>CAUEEP010000736.1:3530000-4099817 GCA_958450365.1 Mesorhabditis belari
AAAGATCGAAATCGGCTTCTCCATTTCCTTTTCTTTTCCCGAACTTGAAAGCCATCTGACTTTTCTATAATTCAGTTACACTTTTTTTATTGAATTCCATGTCTTCAGTTGATTCATTCTCAACATCTTTTGGTTTAGTTTTTATAATTGTTCTCTCGTGTCTCGAGGTGAAGTGGATTGAGTTGATCTTTTGATCTTTAGTTGATCTTTAAAGGTTTTTTTATAATAAAAATGTTGTAAAATCTATATAGTATTGTTTATTTTAAAAACAAAACTCACGAATATTCCCCAAAGAACACAATGAAACCAAAAGCTCCACTTCCGATGATCATAGATGAATCGATATTCATTTTATTGACAGTTTTTCTTTAAAAAATGTTATCTTCAACTAATTATTAATAATTTCAATGTTAAAAAGTCAATGATCATCTTTGAAAAAGAAAAAATGAATTACTTTTCATTTTTTCTTCTTTAAAAGATTGTTTGTGAAATTTGAATCGATCTCTCATAAAAGCGTTTAGAATTCATTTTGACTCATAGAAAAACTTAAATCAGATAGATTTCATATCTTTAAATAGAATAAAAGAAACGAATGACTAATCGATTTTGAGATACCGTAAAAAATTCTAATAGAAGACCATGGTCCTCTAATTTTTAACCGCCCAAAATTGGTCGGTCAAAAAAATAGGTAATGGTCCCTCAAATGAATCAAAAGAATTAAAAAATGTTAAAAACTATTTTAAACGATAGCCCTTTGCCTAAAACGTGTCAAAAGCGTGTTTAAAAGTAAAATTCTTTTACTTGGATGCCATAAAAAATTTTCCAAAAAAATCTATGTGGGGACCACATGGATATTTTTTTCAAAAAATTATTTAATTTTTTCAAAAACTACGTTTCCAATTTTATTGCCAAGGCCAAAATATTTTAATCTGGACCCAAATCTAGCATTCTACCTATAAAGAAATTCCAAGATTTCATGGGGTAATTGCAGTGGTCTTCCATTAGAATTCTTACGGTAGTAAGATCCTTCACGTAGAAAACTGCTCTCTAGTTCACAGCTTTAATGAAAACAGTCTTTGAGCTAATCCATCACTTAAATGATTCAATTTCTTCTTTTATCATCTATTGAAAATAAGAGGATGATGAATACAGAGTATCCTAAAATTATCCGCACAAATTTCAATGTAACATATAACTCGAAGAATCCTCCGAAAAACGATTTTATAACAAAGAAATGTATTGAAGTCAAACAATTAAGCCAATAAAAATCATTTTTATTCGAAATATCCACCATTTCCCGCAATACATTGCCTTAATCGATCTTCGATTTCGGTATGCAGCACCATAGACTTTGACCCCCGGTAGGCACAAAAACAAGAGGTGTTTTACCATCATAAGTTATTCCAGCCCGTACCATAACCTGTTGAGGCTTTTGTTGACGGGCAATGATGTTATTCTGTAGAGCAGGAGAGGATTGAGCCGATCCTTTTGGTGATTGTGTGCTTGCTCGACATTAAACCAATTCTCATCATTGAACAAGATCAGCTCCAAATCGCCGCAGAAGTCGTTTACACTGCACGAGTCGTTTGGTCTTCGCCACTGCTATCTGAGTTTAAAGATCAATTTTATTAGTTCTAAATGTAAATTAGAATAAATAAGGGAATAAAGAATAAAGAATGAATAAAGAATTAAATGCAGAGAAGCTTCGGATTCAATTTCTGGTTTTCTAAATGTTTAGAAAGTTTGCAAAAGAATTTATTCATATTATTTTTGTTTTCGAATCGTTTTTTTATCCCACTTTCCTCTTTTCACCTAAATAGTTTATTTTGAAACATTTCTTGTCTTGGTTTACCGTGAATTTTGCGAGTAACAAATGTGGCCAAGCAACATAGAGAGAAATATCCAAAAACAGCTCCCAAATAGGTAAAAATATGCATGATAGGATGGAAAAGTTCAAGAACTGGATATAACCAGTATCCATCATAGTATCGAACATAGAAAATTCTAGAAATTAAGCTAATGATTAACATTTAAAGCCATTTCACATTTTAAAATACACAGCTACCAGCACGAAAGCCATCACTTTCAATGTGAATCTCGTTGGTGGAGTGTGGTGATTCGAGAGAAGATCTAGAAATTGGATTAAGTTGAATAGAAGTTGAATAAATAGAGATTTTCCAAACCAATCAACAAGTGAACAGCCGGTAATGTATGAGTGACGTGATTCAACCAATTGGGTATCAACGCGGCGACCCAAGCCGGCATCACCAACTCTGGCTCAATCGCGTAAAGACCCCAGAATAAAGCAACTGTCGTCTGAAATTTTGTTTTAAACTTTGAAAATCAAGACTTTCTTTCGGTTTACGTCATCTAATTCGTGTAAATCTTTACAATATTCAAGTTTTATTGGGTTGGTGAATTGAAAACTGCGGGACTTTGAACTAAAATTTATTCAACATAAAATATCAATTCATTCCAAATAATTTCCATTATTATTGACGACTTGTGCCCATTTTACAGGCAATTTGCGGATTCCTCTTTCGTAGTAGGATTTTGGTTTGTGTGTGAGACAAGTGTGAGACTCAAAAATGGAGGACTGGAGATGTCCCAGTTTGAGCACTTTCTTCAAAAGAAACCCACTTTGGTGTTAATAGAAAAGTTGTAGAGAATCAAAAATTAGGCTTATAGCCAAATTTCCAAAAAGATACACTTAGTAGTTTCGCTTAAAATGCAAGTTTTGTGAAAATTCGTGAATTTCGCATTTCTTGAAAACCAGTTTTTGAATCGTTCTGAAAATTTGGATATAAGCTTGATTTTTGATTCTCTACAATTTTTCTATTGACACCAAAATGGGTTTCTTTTGAAGAAAGTGCTCAAACTGTGACATATGACAATAACCGGTAGTTTTCGATTCACCAATCCAATATTTACCATTCCAACTGGGAAAATTGATGTATAAAAGTAAAAGTCGACCACATTTCGCAAAAATTTCCATTTTGTGAGCACAAAAAACAAACTGATAACGGAATATCCAACAAAAAGAATCTAAAATCGAAGAAATGAAAGCTATAAAGTTTATTCATACAAAATTTATATTGGTTAACATGACCAATTTCTTTGCCCAAACTTCTCCCATAAGTCGAGGCAAATAGTGAATGTCATAGTAAAGTGATGAGCACCAAATTATCGCAAAAATTGAATGTGTTGCTAGTTGAATAAAATTTGATGTCATTTTTGCATAAAGTGAAAAATAGGTGTTGTTGCTTTTAAAAAAAAAATCGATGCCTGGTGTTTCTTTTCGCTATTGTTCGCCGGTGAATCGCGTCTGTAAATAGGTCAAAGGAAGAGGAAAATAGAAAAAACCAAAAATAAAAGATCTGAATGTGAATTCTTTTACAATACAATCATTAGATTACTTAGATTTGAAGCTAAACTAAATTATAAGATTAAAACTAATTCCTGGACACTTAGTTACACAATAATAGAGATTTCCCACTGGGAAACATTTCTGTTTTATAAAATAATCGTTTTCTCTTTACAATCATTTGCTTTATCATTTTATTCTTAAAATGTTAAATTAAGTTTTCCATTTTTGTTTTAAGGAAATTTCTTTCTCTTGCAGTATGATTGCAGAAGTAGACTTGAACTTGAACCCTCGCCTGCCTGGAAAAAACAAACAAATTAAAAATTAAACGATTTGATGAAGGTAAATGTGTTTTTATCTATTTTTGCTTTAGTCTAATCAATTTGATGCGGCCTATAGAAGTACAATGAAGCAATCAAGTTTGACAAGTCCAATAAAACGTAAAAAAAGCCGCCACATGCTGGAAGTATCGAGCTTTTAGCCTGCATCCATCACAGCACTTTACCACTAGACCATGGCGGTCTTGCCTGAGAAGGGATAAATAATCATATTGAAGCAAGAGGGATAAGTCAGCTCAGAGATTTCTTCAAGCAATCTCAATCGTCTTTGTCTTATTGTCATTTTCTTTTTTCTAGGGGGTGGCTACTTTGCACCAAATTTTTTGCGCAACAGGGTCATTTGCGTAACTCCCCATAACTTTCTTCTAAGTGGGCCAATCTTTATGATTTTGGTGTCATTTTGTAGATCTCAATAAGTGCAACAAAATGAAACCAGAATCATAAAGATTGACTTAGAAGAAAGTTATGGCGAGTTGCGCGAATGACCCAGTTGCGCAAAAAATTTGGTGCAAGGAGCCACCCCCTTTTTCCATTATACTTTACATACCCTTTTTTTATTCGATCATAATTTCAATACACGTAAATGCACAAGTTAGAATCATTGAGCAAAATCAGACAAAAATCGTTCAACTTAATGGTGCTTCTTTCCGTGTTTCTTTGCTGGTTCGACAATCGGCACTCCGTGAATCCAGCCAGAGATTGTGTCCAAGAAAACGTATTGAATGAAGAAGACTAAATTTAGATTTTTAGAGTCAGTTCGAAGTTTTAAAATTGTTTTACTTACCCGCAACACAAGCGACGATGAACAATGCCCGTGCTGGAAGGGGCAAGAGTCCCAAAATTGGGTATGCCCAGAAGCCAGAGATGTAGTGAACGTAGTGAATACTAAATCAAATATATAATACTTGTAGTCGATACTTGTTCTAGAGCAGTTGCAGTATTGTTTTGGCTCTTAATAGTAAGCTAAATGCTCAGCTTTGATCAGCGATGAGTAAAAGTGCACAAGTAAATTTCAATTTTCATTAAAAAACTTACTCAATTAGGTACAGAATAGCAAAAATGGTGATCCCAGTGACAGCAGCTCCCTTTGTGATTCGACCGTGTTGCCAGAGAATCGTATCCAGGAAAACGGTCAACGCTGGTGCCGAGTGCTAAATGTTACTTTAAGTTACAACTGAAAAACATTTCTAGTTAATATCAATTTCTAAACAACTCACAATTGCATTATTGAACCAAGTTATTGCTATAATCTTCTTCGCATTCTCATCATGAAGAAGGAAATCGGGATCGAGTGTGTACAATGCCCAGAACAAGAGAACAACTGACTAAAATGTTTTCTTTTGTATTTATTTTATTACTATGCTGTTAACTAGGACTAACTAGCCGACTAACTAAATAAATAAATAACCAACTAAATAACTAGAACCAGAATTAGCTAGCTAACTAGCTAACTAACTAACTAACTAACTAGCTATCTAACTAGCTAGTTAGCTAACTATCTAACTAGCTAGCTAACTAACTAGCTAGCTAACTAACTAGCTAGCTATCTAACTAGAACTACAACTAACTATACTAGAGTAGAAATTTTAAAACTCACTAGTCCAATCGGTCCAACCAACACTTTGGCGGTATAGTGGAAAGCCTTGTTGCATGAGCAGGATGGTGAAAAGATTCCCCACAAGTGGTAGAAAGTTTGGAGGTACTAAAGTGGTGAAATTTTATGATTGAAAGAGATTTGTTTTAAAAAATTAGGAGATTTCTATGCAAAAAGCTCTAGGTTACAGATATTTAACTCTTTTACGTAGCAGTGCTTTGCTTCTAACATCTAACAAATCCGATCTAACAGTTTCCTCCTTTAAATGAAGGATCAAACAACTTTGAAAGTCTAGTTTTTAAAGTTTAGTTTTTGCAGCTCGTATAGCAAGCTGGTTTACAAATCGTATACCAAGCTGTCCTTATTATTTTCAATACCATAGACTTACTTACCAAGTCCACCATTGTCAACCAAACGAATTTTGAGAAGAAATTCCCCGAAATCGGCAACAGATCACCGGAAATCAAACCCGCGTCAAACCAGCACGTATACGCGTAGAAACCAAAGCAAATCGCGTGAAAGACGCTTCGATGATCAACCATTGTCACCTGTAAACAGCAGTTAAATTTTTTTTAAACCAAAATTCCTAGACAATAATAAGCATTAGGTGATTGAAAATTCAATTAGAAACAACATTTAAAGTGCAACTTTGACCGAATAAGAGCAAAAATGATTGAGAAACGAGCCAACGCGTAAGTAGATCTTTTGCGGTACACAACTACACAATAAAAAATGATAAGCGCTTTTTCTTTCTTTGATCGGTGATCCGTGAAAGAATTTTACTTGAAGGAAAGTGTTAAACTTTGTCAAATCTTGATTTGAAATAGATTAAAACTAAAAACGGAATAGTACTTGTAGAATTGAAAACTGGATTGTAAAATGAAAAGCTTCAAGATTGCCTTACGAGGAAAAATCAACCTCAAATCCGCGCGAAATGCGTAAAAATGTGTTCTCTGTGTTAAAAATCACTGACATTTGCGCTTTTTAAAAGATTTAAAAGAAAAATAACGACATTTTGATATTTCAGCAAAAATTAGTGGAATTTCGAACGCATTGAGCATAAATTGCCCAGTCGGTGCTTTATAGAGTGCGGAAACTACCGTAGCCTATGCGCTTTAAATAAAAATGTCACAAAAAATACTTGTTTACTTCCGGAAGTCATTAGTCGCTTATTTCTTCTTCTTTTTCTTTCATGGATCATCAATATCGCCAAAGTTAAGGTTTTTTTTGTTGATTTTATAAGCAAATGGTTTTATTTGTACGTTTTTTAGGAAAACAACTTGAACGGACGATCTGGACAAATAGAACTCGGTGCATCAAGGCAGCAATTGGGTGGGGTTTACTTTTCCTTTTATGCTAAAATTTGATACTTGCCTAGTTTGGGGAGCCACTTTTTTTTTTTTTTCTTCAAAACCACTTTTTCTGGGGTAGTTTTATACGTAGACTCCGAAAAACACAACGGGAGCTTGGGGAAATGCGTTTTAAGCCAAGTTTCGGGGCTCCAAAGTGCGGGTTTCTAAAGTGTACTTCACTATATGGAGCCCAAGCTATCGATTATTGGGACATTTTTCAAGGTCATAACTAGAGCCAAAACCATTTTTAATCACTAAATATTTATTTTCTAACTTAAATTGACTTGTAGAGGCAAAACAAATTGAAAAAATATTTTTTGATATTTTGACCGATTTTGACTCATGTGGGGGACCACATGGTCGAAAGTTTGAAAAAAATTTTTTATTTTGCTCCAATTTGATCAGAAACATAATCAGCAGGTTAAATTATGCCAGAAGAAGTGTTTTTGGCGGAAAAAATGTTTTGAGAGACCATTTCTAGACGTCTTCCCTATGTGTATCCCCCTCATCACACTGTATGAGCGCGCACTTTGGAGCCCCGAAACTTGGCTTAAAACACATTTCCCCAAGCTCACGTTGTGTTTTTCGGAATCTACGCATAAAACTACCCTGGAAAAAGTGGTTTTGAAGAAAAAAGTGCCTCCCCCACCCCAACTAGGCTAGTACCTAAAATTTAGTACCATTTCGAACGCGTTGAGAAGAAATAAGCGAATAATGATTTCCGGAAGTAAACACAAGTATTTTTTGTGACATTTTTATTTAAAGTGCGTAGGCTACGGCAGTTTGCGCACTCGATAAAGCGCCGACTGGGTAATTTATACTCAACACGTTCGAAATGCTATTAGTTTTCGCTGAAATATCGCAAAGTCGTTATTTTTTTCAAATCTTTTAAAAATAGTTGATGCACTATAATTGCTAAGGGTTCTGCATAAATTTCACCTATGCTCGTGAAATATCACGCCAAAGTCAAGGGTTAAAATAGAGATTTGCGTGCTTTTTTATTCTTAAAATTTCAAAAAAAAAGTGTAATTGAAACTTCTTTTTGTGTTTATTTGCCATATTAAAGCCGTTAGAACATGATTATAACAAAAAAAAATACTTTTATTGATCATCAGCACTTGCGAACTAGGCCGATAAGAAGAGTCGAATTTAGGATTTTACTTTTTCATAAAAGCCCATTTTTAGAAAAATCTACAAGACGGATTTTTATGAAGCTGTCATTTTTGAAATCAGCGCATTTTTTTGGTCTAGAAAACGCAAATGGCAGTGATTTTTAACAGAGAACGCATTTTCGCGCGGACGTGAACCGGCCTGGAGTTGGCAATGAGATATAGACCGTTCGACGCAGATTTTGTACTAAATATGTACTGCATTTTTTGTTGAATCACAAAATCGCAAAATATTTTGATTCAGAGTGTCAAAAACCTTAATACTTCTAATAGTAGCGCCCCCCCCCCCCCCTCTCGTATAGTCGTTTAGTCACAAAAAATTTTTACTAAATCATTTTTTCTAAGTGCCCATAATTTCTAAAAATAAATATTTGGTATCAAAAAATGGCCCTGAATTTCAGCTTTCATTTGATACTTAAGCGCACACTGTAGCATAAACGGTTGGCATAAAGTTAGACTACGCGACGCTCCGACCGTCATTATAGCGGTGTGCTAATATTAGAGGTATTACGGTATATATTTGGTGTAGAATCGTCTAGTTTTGGTCATTGACCTTCCAGAGACATTTTCTTGAAACAGAACTATAGCATGGAGACTAGTTTTTATATGATAACTCTTTGTTTCCTTGATTAGCTTTTACCCAAACTTTCCACTTTTGATTTTGAGCAACTAACAGCGAATTCTCTAAAGCTTTCACTGAAACTTCTCAAGCATTTTGAAGGCAAAAATTTTCTCTAGAAGCAAATTTGGGCAATTAATCATTTAGTTCTGTTGATCTTATGTAATTGTCTCCAAAGCTGGGTAGATTTTGGAAAAACAGCCATTTCTACGGCCGATTATAATTGCCGTTGCTGCGCATCTGCTGTCCCAAGCTACAAGAATCCTACTCAATCATAGAATTCGCAAGTCAATGTGATTTTCATCTCTGTATGCATAGCTGTTAGACTATTGATCAGGTTAGTTACAAGATATTTAAACTACAAAATAAATGATGGAGATAAATGGGAAAAAGTGTTATTGATTGATCAAGTTAAAACTTAATAGAAAGTTTAGATATTTTTAAAAAGCGAACAATTAGTGCAAAAAGCTCAAATCAATCAAGACAGACAATTTCTTTGTGGTCAGTATTGGGGTCAATCCTCGTCCCACTTTGCCGAGTACGCTTTGACCAGTTGACTTCCCGTTGCTATGCGATAACCGCATTTGGGCCTTTCACATTTTGTTCACCTTTGGGTCTTCATCATGTGATTCACTAGTTTGCATTGGAAACTAATTTTTTTTCAGAAATGCCTCTGACTTTTGAAGAAGACTACAATAAGGATCGAGAGGATCACGTGGCAGAAACGGCCTACTTCTCAGCTGCTCCAAGGTTTTTAAATTCTATTAGAATTTGAATTGACACTTTTTGAATAAATTGATGCTAAAACGATTCAATGATAAAGTTATTTTGCTATAAAGATAAAGATAAAGTTAATCGTTTTCAGAAAACCGAAAAACTCGTTGGAGGCGATGGCAGCAATGCGACTTTTGTACTTCGTTAAGGGAGAGGACCTCAAAGACGGGATCCAATTCATGAGAAATGCTGATATTGGTAATCTATTGCAAGAAAATTTTACATATTAAGAAGAAAATCTATTAATTCATCATGATTTTCAACCTTTCCAACAATTCTTTTTAAATTTTAACATGATTGAGCTAAATTTTGATCCTTTAGTAAGTAAATGGCTATTTTAAAGTATGTCTTTTGTAAAACTGAAAAAGTCAATTGAAAACAAGGTCTAAAACCCTTTAATGCTTGTCATAACACGATCGATTTAGCTCCGGATCGACTAACAATCACAATGGCCCAGGATGATTGCTTTGTTGTGTCATTCAGTCTCAAATGCACGTCGACTCCATTCGTTGCCCGATACAGTTCCCTTGCTCTTCTACTCAAATCACTCAGGTTGATCTTGCTACTGAAAGATTCTATCAGATCTATAGATTGAACTAAACCTTCAAATTCCAGATGCATTTTCCCGTGGGAGATCCGACTTGTTGAGTTCTTCAACGTCGCTTTCGATATCCGAGATGTGCCGAACTTGGAGATTGTGATTAAAGGATTGGAGCCCGAATTGGGTATGTGCTCTAGTTAAAATGTAGTTTTCAGTATTTTTGATCAAAAGTTGATCTTTTCAAGGCTAAGCCAATTTTATAAAGCCCTTGGGCATATTGATGTCAGTGTTAGCACCATCAATCCCACAAATCTCATCCACTACGTCGAAACGATTGCTAGTTTTTCTAGATCAATCACAATTGCCATTTTACTTCGATTTCAGTTCTGCTGAGAAATTGTACATATCCGGATGTCTTTCCGGGCCCGGAAGCGGTGCGCTTTCTGAATGCAATCAATCGACAGAAGAAGACGATCGTTTGCGAGTACGGAGAGGATCGATTGAAAGTGAGAAAACAGTTTAGATTAAGCTAGGCAGGTTTAAGTAACCAAACCATATCCAGAAGATTTCATGATATCATACAAATTAGCTTACGATTAATCACACGAGCTTTGCCAGTCAGAAACCCATTCTAGCAGGCCTCAAAACTGCAAAGGCTTAGGAAACTCTCATTCCCAATCAAAGAAGTCAAAAGTATTCTTTAAAGCTCTTTATTTTACTTTTAATATTTCAATTTTGATCATCCAATCATTTTTCTGTGCAAATTACGAAATCTAGAGTCGGATCAGCATCGGAAACGAGCAACAACCACAGTTAAACGAGGAGGAGATAAGGAATAAAATGCCGGCAACTGTTCCACGGACTGCACCCAAAAACACTCCATACTACCTGGTGGATCACGAAATTGAGGTTAGTTTTTAAAAAGTATAATGCTTACAGTGGAATATTAAATTTTGAGACAATTCTACCTAATTTTCAGATTGTCGACGTCGAAAATGAGCCAGGTCCATCGACGAAGAAGCGAAGAAGAACGAAATAGTCTTTTTTTCTTAGGCGTTTTTCTTTTTTTGATTCAGAAAAATACGGATTTCAATCAATTGCTGATGAATTTTTGACTCATTGTTGACTTTTCTCGTTGACTATAAATATTTTTATGAAAAACGCGTCTTGTTTTTGTCGAAAATGAGCTCTGTTCTCTGGAATTCCTGTTTGTTTTTTTAAAAAAGTCAGTCGCATAAGCATTGATTTATTTCTATAAATGCCTTTTGAAAAGTTTAACCTTTTATGAAGTATCGGATTGATTCTTAAGCAACTAAAGCATTTTAGAATACCAGTATTTGATCTTCTTTTCGGCCTTTTCGAGTCAGATTTTCAATGTAAAAAACCTCTATAATCTAAAAAATGTACCTGGTGACTTGTTTTTATGGTGACATTTTATACCGTCCAAGTTTTCTAACAATGTGCGTTATCTACCTCAGCCAATCCCTATGAAAAATTGAACATGTTTTGCCAACATTTCCTAGTTAGAATTCCTAGTCCAATTTACAGGCGTTAGATCCGACAATCAGCTGATCGATCAACTAAAAAGTAAACATCATTTTGCTTACCAAAAACCCCGTCCAGAAAGTCAAAAGACAAAAAATTTTTGCCCAATAATCATGATGCGAGAGGTCAAAGCACACGTGAATGAAAGTGAGAGGATTTCTTTATGATTGGTGGCATTTTCACACCCCTTTTCAAAAAAGGGAAATTGTTTCAAATTGCTTCTCTTTTCTGAGGGAGCTGTACCCTTTCTTTTCTTTTCCTTTCCCTTATCACCACTTTTCTTCAAATTTTCCCCTAGTCGACCCCCAATCGCGTTCCCTTTTTTCTGCCCTTTTCTTCTTTTTTCATTTTTCTCGACCGGCACCGAGTCAATTTTCTTATCACGGTTTCAGCTTTCAGTCTCGACGGTCTCTCTTTTCTTAGAAAGGAAAACGAAGTACGATACGTGAATCGGAAGCCAATGCTAGGACAGTGAATATGTGAGTTTTTGCTTGATTGATAGAATTTCGGTTTATTGATTTGAGTGACCACTTTTCTTAGCGTCGGATTAAAGCAGCAGTATAGTGCTCAATTGGCTTTCTACAGTACACCAGAGTTGAATCTATAATTAACAACCTTATAGCTAAGAATATTCACTCTTACCAGTCACAGGTGAAATCCGGTGTACTTTATCTTTAAGGGCTTTAGGGTTAAGGTATACTGTATTTTTAAGGCTTTAGTTTACTTTTGGACTTGAATAAACTATTGATCGTGAGCTGTTTCTTGTTTAGAACTTGTTTTGTAAATAAGTTCACAAAGTAGACATTGCATTAAAGTTTTCCGGCTCATTTCCTTGATCACTTTGATAGTTCTCAGATCCAGTTTAGTCTGCCAAAAACAATCACCATAGTCACTCAATCTTTAAAGAACAAAACGATGATATCATCACGGTTTCGATGATCAATCAAATCACCCCACCCAGCTAGGAAAGTGCTCTATTTTTTTTTTGAATCCCCGATCATTTACAAATGAGATAAAACAGCAAAAACATGATAAGATCGGTGAATCAGATCGAAATCTTATAATTTCCTAAATTTCCGTTTCCGATCGATTTCGAAAATTTTCAGAAAATATGGTAGAGACGGGCGATTCGAATCAAGCCTACAGCCCGGCTGTGAGTTTGAAAAAATTAAATAGATTATCGAAAAGTTTAGGTTGGCTTCTTGTACATATTCAATTTGATCGTCGGGACCGGGGCGTTGGCACTGCCAAAAGCATTTCAATCAGCCGGATACTTGCTCAGCATTGTGCTATTGTTGATATCGGCAGTGATCAGGTAGGCAAAAATTAACAAAGCTCAAGTGGTTCAAGGTATTTGAACTCATTGAACTCTTTGTTCTGTTGGCCTTTTGGTTTTTGAAAGTTCAAAGAGCTCAAAAACGTTCAGATATCTTTATTTGGCTTATGACTAGTGAAAGCAATAAGAAATTACGACATTTGAAATATTATACTTTCCTATAACCACCAAAATAACTTATTTACACTTAAACAGATGCACATAATCAATCAATTTCAGTTATATCTCGGCGACTTTCATCTGTGAAGCTCTTTCTGTAGCCAATGCCGTCAAAAACAAAGACAAACGGAGACAAGAAGTCGAATATGATGGTTGATAAATCCTGTACTTCATTCATTTTCAATATTTTAGACGTATCTGTCAGTGAATCGGGACCATCAAACTTTGAGATCACGCAGCGAGTTGAAGTGGTGAGTTGAAGTTGACAACAGTATTAGCCTTTGGTAGCAAATCAAGCAAATTTACAGTTACTTAAGTTCTGAAACATTCAAAATCCATTCCAGTCAGCAATGGCCAACATGTTCCTCTCTCGAGCCGGGGTTCTCTTCTCTTCGGTTGCTCTCAATGTGTATCTTTTTGGAGATCTTGCCATCTACTCCACAACTGTGCCGAAAAGCATGATGAATATGATTTGGTTCGAATCTCTTTGACTTCAATTTTCATAAGCGTTTCAGTGCTTCAATCAATACATCAACAGTTCAACCAGAGGATCCCTGCCAAGAACACTGGCCACATGTTTTCACGAGGTTTATGGTGTACAGGTAAGTAACTGCACTTGATCGTTGACTAATACTGAATAAATTTTTGAATGACTCTAATCATTGCCCAATTCAGGCTATGCGTGCTTGCTTTCATTTGCATCTGCTTACCGATGATCATTGTTGGAGTGACGAAGACGAAATATCTACAACTTGCAACAAGTGTCAGTCGATGGACAGGTATTCTATTGGGTAATTGGTCTATTATCGGGTTTCAGCTTTTTCTTTGATGATCTTCCTTGCTTCGTTGCAACTTGCGACTGATGGTGCGGCCGCTTCTCCACCTCCAGTCAATCTACACGGTTTTGGATCATTGTTTGGTGTGACGGTTTATGCATTTATGTGCCATCACTCGCTTCCATCACTTGTAACACCAATGAGGTCAGTTGAAAAGTTGCTAAATATAGAGAGACGATAACTTCACTAAAAGTTAAACACCAGAAATATTTGGTGATTCTAGAATAACAGTTTGGTGTGCTTAAGTCCGGCACGAGTTTTGTTCGAATCCCTAGACTCTTGGAACCTAAGACTTGAGTGAGGATGTTCCAAAAAGTCAGTAACCGATCAAATAACAAGGAAATGCCGTCAAGAAGCCAATGCTTAGTTAATGTAAATAAGAAAGCCAAAGATTTCCTAAAGAGTTTCAACCTTTCTCTTGAGTATGACATTGAATAAACCTTTGTAGTCAGCAAGCAATAACAGCTTGCTCAAGTATCCAACAACCCTGAAAAGTTTCAAACGATTTCAATTTCAGTTCAAAATCTCGTCTATTCCCCGGTATGACCGGTGTCTACTCAATCGTTCTTCTTTTCTACTTCACCCTCTCCGTTACCGGAGCTTTCGCTTTCAAACATGTCGAAGACGTCTACACCCTCAACTTTTTCCACGATGACAACAACTCGGCGCTCTACTTCTTGATCGATCATTTCTTGGTTTGTCTTTTCATCATATTTCTTTACCATTTCACCATTTTACCAATTTTTCAGGTTCTTTTCCCGATTTTCACCCTAACCACAAATTACCCGATTGTCGGGATCACTTTGATCAACAATATTAAAGTGTTGAAGGATATGATTATGCCAGTACCAGAGGGGTAAGTTTACTTATTTACAGCTGAACCAAAATCATTTTAAACACTTAATCAAAGGTGATTGTCTAAAAGAAACATGACTGGCTGTACTTTGTGTTCTAGTAAACATTCGCTTTCTGGCAAAGTCTTGATGCTAGGGAATTAGTGTGCCAGGAAGGGTGCGATTACGAGAGCACAAGGCACTGATGAACCATGACAGCTTAAGAACAACAAAATGGGCTTTGAACACTAAAAATTGACACAAAGCCTCACAAAAAAACTGGGTGACTGGAGGAAATTTTAAAAAATGACCTAACAATGCCTTTATTAACTTTGGGTAACGCTTTCTTGCAGAAATCTCACCGAAGAAGAAACCCTTTTGGAGACAAGCGATGACGAGCGAACCATCCAAAGGCCTCACTCGAGATCGATAAGGCTCGTGCTTTTTTTTCGTTCACTTTTAACCAAATTTTTGAGTGACTTTCTTTTGCTAACTATATTAACCATATAATAAATTAAGTATTTAGAAAAGTTGATCCGAGGGATTTAATCATTCCGGCAGTCGTCATCGCTCTACCGACTTGCATTTCTTTGTTTACGGATAATGTAAGGTTTTAGAATAAAAATTCTTTTCAAAAGTTACAGTTTGTGAGATTTGACTTGACAGTAGCATTCCATTTTGTTAAGATATGCAAATTCATTCAAGAACATTAGTGTCAGATCAAAAAGCGACTCGTAAAAGAAATCTTGATTACAGCTTTGATTGTAAAATTAGAGAACAACTTTACAAAGCTAAGGCTGAAAAATAAATCTTTATTAGCTTAACGTAGAACATGATAAAGCCCAAAAGATCATTTTCGTTCGAAAACTGGATCAAAATTCGTCAACGATTGGCTTAGCCAAGTAATTCTAACGGAAAACCTAACATTTCTAAGAGAATATGTAAAATTTGAAATCTGATTCCAGCTAAAATGATTAAAGGATGAAAGAATGTTAAAAATTTACGAATTTCCATCTTCAGGTTCTCCTCCTCGCCTCGATCACTGGCTCTTACCCAGGCGTCGGTGTTCAATTCATCATCCCTTGTCTTCTCGTCCTAGCCGCTCGAAGCTACTCCAAAACCGTCCTCAACTTCCCAGTACCCAAAAAACATCAATCTCCCTTCACCCATCCTGCTTGGATCTATGCGATCTTTGGCTGGGCTTTCTTTTCAATTCTCATGGTCACTTTGAATATGTTCCACTTAAGCTTTTAAATATACTAACGTGTGATTCTTGATACTCAATAGGTGCCATCACTTTTCTCCTTAGTAAATTGCTTTAGTTTCCCCCTTTTTCCCAACTGTTGATCAGAAGCATATCAAAAATCAGTGCAATATTTGAAATTTTACCCATTCCATTTCTATTTTTAATCAAAAACCTCTTTGAAATTAGGTGTCCACTGGCACGGGTCCCGTCCGGTTTTTCTCAAGTTCACAAAGCTTTTTTTTTTTGCATTCAGTTTCATGCATTTTGTGTTTTGTCATTTAATACTTTTATAATATCAATAGTTCTTGTGAATAGATAAAGTGTTTAGTAAAAATTTTAACCTTAATCAATAATGCACAACAAAATTCACTACCGAGATCAAAGAAAACTTGCTCAACTCTTTTTTGATTCCAAATTTTTTTTTAAGATTAACTTATTGAGAGAAAAGTCACAATCAGATAACAAAGAAGGAAAGGAGTTGGCAAGAAAAAGTAGATTTCTGGAGAGGGGATTGAACCGTCGACCTTTTACTTTGGCAGTTGCTCTAGTCAATGAGCTATCCGGTGCCTTAGCATCCAAAAGGAAGACAAAGAAAGAAGGGAAGACAAGGGAAAATAAGAGAAAAAGAAAGAAAGAAATATCCGTCTTCCTTTAAAAGCGTGTTTTATGAATTGCTTGCTACTGATGGTTTATTAGTTTTTTCGGCTTTTTTAAAATGTACTTCTTAAGTAAAGTCAATAAAGTCTAAAAAAATCATATCAAAACTCAGAACATAAAAGAATTTTAGGTTACATATCAAAATACTAATATAATTTTTCAAGTAGCCTGACCATTCTATTGTTTAGTTTTAGATTTTAGCTCCAGATTTTAGCTGAAAAAAAAGAGAGTTCGTGGATGAGGCTGTCCATTTTTTTTGGGTCACGGGCGTGTGTTGCACGTCTGTCTGTTTGGGTTCGTTGTGGAGAGCTGTCAAGATTCTTGCGGGAAGGCGACCTCCATTCTCTCATCAAATCTCTTTATCCTATTCTGGAAGCAATTCGTCAATTCCATTCGTCTTTAATCATTCTTTAATTTCGTTTCAATTTTCATTCAACTTTATTTTTTTGTCACTTCAATGAGACAGCTATTATTACTAGTGCTTTTACCAGCAGTTGTCGCTAATTTATGGCTACCATTTGTGAGTTTTATAAAAAAACCCTAAGTTATTTTGTAGTTTTGATAGTTTATTATAAAGATTTCTTTTATTCAGGCAAACTTTGGCACAATGTTTGGAGCAATTCGAGAAGCAGCTTTCGGCAGTCGAGATTTAGATAGTGATGTCCCAGTGACAACTCACTCTAATCCGCTTACTTATTTTGCTATGGGTAAGTCGTAGAGTCTTAGTCTTAGTAAATAATTCTATGAAAATCTAGAAATCATAAAAATAAGTGCTTCTTTAGCTGGCAAAGAACTCCTGCACAACTTGCAAAAAATCTTTCTTGGTGATGATGAGGAAGATCAAGAGAAAACGGATGAATACGAGATCCCCGAGTCTTTTCGAGAACTGCCAACAGGTTTTATAACACCTAATCAAATCAAAAATTCATTAGAAATCCCGGAAGACACAACAACTGTCGATACTTTCCCAATGTCGTACACTTTTGGCCCACCGACCACCGAGGAAACCCCAGTTGTTCCCCGGACATATTTGCCTGGATTCAAGTTCACTTTTCCTTACACAACACCGAATTGGATGGCTACGACAAGGCTACCGACAATAGGGCCGATTAAACCAAGGGTAGAAATTTGTTCAAATGTTAAGGTAACTAAGAAGTCATAAGATTGTGTTTCAAGATATTCTGGTTCAAGATATTCAAGATCTGGCTTGGCTCTGAAGCCAAGCCAGTTCAGGCAGCATGGCGAGCCAGTAAAGCCAGTCCCAGTAAAAAAATACTGGGACTTTTATGAATCCAAGCAAAGCAAAGCTAAGCTAAAGCCAAGCTAGGCCTGGTTCATTTGTCGAAATACTTTTTGACTTTTTTTAATTTCTTCGTTTTAGATTTGGACAAAAGCTGTTATGACAACAACACCAACAACCACTGAAAGTTATATGATAACTGAAGAAGAGACAACGATGTATGTGAATCAGTTTACTGATTAAATATTAAAGTATTGAATTGTCTTTCAGAAAAATTGACAATTAGTCTACGATAAATAGAAAAAAGTTTTAGAAAATAGCTTTATTTAGGCGACCGGTGCCGATCACGTGGACCCCATTCCCAATCCCAGAATCGACAACTTCTGAGTAAACTTACACATTACAATAAATAAAAAGAAGCAAATTTAGAGAAGTTACAACTGAATGGACGACCACTTCTCCTACTACAACTACAACACAATATATTCGAATCCCCTGGAAAACCCCTGAATACACTACCCCAACAACAACACTATCTGTTCGGGAAAGAATGACTAGACCGAATATCAGAAAAGTCAGTAAGT
Organism: Mesorhabditis belari; assembly: GCA_958450365.1. Lineage (NCBI taxonomy): Eukaryota > Metazoa > Nematoda > Chromadorea > Rhabditida > Rhabditidae > Mesorhabditis > Mesorhabditis belari. Next base: position 3,548,188 of record CAUEEP010000736.1, read on the forward strand.
AACTGTTCGAAAATGAGCAACTTCTAGGTGACTCCAACTCCATCAAGCCGTCCAATCTATCCCACGACAATAAAGGATAAAGATGGATCAACCTGTGAAGTTTGCAGTAGGTTTAAACTTTGTCATTGAAAACTTATTCAATAACTTCTTTCTTTGTTCCTTTCTTCCTCTCCCTTATCTTTTCTTCTTTATTCTGGACCGGATGGCTTAGTCTTTAAGGTACTGGATGGCTTAGTGGTTAGAGTAATTGTCCGGAAAACGAGGGTTCAATCCGTTCCTCAGAAATCTGCTTTCTTGTTAATTTCTTCACCTCTTTGAAAGGCTTCACTTCCTTGATCTCTTTCTTTTTCTAGGACCTGGACGCCAGTGTCGTGTCAAGTTGAGGAGTTTCGAGACCTCGGATCCTCTTTTTCAATACGCGTACAGTCACTCAACAATGATTGATGACAATATGCAAGCTCTGCTTCGGGTTAGTGCCAACAAGTAAAAAGAGCTAGCATTAGATTAGATATAGATTAGATTGTAGTCACTTATCGCTCACTTAGTTTACTGTTTTTGTTCCCCAGTTATTAACGTTGAAAAAAACCTTTTTTGATTGATCAATCAAACTTTCAGGAAACCCAAATGTTCTATTTCCCTCCACCATTATCTTGGAAAAATTCTGCATCACCTGAAGTTGTTCAATTGGTTCAAACACTTATGCTTGCTTCTCGTCCATCTAGATGCTTAATCGCTGGCATTTTTACCGGACTTTCAGTAATTGGTGAGAAATTTTAAAGAAAATGAAACAATTTCTGGTCAGGAATTGGAACTCATGTTGACACAAGGGGCATCATTGTTGCTTTGGAGTATCCAGAGTTGGTGCAATATTGGGAAAAGATTGGAATGAGACACGCTCAAAAGGTAGGAGAATTTCAATTTATAATAATCTTACTGTACCTCTAACAAGCTCAAAAGAAAATTCAGCTTAATCTGATGTCTCGAATCCAAGTCCGATCCGCTGAAACAATCGATAGAGGACTGCAAAAGTTGGCCGCAAACGAGCCGAACACTTTTGATCTCATTTTCTTGGTAAGAACGATTTCCTTCGATTTATTGATCAATTGATTAATCTTTATTTGTAATTTTTACAGTTATTTGGTTTTATTGGTTTAAAAATAAGTTTTCAGGATGATTACCGAAAGCAAAACTACTTGGATGACTATGAGCAAGTGATTAAATTGGCTCGACCGGGAGGCATTGTAATCATCAACGAGGTACAACCTGTAGAAAGCTGTAGATAGCTTGTGCAACTAAACCAAGATTATATTGGGTTGTCCAGTTATGAATGCGCGTTTTTTACTATTTTGTAAATTTCTCAAGATACCAAAAGCAAGAAAAAAATATATATGAGTATTATTCGAAAGCTGAAGATCTCCTCTACATTTTGATATAAAAAGTTTTTGAATTTGTTCAGCTTTTGGGAAACTTGACTGCACAGAAGAAGAGGTGGCCAAAAAATGGAAGGGTGCCTTTGGATCAAGTTTTGGCTCCGCTCAAATTGAGTTAACTGCTTGATGTTTGGCCAATAGATATATCAATACAACTTTTTTTAAAATATAACAATTTCAGAGCATCTTTACTTTTCTGGACGGTTATTTTCCACCATAAAACTTGAGGAATAGCTAAGCTGGAATGGGTTTTTTCGAAAACGACCTCTTCCTTTGTGCAGCAGTCAAATTCCCAAAAAGTTGAATGAATTCAAAAACTTTTTTATTCCAAAATGTAGAGGAGATCTTCAGCTTTCGAATGATATATAACACCCATATAAATCTGTTCGATATCTTGAGAAATTTACAAAAGAAGCGCCATATGACCCCAATAATTGAATTAAACTTATAAATAAGAATTTGTTAATATTAAGCTGACTGAATTATGACTTGTTGATGTTTTAAGTTGAGCTTGAAAATAGTATTTCCAAGTGAAGTTCTTTTTTGAAAGTTTACCAGTTCATCTAATGATTTTTTTGATCTGTCTCAGGCCCAGAGTGCGAAACTCAGGTGTTCCTATTTGCACAGATTCACTCACTGTTTCTCTTCCATTGATGAATCCAATCGGTAAAGAGAGCGACGAAATCAGTGCAAACCAAACTCTTTCCCTTGAATCCCACGTTCGTACCTTGGCTTATCTTAAAGACTAGACTCTTCCCAGCGGACTGAGGAGAGGAGAGTCCTTGTATAATAGTGCAAGCACCGTCAACCATAGTAGTGTTGTCCTGTGATTTTTTTAATCTATCTTCGCACTCAAGTATTCCTATTTGCGCAGATCACAACCTGCTTCCACATTTCTCTATCCCTTGCTATTGTCATCCAGTGTTTCCTATCTTGATTGTTCCTGGTACGAAGTCTTCGACTTGCTTGTGCTGGTGGTGGTTGCACTCTAGCCATCCTTTCTCTGACCGTCTCTGCCACTCTTGTGCTCCACCTCGTTGCTGGTCTTCCGATGGGCCTCTTCTGGTCTCGTGATAGCCACTCTGTGATTCGTATCGTCCATCTGTCGTCTGTTCTTCTGGCTACGTGGCCGGCCCATCTGAGTCTTTTTCTCTCAATCACTTCCACTGGGTATCTGAGTCCCGAGAGCTGGCGCGTATCCGTACTTCATCTAATGATTTGAAAGTTAAGGCTTTGAAAGTTCAAATTTCAGGCCCTAAACGGTGGCAGTGTGATGAGCCCACCAGAAACAATGAACGCTGATGCCAAAGCCGTTCGAAATATGAACATTCGAATCAAACAAGACACTCGAGTCAGAGCCACATTGCTTCCATTCTCCGGTGGAACTTGGGTGATCACCAAAATCTAATCATTTTCCATGTTTTCTGTTTTGAACATCGACTTCAATCCGCCAAGCAAATGTTGGTGTTTTCCAAATCCCGGTTACAATAAATTGCTTGATTACTATACACTTTAAAAATGCATAAAAATCAATCAAGCTACTTGATTCGTTTTTCTAGACTTTATCCAAAGCCTTTTCAATAATTACGGGCACTCAGTTGTTTTTATACAACTGACCAATCTTTAAAGAAGCTTTTCTAGTTAGAATTTTGAAGTTAGAGTTGTTTTTAATACAAGTTTAGTTAAATTTACAGTCGAACTTCGATATAACGAATCGCTCGGGACCAAAAACTTCGATATAATGAACCTAAAATGTGCCCCAAATTTTTTGCGTAGTTGCCCTGGACGGCCACTGATTGCATTTGGCTGGGGCAGCTACGCAGAAATTTTGGGCACTATTTAGAATTTCAAATTCATTGTATCGAAGTTCGACTGTAATCCTTTTTTTGACAGAAAGTGCGCGCAGCTTTGCGGCTTTGCGGCTTTGTGAGTAAAATGTTTGTAGCTCTAGAAAAATGCGACTTTTGAGTTTCTGCTTAAAATATTGAAATTGGACGTAGAGATTTATATCAAAAATTTCATCAAAAAACATTTGTGAATATTGGTCAATTGCACGCGGAGCAATACTCAAACAAACGAGTGCTCGTAAAGATTGAACACCCTGAAGCTGATTTGAGCATAAGCAAGGCACAATTCTTATGCACACGCTCAGAACCATCAAACAAGTACAAACACTGAACACATTCAACTTTTAAAAAATATCACAATGTAATTAATTTTGCCGTGAACAGAGGTCCAAAAAATGCCTTGGAATCAAAAATCCGAATTCGGATAATTCTTAGTTGTTGTCCAGGCAAGAAAAATCCAAAGTTTGAGTAAAATCCTCCTACTCACAAAAAGGTTATTACAGCGTAAAGTTTTACGAACAAAATGTTAAGGAATCGTCAAAATTTCGATTTTTCCGATTTTTCTCATATTCACTTCACAAGAACGTGCCAAACGATGTATTACAAAGTTGTAGTCCTGGTTTTACTCTTTCTAACGATACCCTTGCCATTTCTCTGCATTTTGTTTGCGATGAGTTCTGAGATTTTTCCCGGAGTCACTTTTAGACAAATATAGGAAAGAGTGCCCACCGCAGAAGCAAAATTGAGTTCCTAGGTGTTTTACTACCACATGTGGTAGTAAAAATCCCGACCAGACCGGCTAATCCGGATTTTTAAAAATTACTTATATCCGGATACTTGGGAAAAAATAACTGAATTTCGGACTGGGGACCGGGTAAGTGTACTTTTTACCTCTTCAGCCAACTTCTTGACTGTTTATTTAATAGATTTCCATATAAATACAATGGAAACAAATATTGGAGAATATTCCGTAAGCTAAAATCACTCAATCAATTGTTCTATCTCCTCTAAATGTTTCTCTAAATGCAAATTTATTATTTTTTGAGTGTAAATTGTCTACCTGATTCCGGATCGGGTACCACGGATAGCGTTTTCCTCCAGACCGGGTACCGGATACTCGAACACCTCTAATCGTGAACAATCAACTTTATCACATTCACTCGCCAGTTAGAATCCTTTTTACGTGCGGTTTAAAGAGTCTGACCCAAAAGCGACGCAGAGCGCTTTCTAAAGCGTGGATACACTACCGTACCCCGCACAAAATTCCCCTTTTGCCATTCTTTCCACTTTTCGGCACTCTGTCCGGCTTTTATGCCGAGTCCCGCTAAGTTTTCTTCCTCCTTCGTAAAATCTATGGTGTTCTTGTAGCACGTTTTTAAAGTACCCCCTCTGCCCACCTTCGTTTCCTCTTTTTTATATTGTTCTGCCCATGTTTTCTGTTTAAATTTCTAAAATGTTTTTATTTCGTTTCTCTCAGCTCCCTGCTACTCCATTGTCTTCGAATCTTTTTGTACTTGCCATATAAACTTAATTTAACCAATTCCTTTTAACTAAAGCGCAAATCTAAATAATCTGTCACGGCGCGATCTTCTTGTTACTTTGTGTCAAATTATTCTAGAGAAGGGTTGGTAAGTCTAAAGGTGTTAGGTAAGGAAGTTAGTTACTAATTCGTCATCAGGTTTGATGATTTGTGACCCATCAAATGAGCAAGATTCTTGCGTCAGATTATTTGAAGACAGTTGTCATTTTGTTGCATCAAAGTAACGATGAGTCAGGCTAATGGCAAGTATTAAGCACCTGTTAGTCTGACACTAGTGAGCGCTGCAGTTTCAAATAAGCAAACTGAATGAAGTTTGAAAACGCTATTCGCATTTAACTGTTTTTGAATTGTTTAAGATTTTTGAATAGTTACAATGTAAAGTTTATTTGCAGAATCACTTTGTCAGCCTAACAGATGACTTTCTGACTCTAGAATTGTTTTTATACTGTGGTGATATTCAATTTATTATTGGTTTCACGTGCGAAACTTTTCGCCATTTTTTCACTTCTTATTAGCTGCTTTAATGATTTAGAATGTCTTTTAGTGACTAGCGAAAAGCACACATTTCAATCGTCCAAAGGTATACATCGTTGTCGCAACGAAGAATAAGAGCCGATGATTTATAGACAACGAAGCGACTCATGTAAAAAGGGAATATGACGACGAATTCTCGGCTGAGGTAAATAATGTCTTAATAAATTTTTTGAATATTCAAACTTTAGACAAAATGCAGCCACTATATTTGATGTTTTTTGTGAAGTCGCTAATGTCGATTCGGAGCCGGTGATGCTTCAGAAATATCCAGAAGTAATTTTTCAACAGAAATTAGGATCAAAATGCAATTCTAAATGGAATTCTGCTTTTTGTAGTGTTTTTTGTCAATAAATGATCAACAAAAGCAAAGTTTTAAAACACTTGTACTTAAAAATAACAAATTAATGGCATTTTCAGGACTTTTGCGATGAGCCCACATTGAAATCGATCCTCCAATTTGCGTTTCCCTTTCGCACAAATGAGTCAGTGACTTCTGCAATTAATTGAACATTAAAATTTCAGAGATTCCGGTGAAGCAGTGCAATTATTTTCCTTTGTTCTCACCGATGCCCAATCGCTTTATACGTTTGGCTTCTGTCGCTCGATGCCGAAAACAAATAGCTGCATTGTGATTCTCAGGTAGAATATAATTAAAAAAATGGGAAATGGTAGAGAATTATAGTTTTTACAAGGTTGAAATAGAAAAACTTTACGTGATCCGGGATTTTGGGACATTTGTTTCGCGCCCCGCACCTTTCCCATTAGCAATCCAACTTTGAGCTCAAATTTCTTGGTGTTGGGCTGTTCAATTTAAATAGTTTTTGTACCAATCGACAGAGAAAGACTTTGTGCGTCTAATGATATCAAGGATGTTTAAATTGGATAACCCAGCACCAAGAAATTTGAGCCCAAATTTAGATTGCCAGATGGCAAATGTCCGATAACCGATTATCCGGGCTTTGTAGCATTAAGATATCAGTTTCAGCGGTTTCCCGTGGGATGGCTTTTTCTACAAATTGCTCAATCACATTTCAGTGGTCATGCTCAGTGGAAAGGTGAGCTGATATAGAAAATCGAAATATTATATTCTAATCCAGCAATCCGATCTTGAGGGAATTCTAACGAAAGCCTATCACACAGATATCCCCACAGCTGGCGAACAACTACGAGTCAGCACATTCGAGAACACTTATGTTAGTTTTGGCTATAAAAACATTTCTTCATTCTAGACTTGAACGCTACCAACTACAAGGCCAGACTATAAACGCTTGTAGATACTCGTAGAATGGCTATTTTTTACAAACTGTTTTTACCAAAAAATGGAGCCAACTTTGGGCTTTTGAATGACACCAAGATCAGACCAATCCATCATCTCTGCGCTGGATAATAACGTTTTTTCTAGACTTGTAGTCCTAGCCCATAAGAAGAGACTCCAAACTGCTATAAATAGCATGTTATCGATGGTGGATTGGCCTGATCTTGGTGTCATTCAAAAGTCCAAAGTTGGCTCCATTTTTTGATAAAAACAGTTTGTAAAAATAGCCCATCTACGCGTTTCTACAAGTGTTTGTAGTCTGACCTTGTTTGTAACGCTCATGTCTACTTCATTCTGCTTTAGCTGCTGGAGTTGACCGTACCTGACATTTCCTCCTTACCAACATTGCGAGATGACAAGTACATGCTCGAATTCTACAATGCAATAACCCCAGCACAAATGATTGCTCTGTATTCAAGGTTGGTTTAACGGAACGGCTAAGTTGCCTAATGCAAAGGAAACGATAAAAGTGTACTTAAAAATATCATATTATTTTTGATGCAGTTTGTATAAACCTTATATCCAACAAGCTACGGTAGTTGTAAAGATTGTAAATTCAAACCCCAGGTAGCTTTACTGCTAACACTGCTAACAAATAAGCTTTTCAGTTTGCTTAAAGAAAGACGCATCATCTTCACTGGCCGAAAGTTATCTCAATTGAGTAGTTGTGTGCAAGCAGCAAGCACAATTCTTTATCCGATGTTTTGGTAAATTTTAAAACCTATCAAAAAAGTTTCTTTATTTTTAGGCAATACTTGTACATTCCTGTTCTACCAGAAACCCTTGTCGATATGCTGCAAGCGCCGATGCCTTTTCTCATTGGAGTTCCTAAACAAGTTGTGGATACAGATGTAAGTTGTTCTTTTTTTTTGCTTTAAACAAAGTTTTCTAGAAAGTACGTGATCTTGGCGATGTAATGGTGATTGATCTCGAGCATCGAACGTTGAAGGGAACTCATGATGATACGATTCATCTGCCAGCAAATGTTTGTTTTAATCAGCTCCGTATCAAGCTAATCTATGCCAAGATACATCTTGAACTGGTTTTGAACCATTATGGATAAATTTCAGGTCCTACAACAACTAAAGAATGATCTGAAGAGTGGACCAGGAATGGGTGACGGCTTATCTCGAGCTTTTCTCAAAGCAAATGTGAATTTGTTTGGAGGATATCGACTTGGATTCACGAGAAAAGAGGAAACCGGGGTAAACTATTACTTTAATTTTCGTAATTTTGACTTGTTTAGGTGATCACGTGGGATAAAGCAAAATTCGTTGCCGAACAGCGACCAAGTCTGCAAAACTTTCTCAGTTCTTTAGTTGCTGAAGATGGGGTTCAGTATTTGGAAAGAGTAGGTTCAAATTCTATTGTTAGTGAAATTATATTTGTACTTCAGTTTATTGAAGAACGAATCAAAGCTTTAAATCTTGGAGTACCAATAAATGATGCATTTGAAAAGGCGGCCAATTCACTGGAGATCAAGTTGAGAGCACAGGTTGGTAGATTTTGAAGAACAAGAACAAGGAAAAGGCTAAAAACTTGATTTCAGACTAAAGACAGCGCTGCTGATGTACTCGGTGCAATCAAAGATAAAATGAGTGCGATTCAGGTAAAGCTCGATCTGTGTACTTATCTAGAAAGTTTCTAGATCAAAGACAAAATTGGAAAGCTCAATCCGAGAGAGCTGGGAAAAAGCGCTACCCGAAAAGTTCAACTCCGAAAAAGTGGCCATGAAAAGTTGAATGGGAAAATGCCACTATCATTTGATAACATTCAATGGACTGAAGAACAGGTACAGCTTTAGCCCTAACAAGTGTTGTACTTACAGAAATCGAATATTTGGACTATAAAATGGATTTTCAGGTTAGCAATGATTCATCACGGAGTGTTTCACCGGCTGAGAAAGCGGATGAGACAGGAAATGTGAGTTACTATTGGATTTTAGCAATGATTTAACTTCATTTTTCAGATTGATTTGATTGATTGGACATCTGATGTTATGGATCCTTTGGAAGAATTTGATCCTTCTACATCATATGCCGGTCATACTCCACCACCAAGTGAGAACTTACTATGGGATAAAAGCACCAAGTGAAGCTCTATACAGACACTTTGCTTGCATAATTTCAAGTTGTTGCATTACAGAAAAGCCAGTTAGCTCATTGTCAGCAGCTGGAAGGTCAAAAGTTCGTGTCCTGTCCGTTATTTATTAGCAAAGCTCAAAAAAACAAATAAAATCATCAAATTTCTAGTACCCTCCTCATCCAATCCCCTCGATACCCCAATTGCCGCTCCTCGTCGATCAATCCCAACCTCGGTCCAACCATTGGCTCCCGCGAAACCACCAAGGTACATTTTACCATAAGTTCTTTGAAAAATTAAAGCTAAAGGACTAAGAAAGCTGATAACAGCTAGAGGCAAAAGCTTATCTAAACTTTTCAGTCAAGACAACTATCGCCCGCCGATTCCATTCAAAGGACCAGTCGGTCAAGCAGCAACCATGACAATGAATTACAATCCGTTCAAAACACAGTGAGTCTTTAAATAGCTGAGTACTACATCAGCAATGCTGCTGTTAAAGTGACACAATGGTTGAAAAGGATGTAGAATTTGTAGCGCGATTTAACCTTAAATTTTAGAGTAACTGATTCATTCCCGAAAAAGTTTCCACCATCAAAGCCAATTGCGAAGACAAATCCTGGAAGTCATAGCAGCTGGGAGAAATTCGATTAAAAAGATTTTGATTTTAGGTGCTTTTAATGTCTTTCTGAAAATTTAGCAACAATTATATATTACAAATTTCTGTGCATTTTTGTGAGTTTTACATTTTACTGTGATCTTCAACTGGTAGTAAATCTTTGATTTCATAATATATTTTAATCTTTGTTTAATTTTAAGCTAACTAGTCATGTAATAAACCAAATTTATCACGATTTTGAAAGAATCAAATGAAATAAAGATTTTTAGATTTTTTTATACTCAAATTATCAGAGAACAGCCATTTTGAGACAAAAGTTTACGTTTTTCTTGTCTCTTTGATATAATTGGGGAAAGAAAACTCGAGAAAACTTAAAACATTTCCCCTTTTGTTTCATGATTTTCTGGTCATTGATATTTTCTCTATTTATCGGGTTTGTTTCTTTCAAAAATCAATAATCAATCAATTTTAGAAAGTCTTTATCTTTATGGAAACCATTTGTTGATTCATTAGTGAAAGAACTGAATTTGGCTGCTAATCCATGCAATAATCTACAAAATTTCATTTGTGATGCCAACTTTCCCATTGGAAATCTTTCTTTTTATGAAAGACTTGGTTTTATAAAACCTGGCCCACTCGGACCACAATGCGACATGGAAACGAATATTGTTGTTTGTTCATTTTTCTGTTCACGAATATTCTTCTTTGTTCATATTATTGAATTTTTGAGAAAATTTTAGAAAATATTGAGAAGAATAGCTTCAAAATTTGATACAAATGATTTAAAGAAAGAATCGAGTGAACGAATGGAGTTTGAATTTGAGAAAGTTAGGTGAGTTTGATTTTTATTGTGATAAACTCAATCGAAACCAAAATACGATTGTAATTCAAACTTCAAAGTATCCAAAGTAAAAGAGTAGACAGAAAATATTCTGTCTTGCTACTTGAATACCCTAAATACTGTAATAGTACCCCATCCCCATAATGACGGTGCGGAGTGTTGCGTAGTCTAGCTTTGAACGCGTTTTTCTCGACACTGGTTTATGCTACAATATGCGCTTAGTTATCAAAAAATAGCTGAAATTCAGGGCTATTTTTTCATACCAAAGACGCATTTTTTGAAAGTACAAGCGCTTTGAAAAAAATGAAATACTAAAAACTTTTGCGACTACGCGACTGTACGAGAGGGGTGGGTACTATTAAAGTATTTACGGTAGTTATTTAGCATAAGAAATGTGATTGATATTTACCTTATCTTTAAGATTTTTTACATTTTAAACTACAGCCAAATCTCGATATAATTTCGATTTAATGATCTCAATTTTTGCTATTTACCTATTGAAAGCTATTTACCTTATAAAGATGTTCGATTTAACGATTTACTTGATTTAACAATGGAAAAATCCTTGGAGAATCGATGGAGAATCGTTAAATCGAACTTTAACTGTATTATAAACCTTCAACTACAATATTTAAAGGGGAAAAAACTTTTTTGATTCATAAATATTATCACTTAATTAATTCAAAAGTTACAGATGGGATTGCGAGAGAAATTTGACTTGTTATGAGGAAAAATTTCGCTTTTACACTGCTCTTTTTCACCATGCAGATGCGATGAAAACTTTTCAATTACCTGAGAACAAAAACGTTTATACGATGAGAGACGCAGTGCATCAAGTGCTCAAGGTCATCGATGAGAAAAGTTTTGACGATTTTGAGGTACTTTTTGGAAATGAAATGAAATAAAAGAAATAAAAAAAGCTAATTGAATTTTACATTGCAAAAAAGCTAATTGAATTTGAAAATGATGTTGATTTTCATTTGCAAATGACTTTTTTTAGGCATTGAAATGGTTACATGCTTTGGCAAGTCGTCGTTGCTCTGCCTATTACACGTGGAAAGCAAATCGAACACCGTATCGAATGGCTGAATTCTATAAACAATTGATTCGAGTGCACAATGCGGTTTTTCAAGCAACGAAAGGACTAATAGAGGTGAGAAAGAGCTAATTCGAAAGTATTACACTTTAACACATTCGCGACGAGGCGCTTTTTTTGCGTTACTGTCCCAGTGGACAAGGGGAGTCTCGCAAAGCTATTAGCCCCGAAATACATCTCCTATATGTAAAATTTCATACTGAATCCGAATCTCTAATCATATTTTGAAAATATTGCTGCCTCAAAAAGAACTAATCGAATCTTTTTACATTTTGAAATTATCTTAAAAAGTCGAGAAGTTATAGCGCGTCAAAAATTTCGTCCACCGGTAGACCGAATCGTCCCAGGGGCCAGACGGCCTTCGTCCACCGGTGGACCGAATCGTCCCAGGGGCCAGACGGCCTTCGTCCACCGGTGGGCCGAATCGTCCCAGGGGCTAGACGGCCTTCGTCCACGGGTGGACCAAATCGTCCCGAACGTGTTAAGGAAAAGTCAAACTCCTCATTTTGTCAAATTTTCATTGAAAAGAGCTGAAAGAACCCTAGCGTTTTGCACTTTGGAAATTTTTATTTGAATTTTGATTACGGAAATGAGGAACAAGCAATTTGCGAGTTTAGCTTAGAGCTTAGAGCTGCAATGTACTTAGAGTACTTAGATGTACACTTAGAGTACACTTAAATGCAATGTACTTAGAGTATGCAAGAAACAAGCTAGTTTTCGTTTTAGAATCTATTGAAAACCTTATTTAGAGTAGAATTTGTTCCTCTCGAGTAATGCACTTTTTAAAATGCCTTGTAAAATGGCTCAGTAAAATGCACTTATTTTACAAAAATACCGTAGTCAAACAGTTAGTTGACATTTAATCAATCCGTTTTTGGCATTATTCGATGAAGAATTACAAGGCTCAGTTAATGATTTGAAAATCGGGCTGATTGTAAACTAATAGTTTGACTATGGTGCTTTACTTGTGCTTTACTTGAGAGAAACACATTCTAATTTAGAGCGATTCAATCTCCAATGAAACCAAGTGGAGAATTGATCTCGATCGTGTCTCCTTCTTCACTCCTTACGATATTTACTACAATACACCCGAGTTCATCAATTCAATCTATAATCTTTATGAAATTGATCAATTAAGAGAGAAAGCTTCAAAGTAAGTTTTTAAATTAAAGCTTTTCTAAAAATAACATTTACACAAATAATGTAGTAAAAAAATGCACAAGCACAATCCATAAGCCCTAAATGTAGAGAAGAAAAAAAAATGATAATCTACCCAGCGGAATTGGAACCTTAATCTCTTCACTAGGATACAGGGCTCTTACCCAGTCCGCCATCGCTGCATTTCTAGATCCACATCAATGTTCGATATGAAACTACAATTGTTGAACACGTCGAGGAATGCTCATGTGAAGATGGCGACTCTCGGAGTGGATCGGCCACTTGAAATTATGAGGTTTGCAAACCTTTTTCACAAATTTCTTTTACATTTGACTGTTTTATACAAAGCTTTACTGAAACTTTACCTCTTTTCAGCTTTGTAACTAAACCGACAAACCGAAATTCGACAATGGAAAAACTTAGTGCTTTCATTGAACACAACTTGTCGTCTCCATTAAAGGTGAGTAAAATTGAGAAATTATTTAGAGATATTTAGAGATTTATTATCAATTAGATTTAGAGAGATTTCAATCTAATTCTAAGCTCTTTAAGCTAAACCAGGCGAGACCAGGGTCAAGGTCAAGACAAGTTGGTTGTAGCTCTAGCTTGTAGCTTCGCTATATCATGAAGCTGGCTCAAAGTCCTGGTCTGGCCATGCTAGGAAATACTAAAACTAGAGCAGGATCTAGCTTGAGCTTAAGTTAGAAGACTTTTGATTTTGAAAACGGTCCTTAGAAAATCAATCTTTAGTTTGCTACCGTCGGCTTCCTTGTGGCCAACGAAATTCTCGATCAAATTTGGCCTAATAATGATAAGAATGAGAATTCGATAACAATTGAATCAGGGGTTTTTCATTTCGAAAATAATTACCGATAACTTTTTGTTCAACTCTTAAAAAAATTACCGATAACTAATGTTTAGAACTGTACTGAAAAGCTTAATCAGAATACTGCCGCCTTAGTGATCGCTTGGAATGCTTTACTACAACAAAAATCTTTATTATATTTACAAGTAAGCTTTAGAGTTTAACAAGTTTTAAAAAAGATAAAAGATTTATAAAAGGCTTATTTCTATATTCCTAATTTTCTAAATTCTAAATTTAGAGTCCAATTCCAACAAAAGTGCGCGTTTTCTCTCGAGGACAACTCTTTTTTGTTGCCGCTGGTGTTCATTTTTGTTCTGATTTAAAAGATTTGCCTCAAAAATTATTTCAAAAATTTGATCAAATCTTTTATTGTTCAAATGTGAGTTTTATATGTGATAAGAATGAGAATAATATGAGAATTGATTTAGGGAGAAAGTAATGAGACTTGTAGCTTCGATTTTATTGGTATTTCAAAGGTTTGGGTCTTCAAGTGGCCTTCAATCTTCAACAAGATTTCACTTATTTAGATGAAAGATACGAAAATTGGAGATAAAAGTACTGAAGAATCTGGAGAATCTGTGGAAACATTGATTGAGTCAAAAGAGATTACGGTAAGAATGAATTGGAAAGATTTCAATGAGATTTTAGACCACTGCTTCACCAAATACCCAGAAATTCACAGCATTTTTCTCGAGAACCACAAAAAAACCCAAAGTGATCACTACAAATACTTTCAAGAAACAAATTACGGTAGCCAAGTCAGCAAATACAACGTAAGTTTTGAGAATTGTTCTGCTCTGTAAGTCAAGACAAAGTTTAGAAATAATACAGCTAAATTCTAACTGGGTTTTCAGAGAACTCTTTGTCTTTTAAAGTTAATATCTATTTTTTTTAGTTTATTTAAAAGTGTTGATCTAAAAAAAACCTCATCTCCTCTATCAATACCTCTTGGAAGATTGGTAAATTAAATCCTTTTTGAGTTGTTTAATTCCGATTCAGGCTGACAACTTGACTCATCCCATCATCTTAAACCTGAACATAACCATTATCTCAAATACAGGAAAGGTTGAATTAAAAATTGTTCAATAAAAGTTTTATTGAATGGTTTGAATGGATTGGTTTAGATGCTATTCATCGATAAATCAAAAATCCATAAAAGAAAATGACTGGTAACACTTTATAAGGATAACACTATTACTGACCGAAAGGAGATCCACCTTGATCTGAATAGTGATTGGAAAACCGAGAATCAAAACCTATTTTCTCTAACTCTAACATTTAGTGCAGAATGCAAAGTAGATTCCAAAATCAAAATTACCCAAACTTTAACAGAAACCAAGTCTGTTAGGTTGTCCCATAAAAATCCAGAGGTTTTTGTTTTGATCAGTACTTGCTCACAACACAACGTTTTGTATTTTTCTTTTTTCTTTTCCATGCTAAAACTTTCTTCTTTCTTGCACTAACATTCATTTTTTAGCGATCGAAACGAGAAGAAAGTTGCAGTCGATCGAATGAAGCCAACTCGAGAAGAAATCCACGCTCTACTACTCCAACGATTTTCAAGAGGGACTTCAGCGGCCAAAGCAGCACGAGAAATCAATCAATTTTATGGTAACAAAATCGTTGGAACGAGTACTGCATAGGAATGTTTTTACAAATTCAAGAGGGGCAACACGAGGATCAAATGGAAGAGGGGAAGCGGTCGACCCCGAAAAATGGACTGACTCGAGGACGAATTGAACGACTATTTTCGCTCGCGCCTGCTTGGATTTTACGAACGAGGGATTGGCAAGCTACGCAAACGTTAGAGAAAAGTTATAAATTCATCCGGAAAATATATACAGGGTGACCAGAAATAACGTTGCGGGATTTTCGGCAACCTAAAATTCTCAAAGTTTCAATTTTGGGAGACGAATTTATTTTTAACCTATTCTCTGTGATTGTTTTTATTAGTTTCTTTGTTGTTTTACTTTGTTTCAAGTCTATTCATTTTTTTATACGATGACAAACAAGGGATCTGCCATTCTGGAGCTTCATCGTCAAGGTGAGTGCAACCGCGCGGTTGCTACGTGTTTCTCATCAGCTCGTCTCAAAAGCGATTAAGCGATACAAGGAGCTTGGCAACGATGGAGATCGTCCAGGAAGAGGCAGAAAAAGAACAGTCAATAGCTCCAGAAATCGCAAAGTGATTCAGAAGCGCGTGGTCCCGAATCCACAGGCCTCAATTAGAAAGATCGCTCGACAGACGGGGATCGCTCGTGAATCGGCTCGACTTATGGCCAAAAATGAGCTCAATCTTCACCCTTACAAGCTCAAACAAGGGCAACAACTCGACGACGACAACAAACGAGTTCGACTCGAAAGATGTCGAGAGCTTCTCAAGCGGGCCGCAACTCCACACTGGGAGCGAATCCTGTTTTCTGACGAGAAGCTCTTCTCGGTGGAGCAAAGCTACAACCACCAAAACGATCGGATTTGATCAACGTCCTCTCCAGGCAACTCTGCGATTGTTCAACACCGACAAAATCCCAAATCGGTCATGGTATGGGTCAGAATCTGCGCAACCGGAAAACTCCTCATTTTCATCGATTCTGGGGTAAAAATCAATAAGGATGTGTATCAAAAAAAGATTCTTGAGGGGAGTTTTGCTTCCATGGGCTCAACAGCATTTTGGTAACGGACTTTGGACCTTCCAACAAGACCCCGCTCCTTCTCATCGAGCCAAATTCACACAGGACTGGTGTAGGACAAAGTTCCGGATTTCATCTCGGCCCAGGAATGGCCTCCGTATTCGTGCGATCTCAATCCGTTGGACTACAGTCTTTGGTCAATTTTGGAGGCAAGGACTTGTGCAAAACCCCACAAAAGTTTGGAGGCTCTTAAGCGATCGTTGACCAGGGAATGGGATCAAATCACTCCGGTCGAGCTACGGTCCATCGCCGAAAACTTCATCAAGCGTTTGAGGCTCTGCATCGGGGCCAAAGGTAGCCACTTTGAAAGAAAAGTAGATTTTATGCTCTCTTTATATCATGTTGTTAATAAAAAATTGTTTCTGTTACAAAATCTTTTTGGATTTATAAAAAAATAGGCTAAATTAGGCCGCAACGTTATTTCTGGTCACCCTGTAATTTAATTCTGATTCTTCGTTGTTTCTATGTGTTTAAATTAAATGAAATTCAAAATCACTGGGTTTTTATGGGACAATCTAATAATTTTCATTCGAAAACTTGACTCAGTTAATTACTTAAATCTAACATCATTATTTCGAACGCATGACGAATTGAAAACTGTTCTAGAAACTTTTTGCATAACTTTTCTAGAAAATGTGTTCTGATTTCCACATTTCAGCAAGGCCTCCCCAAGGAAATTTCAATTGGGCACACATTTTGATTAATTATTTATCATTTACACATGTTTTCGCTAATCATGCGATTCTTTATTGAAAGAAATCTTCAACAAATAGAGTGAAGTTTGATGAAAATATGCAGGAAAGAGTAGAACACAGATTTCCGCTTTTCTTAAAGAAAAGGATATTGTTTTTAATTGTTGTAAACAAATTGATTAGACTAAATCGTCAATTATTATTTGTAGTCGGTAATCGAGAGTTTTTCTAACTTTTAAAAACCTTGGGGTACATATTTGCAAAAAGATGGGAGTTCGCTTCTATTATGCAATTCAATTAAAGAAGATTTTCTAATCTGGTACGAGATTCTAGACATTTTCATACAGGGTGCGGCATAAGTATGGCTACAAGGTTGTAACATTGATTTAAGAAACTGATTGATTTTTATTTCTTGCCAAAGGATTATTTTCTCTTAATTTGAATGCTTTTTTATATTATGTAACAGTTTTTAAGCAAATTTTTAAGTTTGGACATAATGGTGAAGGCTTCTCCCAACCGTGCCGCTATTCTTCAGCTTGGAGCACAAGGACGATCAACTTCGGATATTGCCCAACTGCTGAAAATGCATCGAATGACGGTATACCGCATTTTGCAACAAAATAGAGTAGAAGAGCTTCCTAAAAGTGGACGTCCGCGAAAAATTGATCACACGAGACTCAAGAAAATCATTAAGAAACGAATCCAGCGCAATCCTGCCCGGAGCATGAGAAAAATGGCTCCCCAATTGAATGTTTCTGATAGAACTATCCGTCGTATCGTCAAAAAGGATCTGGGTCTTCACCCTTACAAGTTAAGGAAGCATAATGGCCTGACGGATCTTCAAATGAGAAACAGGAAGCAAAAATGTGCTCTTCTTCTTGCAAGGGCCGCAAATGATGAGCATCTGACGACGCTTTTTACGGACGAGAAATTATTCAACATTGAGCAAGTTTTCAACTCTCAAAATGATCGAATTTTGGCTCACAGCCCTCAAGAAGCAAATAAAAGTGGCCGATATGTGGACAGGAACTCACATCCAGCAGGAGTCATGGTTTTTGCAGGGGTGTAAGCAACTGGTCGCACACCGTTGATTTTCGTTGATAAAGGGCTGAAAATTAACACAGACGTGTATCTGGACGTTCTCACAAAACATGTACAGCCGTGGAGTCAAGGACATTACCAAAATCAGCGCTGGACATTGATGCAAGACGGCGCCCCAGCGCACAAAGCAAAAAAGACTCAAGAGTGGTGTCGAAACAATTTGCCCGACTTCATTCCCGCCAATGAATGGCCAGCTAATTCGCCCGACCTCAATGCTATGGATTTCTGTGTTTGGGCAATTTTGGAGCAAAAAGCATGCACAACAAAACATGCAAACGTTGAAAGTCTGAAAAAGGCTCTGAAGAAAGCCTGGGCGGAAATTCCACAAAGTACCCTGCGGGCCGCCGTGGAAAGTTATCCAAAGCGTCTTAAAGCCGTTATCAAGAATAAAGGTGCCCATATTGAATAATTTGTTGTTTTTAAATGAATATGATTACTGTTGTTAATTTTAAATAAAGTTTGCATGAATCCGTTCATATTTCGTTACGATACACGGTTCTGAGTCTGTAACCATACTTATGCCGCACCCTGTATTTCTAGACATTCTAGACATATCATTTTCATAGATCTAGACATTCTAGACATACAGTCGGCAAAAAAAGTCTTGCACCATTGTCTCTCAGAGACTTAAAACAAAAAATTTTCCGTAAAAATAATCGTTTCAGAGAAAACTTTTTCACAACTAATTCTACTATTTTTGTCTAGCTTCCGGACATATTAGCCATTTTTATTACAAGCGACTCCTTTTTACGTAAAACAAAGTTTTATCAGAGACAGCCGGTTTAGAAAGCAAAAAAGTCTTGCACCATTGTTGTATTCTGTTGTTTACTATGGTATAGACGACATTTAATGCCTTCTCCGTTTGTACTTTCAGTAACTCGACCATGCTGAATTTAAATCTGAAAACTGTTTATTTCTACCTCTCTTAGTTTGTGAGATATGCCAACTTATTTTGTATACAGACAAAAGTATGGAAAAATACTGTATTTCTGTAGTTTACTATGGTATAGACGACACTTTTTGTCTTCTCCGTTTATATCTTTAGCAATTCGACTATGCTGAATTCAAATCTGAAAACCGTTTGTTTCTAGCTCTTTTAGTTTTTGAGATCACTATACCCCAATTATAGAACCTAGCTGATAGATTTTAGTGTTTGAAATCTTCTTGAAGCAAAAACGTACTCTAAACCGGATTCCAGCATCGATTCGCTTAAGGCTTAGGCTCTTCAAAAAGCATGGGTAAACTCGATGCCGCTATTTGGCCATTTGATAATTCCCAAATTTCACCAAGCCTGTATTTCTGATCTTTTTTAAATCTTCTTTAATGACTCATTTTTTGTTCGAAAAACTTGAAAGCTCTTCTTTCTACGCTAGACAACAGACAACAGACAACAGACAACAGACAACAGACAACAGTTAACAGACAACAGACAACATTTCTGACGCTAATCAAATCAGCCTTAAACTTGAAACATTGAACTTTTCTCTTCGCTAAACCAGGAATATACCCAATCTAGTCAAAAATTGAAGTTATTTTCATGAGATTTCATTTTCCACCTCGTGCTCACTTCAAACTTTTCAACCAATTTACAATTTTCACAATTTTCACAACTTTTCAACCTATTATCTTCTTTTTTTTGAGGCCATTCATGTCCGAAACCAATTACAGCCACTATCACAAGGTTTGTGAGTTAGATAAAAAAAAGAAACAAAAACAAAAAAGCTAAAAAAGATTCAATTGAAAATCCCAAGAGATTTAAAAAGTTGTAAACATTCTAAAAATTTAAATCTCGAAAAATTAAAGCAAAAGAAAAAAGTAAAAAAGATTTTTGGCAAAGATCGGGTATCTTTTTTTAATTATTTTCTTTTTTCTTTGCAACAAATTTAATTATTAAATTTTCAAATTCAATTTTTTAACTTGATTATCTACAAATTTGTGACGTTTTAACGGTTTGACGGTTTTATTTACGTCACAATCCTCAAGAGGGGAAATGTCTACTTCAAAGCTCAAGGTCACTCCAAAAATGTGGAAAATTTGCTTGAATACTGTCTGTGCAAAAAATTTGAACATTTCTGACGA
The DNA here is from genome assembly GCA_958450365.1 of Mesorhabditis belari. Classification (NCBI taxonomy): domain Eukaryota; kingdom Metazoa; phylum Nematoda; class Chromadorea; order Rhabditida; family Rhabditidae; genus Mesorhabditis; species Mesorhabditis belari. The sequence goes on from CAUEEP010000736.1 coordinate 3,568,074, forward strand.
CGAAATTACCATTTTCAGAGTCTAGACATGAATTTCCTGACCGGATAAGAACTTATAAACTTTTTCAACTCTAATCAATCAACGATCTTCACCAGAGTTCCCCTTGTCTACTAAAAGGCTATATTTTTGTCATTATCAAACTTCAGCTTACATTTGATCAGCTTTTAGATTGATTTGATTCTTTTTTTATTTAGTTTCATTGAACCTTGTGATTCTTCATTGAATCATACCAAAATCCTAATAAATTTGCAAGGCAAAGACTCGAACCCGAGCAAAAAGTGCGGGAATTGCTTTGTATCCAAGTACCTTATCCACTACGCCATTAGCTTATGTTGGCTTGCTGCGAGAAAAGCTCCTTTAAAGATGTTTAAGCGAGATGTTGTCTTTTTGACTTTGACTTTTAAGTGAAATATCTCGAGTCTTATGAGAAGCTAATTTTTTTTTGCGGTATTTTGTTCAGCTTAGTCGATTCTATAACTTTTTGGATAGAATGATTCGCTTGGGACCGAAAACTTCAATATAAAGAACCTAAAAAATGTCGCAAATTTTCTACAGAGCTGGACGGTCACTGATTGCATTTGGCTGGGACAAAACGCAGAAATTTTCGTCACTTTTTAGAATCTCAAATTCGTTGTAAGTTCGTTTTATCAAAGCTCGACTTTATATTTCATTTTGTTAATATTATTCACTAGTTTCTTTCAAGATTTCGTTGCGAGCCATTCTGATTGTGATCCTTCATTGAATCTTTCCAAAATCCTAACAAATTTGCAAGACGAAGACTTGAACCCGAGCAAAAAATGCAGAAATTTCTTTGTATCCAAGCCTCTTATCCACTAGTCCATCAGCCCCTATCGGCCCCTACGAGCAAAGCTGGTTTAAAGATGTTTAAGCGAGATGTTGTCTTTTTGACTTTTCAGTGAAATATCTTGTAACTGAAATAGCCCAAATCGGTTCCACTTTTTTTGGCTTTCACCTAATTTCAATCCAAAATTGAAACCATTTCACGTGCCTTTTGTCTATCAATCGTCATTTTACGAGAATCACACTCATTTAGAATATTTTCGTCTCTAAACAAAATCCCTTTCTCCTTTTTATCACTCATCTCATTTCCCCCGGATACTTTCCGTGAACTTTATCACTCTAAATTGAACATCCCCAAATTTCCTATAAACCTTTTTTTACTTCTCAATCTAAAAATTTAATTAATATACAGTAATATTCTAGGATAATCCATTTTATTTGGGTTTTTCATTAATTTCTTGCAACAGTTCCTTGCGAGCCATTCTTGGAACTGAAATAACTGTAATTGAAAGTTCAAAAAAGTTATAAGTCTTTGATAGAAAGCGAACTTGAAATACTTTCAAAGGCCACTTTTCTTTTTCTTTTGAAACTATAAATGTACATTTTCCAAAATCTGTTCTTTAATTTCAACTTCAAAACTACAAAAATCTTCAAAAGTACCAATTAAAAGTGATAAATTGGAACTTGATGAGAGTTTGGTTTAAAGAATAGATTTTCCTGACTATGCAATGGCTCTTTAAAACAAAAAAACTTGACGTTGTGTTCTGCTTACAATTATGTTTATTGTTTTTCATTACAGTAGCATCCAGTCTTTACGGTAAAACGATTGAGATTACTCTATTGAAACTAAAGGAGTCAGTATTTTGGAGCTAAGCTTGGAGCCGTTCAGTTCCTTCTAAACTTATAAAATCTTTCTGCATTCTGCATCTGCATCTGCATCTGCATTTCTGCAAGTAGTCAAAATCGACGGGTTGGTGCTGAGAGAAACATGACAAAAAAGACTGACAGATGTTTTTGTTATAAATCTAGTTTCTTCATATAGTTTCAAGCAATCAGGTTAGCCAGATCAGTTCTAGAACTCTAGATCAGTTCTAGAGCTCTAGATCATTTCTAGAACTCTAGATCAGTTCTCGAGCTCTAGATCAGTTTTAGAACCCTAGATCAGTTCTAGGACTCTAGATCAGTTCTAGAGCTCTTGATCATTTCCAGAACTCTAGATCATTTCTAGAACTCTAGATCAGTTCTAGAGCTCTAGATCAGTTCTAGATTCATTCAAGGAACATGTGCTTTATGCAGCCTTTTTATCTTACCTTTTATCAAAGGTTGGTTCATCAATTTTTTGATATTTCACAAAATCTAAGCTATACTTTACTGATAAAACAGCGATTTTCTTCAAGTTCTCATGTATAAGAAATGATTTAAATGATAAGTCACTTCCAAAGTTCTAATGTTAAACAGGGAACTTTCAAATTTCTTTTAAAGCTTACCTGGAAGTACGAAAAACTGCTAAATGTACATGGTTACTTATCGAATTAAATCCACTTGCGCCATTCGTTAATTGTCTCAAAAAAGCACTAAATGAGGAAACAAAGATCATGCAACAAAGAAATACAATACTATTCCCCTCATTTCATCCCTCTTAATCACATTAATTATAGATTTCTCAAAGGGGATTCTTTTATGTCAAGAAAAACAGTCAAAAGAAAACTGTGTGGGTTAGAGGGGGATATTCTCAAGGGATATTTAACGGGGGAAAAAGCTCCACCCAAATACTCATTTCCATTTCATTTTCGTCAATCATTCTGTTTTTCCCGCTTCAAATTTTGTTTCTCTTAATTGATGACTAGTTTTTTTTCTCGATATATCAAATATTTAAACCAATTTTTACAAAAATTTCACTAACTTTTGCCAAAATGAAAAGTTTGTTTTGGTCGATTAATTTTAGAATTTCATATTTATAATACTATTTTGTTTTATAGCTTTAATTTACTTTACTAATTGACTTTAAAAGGATTTAATCTATTACAGCTGGATGAAATATAGCTCCAATTTGGTTCCAATATGGTTCCAATATGGTTCAGATACAGTTCCAATATGGTTCAGATACAGTTCCAATATGGTTCCAATATGGTTCCAATATGGTTCCAATACAGTTCCAATATGGTTCCAATATGGTTCAGATACAGTTCCAATATGGTTCCAATATGGTTCCAGATACAGTTCCAATATGGTTCCAATATGGTTCCAATATGGTTCCAATATGGTTCCAATATGGTTCCAATATGGTTCCAATATGGTTCCAATATGGTTCCAATATGGTTCCAATATGGTTCCAATATGGTTCAGATACAGTTCCAATATGGTTCCAATATGGTTCCAATATGGTTCCAATATGGTTCCAATATGGTTCCAATATGGTTCCAATATGGTTCAGATACAGTTCCAATATGGTTCCAATATGGTTCCAATATGGTTCCAATATGGTTCCAATATGGTTCCAATATGGTTCGGATATGGTTCCAATATGGTTCAGATACAGTTCCAATATGGTTCCAATATGGTTCCAATATGGTTCCAATATGGTTCCAATATGGTTCGGATATGGTTCCAATATGGTTCAGATACAGTTCCAATATGGTTCCAATATGGTTCCAATATGGTTCCAATATGGTTCCAATATGGTTCCAATATGGTTCCAATATGGTTTCAATATGGTTCCAATATGGTTCAGATACAGTTCCAATATGGTTCCAATATGGTTCGGATATGGTTCCAATATGGTTCCTCCTTCCCTTTACCTTCTGAACCTAGGTGTTTCCTTTTGAACCTGTTCCACTTGTTTATTATTGAGTTTTATTCACTTGTTACTTAATTTTCCATTCATTTCCATGAATCTAGTTTTTCTTACTTTTTCCCGAAGATTTTCATCCACTGTAGCTGTACTGTAGCTTTACAGTACTATTAAAGGCTCTTTTCTTGGCTACAATTGACTGAATATCTTGAAATCTTTAACTGATAAATGAACGATATTTAGTTAAGCAACTAAAAACTCTAATTTACTCATTTGCTTTAATGATTTGTTTATTTTTTGCTTATTTTTGTTTATTTTTGTTTATATTTCTTTTATCTTACATATTTTATGCATTTCTTTATTTAGAAACAAGATGAGAATTCAATTATTTCTATTATTGATAACTTTTGTTGGATTCATTGCAGCTCACCGACAAAGGGTAGAGTTGAAAATCTAAAATAAACTTTACTTTCCTTTTCCAGCACTCAAAAAGATCGGCCACAATTACTTACAAAACAAAAGAGGTAAGAAGAAAAGGAGAGCGTTTTTAGAGTTTATTTAAAACTTTTCTAGTTTGTGTAATGGAACGATTGACTGGTGTAAAGCACACTTTCTGTCCGACGAGTCGTGTAAGTTTTCACAGAAAATAAAAAGTTTATCTAAAGCAAAGATGTTGATTTAGTACACTGTTATAGATTTTTAAGCTTTGAATGATACTAAATAAAGCTTGACTAGCTTGACTAATCGATCCTGAGAAAACAGCGGCTAAACGACGAATAAACTCGCGTCTTTTCTTTTCATTTCCCCATTTCATTAGTCTAATTAAGTTCTATTTAGCATCATTCAAAAAATTACAATTTGCTAATACCGTATTTTCTCTAATAGTAGTGCACCCTGAGCGTCGCCTAAATTGCTCGAAATCTCGAGAATCGGTTATCAGAACCTATCGATGTGGGATCGGAAAATGTAGCTGACGTTGAGATCTTGCAGGGGATTTGAGTGTTGAGCTTTTGCAAAAGCTTGGAAACCGTAAAATCGTCACCAACTCGGCTCAGCTGGATGCACTATTATCAGCCTAAGTCTAAGCTTGAACTTTGCCTAAATTCCTCGAAATCTCGAGAACCGTTTATCAGAACCTATCGATGTGGGGTCGGAAAATGTAGCTGAAGATGAGATCTAGTGGGGGATTAGAGTGTTGAGCTTCTGCAAAAGCTTGGAAACCGTAAAATAGTCGCCAACCCGGGGTGCGCTACTATTAGAGAAAATACGGTATAACTAAAGACTTAGTCTTTCAAAGATCTTTGTACAATATCTGATTACTCTACTTTTAAAGGCTTACAAGTATTACAGTAGCTTTTCTACTTAGTTTACTGATTGTCAGCCGGCTATAGTATCCAACCATGATTCTGTAAAGTACTAAAGATTATCCTCTTACTAACCTTTACTATTTGCTTTTAAACTTAAAATTGACACAATCTTCATGATCTGGCTTTTAAAATGACTGTAAATATTTGCTTTACTAAGCACATTTCACAAGTTCAGCAAACTTTTAGTACCCAAATTTACAAACACAGAAGATCTCAATTTTTAAATCAAAAGTACTCAAAGTTCTCAAGAACGAATTTCGTTTTCATTCAAGAAAAAAAAACAAAAATCTCTGGGAACTTAAACAGAACTTTGTGAGATTTGGAATTGGTTAATTGGAAAACCAATTAACCAAAATAGACTGTAAAATAGACTGTTTAATAGTGAAAATTATGTGTTTCAGCCTAATGACCCCATTGATTGGCCGTGTATTCGAGTTGATGATCTCTGCAATGGAACTCCGCAATGTCCGGGAGGAGAAGATGAGGATCCTGATCTCTGCATGTTCTTTCAAGCGGTTGGTATATTGATAGAAACATTTTCGGGGTCAAGTCAAGCAAGGATACGACTAAGCCAGAAGCCTGATTTGCCTTGCCTGGCTGACTTTACTGCAAGACTGAGTCAGAAGCCGAACTTGGGTCTAGCTTGGTTTTCAGACTTCAGACTACATTATTGATATACTAAATAGCCAAATGATTCAATGAATCTAGAAAAGAAGAACAGTTTGAAGATTCCTAATCGGCCCCGAATCAGCCCGAATCGGTTCGAATCGGTCCGAATCGAAAGTGTGAAAATGTTCCAAGTCGTCGAGCTCAGATTCATCAATATAGTCTTTTGAGAACACTTTTATACATTTTACACAGCATTATTGATATACTACACAATCAAATGATTCAGTGAATCTCATAGAAAAGAGATGAACAGTTTGAAGAACCCGGATTGGTCCGAATCGGCCCAAATCAGCCCAAATCGGCCCGAATTGGCTCGAATTAGCCCGAATGAAAATGTTCCAAGTCTTCGAGTTCAAATTCATCAATATAGTCTTTTTGAGAAGGCTTTTATTGATATCCTAAACAATTAAATGATTCAATGAATCTAGAGAAGAGTTGAACAGTTTGGAGATTACTTACGGGCCATAGAAATTCTCAGCAAGCAAGGCTGACAAAATATTTTGCCAATGTTAAATCGACAAACTCATCTTCATCTACATCTTTACATTCCTAGCAAGCTCAAGATCAAGAACTAGTTTCTTATTTCTTTTCCTTGCAAAATTTTACCCATCACAATCAAACTTCATCTCATTTCAGCAAAACGTCGCTTTTCAACAGATGAAGCGAAAAGTGGTCACTATGTTGAAGCCATATATGGAAACAAAGACAAAAACAAAAAGTGATCAAGAATTTATCAAAATCTAAATAACTTTCCATTCGCATGAATAGTACAAATTTCTCTCTCAATAAAGAATTCCGACTTTTTTCTTTTTAAAACAACATTTGATTCAAAATTGGATACATAAAATCAACAGTGTCAACAAATTTTATTTTATTAAACATTTACCGTATTTTCTCTAATAGTAGTGCACCCTGAGCGTCGCCTAAATTCCTCGAAATCTCGAGAACCGCTTATCAGTACCTATTGATGTGGGGTCGGAAAATGTAGCTGACGATGAGATCTAGTGGGGGATTAGAGTGTTGAGCTTCTGCAAAAGCTCGGAAACCGTAAAATAGTCATCAACTCGGCTCAGCTGGATGCACTATTATCAGCCTAAGTCTAAGCTTGAGCTTTGCCTAAATTCCTCGAAATCTCGAGAACCGCTTATCAGAACCTATCGATGTGGGGTTAAACATTTAATTAAACATTTAATCTGAGAACTAATCACTAGTCTTTTTGTTTTCTGAAAGATTACTGAAAGAAATAACTTTTCACCTGAGTAACCCAAATTCTAATAAAAAAAAATGGGTAGGTGGAGGATATTTTAAAGTTTTCAAGGGTATTCAAGGGGTTTAGTAGTTCCATTTTGTGAGTTGAGTGAGTGCTTTTCTGGATTGACTTATGGGGAATGAGTGGCATCATCATCAAACAGAAAACTCATTTCTGGAGAAGACAAGTTGATGAAAAGGGAAAGAACCTTAAAATGGAAATCTCTCTTTCACACAAAAGAGCCTCTTTGGCCAAAATTAGCCGAATTTTGCTCCCTACACTCTCAATCAAAGGAAAATCCTTGATTTTCAAACAATATTTTCAGAATATTTCTTTTACTTTTCTATTTGAAAGTTTAAGAGTCCAGTACTCAAAAGTTAACTTGTGAACAGCCGGATATTTCCTTTTCTTTCTTCCTTTCTCTTCCACCTTGTATTTCCTCTTTCTTATTCGACAAAAAGATACCAAATATTGGGTTGGTGAATTGAAAACTGCTGGCTATTGTCATATGTGACAGTTTGAGCACTTTCTTCAAAAGAAACCCATTTTCGTGTCAATGGAAAAGTTGTAGAGAATCAAAAAATCAAGCTTATATCCAAATTTTCAGAACGATTCAAAAACTGGTTTTTAAGAAATGCGAAATTTACGAATTTTCACAAAACTTGTATTTTAAGCAAAACTACTCGTGTATCTTTTTGGAAATTTGGCTATAAGCCTCATTTTTGATTCTCTACAACTTTTCTATTGACACCAAAATGGGTTTCTTTTAAAGAAAGTGCTCAAACTGGGAAATCTCCATTTTTGAGTCTCACACTTGTCTCACACACAAACCAAAATCCTACTACGAAAGAGGAATCCGCAAATTGCCTGTAAAATGGGCAGAAGTCGTCAATAATAATGGAAATTATTTGGAATGAATTTATGCCTTTGTGTTGAATAAATTTTAGTCCAAAGTCCGGCAGTTTTCAATTCACCAACCCAATAGTTCAGTGGTTAAAGCGTCTACCCAGAAAACATAAAGGTCAAGAATTCAATCCTCTTTCCGAAAATCTTACTTTATCATTCATTACTTTACTTTATTATAGCTTGTAAATGTCAATGAGATCGCTTTGGAATTAAAATTGAAATATCCGACTTTCGAATAACTTGAATCGAACACCGAAAATTAGGCTTTAATAAATTAGATGTATACAACTTGGGAAGTGAAACTGGTTGATAAATCTCTTAGAACAAATCTATGATCTAATGATCGAATGTTTCAAATGTTAATTCCAATCTGAGATCTTTGTTTTGATAGGAAATGAAAAGAGATTTGATGAAACTCGATTCTCTAGCTTCTCATTTTCAGCTCCCACACTTCTTTCACCACTTTTTCTAATAAAAACCCTTAAGTTTTAATCTGCTTTTCTCAAAAACTTGATCAAAAATAGTTTACTGCATTTTATTTAGTCTCTTTTTATTAAAAAACTTACTAGATTGATCAAATTTAGATGTTTATTCGTAAAGGAATTTAAAATACATTTTTCTGAGCAGTTCTTTGTTTCTTTTTTTAAATTCAAAGCTATTCATCTTAATTCTAAAATTTTGACAATAGTTTCTGACTCTAAAGCTGCTTTAAAGTCATATTGCTTTTAGTAGAAAAACTAGAAAAACTTGTATTGCTTTGTGGGACTTTGAAAGTGTCTAATTTTAAATCTGTTACAGTAGAACAGTACAGAATAGAACACTAGTTATTGATACGATAGTTATTGAAAGAACTACGATAAGTGTCTAAGTCTATGGTAAAGATCAAGATGTTTACTGGATTTACATCCCCGATTGACCTTTCCCTTTCAAAGGTTTCCTCCAAATGAAATCTGAAACCATCGACCACCCACTAACCTTTTCCCCTTCATTTTTTCCCCATTTTGTCGTCATCAAACTTTTTGATCTTATTTACGCAAAAGCCGATTATTTATAAACACATTTAGCTTTAGATGACGCTTTTTTTCAAGAGCTTAAAGAGCTTTTCAAGAGCTTTCCTTCAAAAGTCAACTTTTTCCTATGCTATTTTCAGAGTTTTTATTATTTTTTTTGTTCAACAACAAGTACTAATTTTATTTTTTGTACACTCTAGCGTCATAATTCGGTTTAGCGAATAGTTTTGTTCGCTAATCGTTTTTGTTTAGAGATTAACGAAATTACTGACAAAATGTACAATGTAAAATGTGCAGAAAATTGTGGATTTGTATGTATTGAGATCATTTTTTTTATTTATAAAGAAATTTTTAACTGATTTTCTTCTATGTGGAGTAGAAGGTTGATCCTTAAAGCCTAGCGATAAGTTTTTGATGATTTTAGACAAAGTGTGACTAATAGTAAGCTATGATTTACAAATTGCAAATCAGAGAGCTGTGGAAATCAGCGAATATAGCAGGAAATTCATCAGTTGATTTGTTTCTGCATTTCTGATATGCAAAGCATCAAATAATACTAAGATGGATGAAAAGGGGACTCAAAGGGAATTGAACCTTCGATCTTCTTGCTTCTAGACAAACGCTCAACCACTGAGTCACAGTCGCTTTGTTTGCTGAAGAGGCAGGGAAGAGAATTTTTAGCTGATTTTCTTTTATGTGGAGTCGAAGGTTGATCCTTAAAGCCTAGCGATAAGTTTTTGATGATTTTAGACAAAGTGTGACTAATAGTAAGCTATATAAACTTTATCATTAAGCCAATAGCTATTCTTACTATTAGAATTATGCTTCTTATTACATTATTAGACTTATTAGATTTATTAGACTTATTAGAACTACAGCTTAGGTTGGAAAGAAGAAAAGTATTTTGGTTATTGATAAGATTTTCTTGGGCTCTGTAAACTGGTCTAAACTTTCTAGATTGTATTAGCGAGTAAGGGGATAAGATACAGTGGGATAAGGGATAAGGATAAGGTATAGTAAAGGGATAAGGTATAGTAAAGGGATAAGGTACAGTGGGATAAGGGATAAGGATAAGGTATAGTAAAGGGATAAGGTACAGTGGTCCACAAAAGTATTGTCCCATTGCCATCCAAAATTTTCTTTCGTACGAAAATCTTGCAAAAAAAAAACGATATTCCCGAAAAGTATAGGGTTTTTTGCTTACCCATAATACTCTACTTTTCAAGATTATAAGATTTATCCGTATAAATTGCATAAAAATCTGAAAGATATCAATAATATATCTGTATCTCTGAATGATATCAATTCTTAGATTATTGAAAAGAAAGTTCTCGGAAAAAGTTTCACTTGAATTTCTTAAAAACGAATCCACCAATTCGAGAACATTTTCTATTATTTACAAGTTGACTCCAAGAAATTACTCGTAAAAAAATGAGTTCCCTTAAAATTTTAGAGATCTTTGAAAAGGTATTATTTTCCAGCTTAAATTCAGCTTACTTTTTTGCACCAGAAAAACGATTTCTTATGAGGCAAAGCTAACATGAACATAGCTAACATGAACAATACGCTCTATAATCTCTATTTTTAGCCTAAAATTTTTCACAGAGAAGCTGTATTTTAAAAAAAATCATTTTTTTGATGTCATCTTCTTGACACTTTGCTTAAATAGGTGATTCTGAACAGTTAAAGCATTAGATAAAATTTGCCTTTATCACAAATTAATTTTCCCTAATTTAAAGTAGTTGATTTTAGGTTTGTGAATGGGATCCATTGCCTACTCATTAACCCATTAAAAACTTGTCCCATTAAAAAAGAAAGGAGACGGGAGAAGAGAGCACGAACTCAGCTTTCTAATGGTATATAACATTACAAGGTACAGAGCATACTTTATTGAGAAAAATAGACACAAATCATAAGCAATACAAAACGCTCATTTATTTCCGGACAACCTAATATTTTCCAGCTTAAATTCAGCTTACTTTTTTGCACCAGAAAAACGATTCCTTATGATGTAAAGCTAGCAGAAATGAGCAATACTCTCAATTTTTTTTAAAATTTTTGCAGAGAAGCTTTCAAAAAATCATTTTTTCGTGTCATCTTCTTGACACTTGAGTGTTTACTAAAATAGGTGATTCTGAAAAGCTAAAGCATTAAATAAAGTTTGCCTTAATCACAAATTTTCTCTATTTTAAAGTACTTGATTTTAGGTTTGTAAATGGGATCCATTGCCTATTCATTAAGCCATTAAAAACTTGTCTAAAGGCTGGTCACTCAAAAAGTAATCAAGTCACTTCAGCTGAAGAAATCTCTTATTTTTCTGTCAAAAACTTTTTGAAATATAGTCAAGTTTATCAAAAAATCTGGAAGGAATTGATGGCTTGGTTTTTGAGAAATCACTGTGCAAACGTTTTCTACGAACTTTCTTGCCAACCTAATAGTTAATCCAAAGCTTTCTGAGCTGCCTGGTAGACATAGATACAGTTTCTCTTATTTTGAACAGTTCTTTTGAACGTTTGCAGTGTTTGACTCCTGCTAACAGCCTACCCAGTACCAAATAACGAATTCATAGCTTGGTTTTTAAGAAATTCCAGTCAAACTTTTCCTATGAACTTTCTTGCCAACCTAATACAATTAGTTCTGAAATTTCTGACAGCGACTCTACGCTAGAAGTTCTATACTTTGGTTATCTTGCCATTTTGATAAAAATTCTAGTGATACTGTGCTTTTTGTTCTGAATTGGTGACAAAATCTTACATTAAATCAAGATTATTTTGAAGAAAAGAATGCTAGAGTTTTAAGTAAACCTTCGAGTATTTTAGTGTCAATGTATTGCAGTTATCATATTTAGTTGTTTATCAGTTATGTTTTCTGTATTTAAATCATCATAATCTTGTTAGATTCATAGAAATGCCATTTTGATAAAAATTCTACTGTTACTGTGCTTGATCCTTAGTCTATTAAGTTTCCATAGTTTTTCATAAAGATAAAACTGGGATCAGTAATTTTGTACTCAATTTAAATGGTTCAATGGCTTGTTTGATTGTTTTTAAAGCCAAAGTCCAAAGTTAAATCGAGATACTTTTTATAAAAGTATGTTCTAGGAAATTTCTATAAATATTAAAGGATTTGTATCTAGATTTGTAAACGTAAAAATCCTTTCCGAGTAAAATTGAAAGTACGGCTTTGTAAGGCAAAAATGGCTCTCCACAAATCGGGAGCGGATTTAAGCGTTCATCCAAAAAAAAAAGTGATAACAACAAATGGCGTGTTTCTTTTGTTTGTGTTAAAAAAATTTCCCTAAATACATGTGCTTTCTAAATCCGCTATAATTGGATTATTGCCACAAGAAAAGAAAAAAAAACTAAAGATCCTGTAATTGAAACGAATACGCTGACGGCTTTTTGTGGTAAATTGTTTCGGATTAATTCTTGCGATGAACTTCCTTTCCGTCAATTTCATAGGGTTTCTGCTTTTTGAGTCTTTTTTAGGGCTTTCTTTAGATCACAGAGTATCAGAGTCAAATTTGAAGATATAAAAATAAAATAAACAAACTTTAGTAAACAGTTAGATCAATTTTTTTAATTCATTGAACTTTTAACCTTGAAAGGGACCTTGAAAAAGGGAAAGGAACTGCTTGCTCGTCATTATCTTTCTTTAGATATTGTTTATCTTTCACAAAAGCAATCAATAATTTTATGTGCATTAGAATTTGACCCATAGAAGAGTCCATTTCTTTCTCTTCTTCATTTCCTTTTCGTTTTTCCTTTTAAAAAAATGGGAAAAGAAAGAGAGCCGGAAGGAATCGAACCCTCGATCTCCCTGCTTCTAGGCAAACCCTCTACCACTGAGCCACAGCTGCTTTGTTTTCTGGCGAGAAAAATAGCGGAAGAGGGGAGAGAAAGAGAAGTTGTTTCCCCAATCCATTTCGCTTTTGTTTTTGGTTATTGTTTTATCTAGTTTGATTAGCGAATGGATCTTGCAATTGTTTCATTTCACTGCGATCTTAAAATTCGGAGATCGGAGAGCTGTGGAAATCAGCGAATATAGCAGGAAATTCATCAGTTGATTTGTTTCTGCATTTCTGATATGCAAAGCATCAAATAATACTAAGATGGATGAAAAAGGAGACTCAAAGGGAATTGAACCCTCGATCTTCTTGTTTCTAGACAAACGCTCAACCACTGAGCCACAGTCGCTTTGTTTGCTGAAGAGGCAGAGGGAAGAGAAAGAGAAGTTGTCTCTCAATCTATCGAATTCTTGTTTTTTGTTATTGTTTTATCTAGTTTGATTAGCGATTCGATCTCACAATTGCTCTGTGGCAAGATTGAGATCATTGTAGTAATCAGCGAATATAGCAGGACTCAATGTTTCTGTCATTTATTGGTATACAAATCAAATAAAAACAAAATGATAGTTATCATCGAAAAGGTTTTCACTTGAAATCAACCACAATTGTTTAGTAATTCTGTAATAAAATTCTATATTCATTCATAATTCCTGAAAAGTTCGTCATCTCAAAAGCTCTAGATGCAACATTTTCCCAAAAAACTTTCAAATTACTTGCCACTTTCAATTTTCATTTCAATCAATCTTTCAAGGCAACCACTTTCAAGTTTCATTTCAATCAATCTTTTCAATATCTTTTATTTTCTTTTAACACAGTTAGTACTTTTTTCTTTTCTGTACATTCTTTGGCTCAAGATTTTTCAACCATTTCCGAGATGCGGATAAACGAACACTAACAGACTACATTCACGACTTAACTTTGATTTTTCTTGGTTTTACATCCTTGTTTTTAGATGTTGGCACATTTTTTTCAAGGAATTGATCATAATCTTGAAAAGCTTTTACGCAATTTGAAACTTTTTTGGTAGAAAAGAAGTTCAAAGGTGTTTAAAAGCTTTAAAAGAGTCTGTAAAACAACAGAAACCGATTAAAAGGCTCCCAAGGCTAAACTCAATGATTATCACTATGTTTTTACTTTAACTTGTGTTTATCATTATGTTTTTACTTTAACTTTTGTTTATCACTTTATTTTCTCTTTCCAATTCATTATACTCTTTCATTTGAGCTCTAAAATTATGCTTAAAAGCTTCTAAATCCTCTTCCATTGCAATTCCAAAGTATTTAAGACTTAAAAAGTTTCAACATACTTTAGTATTTTCAATAATATTTAATTTTGGTTTAATATAATGAGACGTTTAGACAGTAGTTTTAACTATTTTCCTACTGGAGTAAGTCTTGTCGCTTGCATCTTTTCCAGTATACTATAGTGAGCCAGAGTTCAGTCAAATCTTCTCTATATCTTCTGTCCTACTACAGAAAGAGCTTAACGTTTGAAAGTTGCACTTAAACACATTTTATCTATCACCAGAATATCAATTTAGTTGACATACATGACAAAATCTAAAGCTAGAGAATCTGTAAAACAACAGAAACCTATTAAAAGGCTCCCAAGGCTAAACTCAATGCTTTAACTTGCGTTTATCACTATTTTTTTACTTTAACTTCTATTTATCACTTTATTTTCTCTTTCCAATTCATTATACTCTTTCATTTGAGCTCTAAAATTATCCCCTAAACGAGTGAAAAGCGAGCTTCTCTGAAAGTGATGTGTTGATTATTATTCTCGACTTTTAATGTTTGAATCGAACATTTTAGAAAATGAATTCATTTGGATAGCATCCAATTGATAATGAGAGAGTTTGTGCTATGATCTAGTTTTAAAAACCGAAGTTCGGAAGTAGCTGTGGGTTTATTTCTGTAGCTGTTGATTATTGGTTAGTATTTCACTCTGTAACTTTAGTATTTAACTTTAAAAATAAAATCAAATAAAATCTAGACTTAATTTTTCTTTAGCTTTGAAAAACGAAATGAAATGAACACTTTTAACTTTTAAATTTTAAATTTTAAACTTTAAATTTAAGCGAATTTTTCCTTTTCTTCAGTAATAATTGAAAATTAATGTAAAAACATTTTTCGGGAACAAGCGAGGTTGTAAGATCAAAGCCTTGTTACAGTCCTGAATAGAGTGTGTTCCTTTCGACTAACGCGATGAGATGATGAGATTTCTAGATGAGATTAAATAGCCGGCAGTTTTCAATTCACCAACCCAATAGATGAGATTAAAATGATAATCAGGCTTTGCTCTAGAAGAAGAAATCATTTACAGCGTTATTCCAAACGGCTTCTCCTAAAAGCCAGATTAGAGAAGAGCTCGAGAAGGCTAGGTTCAGGACTAGAGTGTGTTCCTTTCGACTAACGCGTTTTCTAAAATGCACCGAAAACCACCGTAGTCAAACAGTCAATTTCCATTTGATCAGCTCAATTTTGGTATCATTTGATGAGGAATCACAAGGCTCAGCCAATGATATAAAAATTGTATTGATCTGATGAAAACTAACGGTTTGACTACGGTACTTTTCTCAAATAGATGCATTTTCGAAAACGCGTCGAGAGGAACACACTCTAGTCCTGAAACTAGCCTCTTAACGAGCTCTTCTCTAATCTGGCTTTTAGGAGAAGCCGTTTGGAATAACGCTGTAAATGATTTCTTCTTCTAGAGCAAAACCTGATTATCATTTTGTCATCTAGAACCTGATTGTCATCTAGAAAAAGCAACTCTCTTTGTATTTTATACTCTTTTTGTTACTAGATAATAGACGAATATCATCTTTTTCAAATATCTCTAGCTATAATGACTATTTTCCCAATTCTCTTCTCAATTTTTCGATGATGAGTCTTAAGCCAAATGGCTAAAGAAAGACAGAACAAAAAGAAAGACTTTCACTATTCCGAAATTTCGTAATTTCTATTCTTTTTCTATTTTATACGTACGTTAATCCTTTCTATTTTACAGAGCTCATTTTTTGACAATTTTTACGAAAATCCTACTTTTATAATGGCTTCTTTTTAACGCAATTTTACACGTGGTCATAATCCGTTCAAAATTTCACATTTTTTTTAAGATCTTAGAGTTACAGTTACAGAGTTAAATACATTTTAGAATTTAAATTTTCATTTCTTTTCATAATCAACTGTTCTCAAAAGGACAGAGAATCGAGATCTTAACGAAATCTTTTTAAAATCTGTTTATCTCTAATCTCTAATCTCTAATCTAAAAAATTGCTTTATTCAAATGCTATAAAATTTTTAATATAGATGTATTTTTAAAACGTGTGTTTGTTTTGTTCGTACCTAGGAGTAAACGGATATGGACTAGAATTTGAGTTAAGTTAAAGAGAGTGGATCCATTTTGATATCCATAGATGGTCGATCTCTAACACCCCGACAATCCAACACAATTCCTCCAACGTATTAAAGGGAAGTCTCGGAGTTGACATGATTTTGTTCTTTAAAATCATCATTTCTGAAAAGAGTTTCCAGGAAAACACGAATTTTCATAGGGATTGCCAGGTGAAAACTTTTATTTTAAGACTTTCTGGACTTTGCAATGAATCGAGTAGAAGATCAGAAATTAGAAATCATTAGAAAATTAACAATTCACAGAGATTGAGAGTACGGTAGAGGGGTAATTAGTAACCGTTCAAATAGGACAAATGAATAATTTTTGATCATATTTTCTTATTTTCTTCATTCATTTATCATAATGAGCATAAAATGTGTCCTTCACAAACCATGCCTTTTCTAAAACGTGTCAACTTTCCCCGTAATCTTTCCATTGTTATCAAATCTACTTTTCTTTTCATCTTTTTGTATCTTTCGATATTCTTTTTGTACCCGAATGAAAGGAAATCAAGCGTGAATTTATTGGATAAAGGTTAGAAATTACGGTAGTTGGTCAAAAAGATGACACATTTTAGAAAAACTATGGAGGCTTATGAGATTTGTTGCAAAATAGAGTCTAATTTAAGGTAAAAACAGATTGCAAGGATATGGGCATAATGACGCCCAGCTCGTCGCTCACCCCTCCTTTCCTGTACAGGTTCCAAGGAAGCCCCTTATAACCCCTCCCCCCTCAGAGCCTTATGCCAGATCGCCAGCGATTACGGGGCCGCACCAAGAACACTTTAGGTGGCTTTTTCTTTTGCTTTGTTAAATGGTTCAAAAAGAAGAACTTTAACTGTAAATTTATGCCCAAGGGTTTTCGAGGTCGGGGAATCGATTGGAGATATTCATTTTCACTCTATCAATCTTTTTCTAGCATTTTACAAGAGTTACATGCCATGAAGTCCTTTACAAACTAAACAAAAACTTGACAACTTTTATGATTGCACGTCAATTCTAGGTTGATGCATAAGCTCTTTTTTTCGTACTCTGTAAAAGTAACAAATTCCCAATATCTATAGTTTGCTCTAAAAAAAGTGTTTTTTTGTTCAATTTGCACCTTTAAATGAATTTCGGTTCACTTTCAAGCAATTAGAGTGAAAACGCCTTTTCCTAAAAAACCTTTAAAACCCGGAAAATTGGCTGAATGAATTTCTCTGAAATTTTGGCGAAATACCAAACTTTTTCTCCTTTTCTATTGACACGAAGATAGGTTTTCTTTAGCTAAGGTGTCTAAACCCATCATCGAGTTAGCCTTTTGACTACCCGACTTCATACCTCAAGAAAACCAGGCATTAATATTTTTAACCCGTTTTAATGTTTTGAGAAAAATAATTGGTTTTTCTATGAATCACCGTGTTTATTGGTGCTTTGTTGGCTTGAAAAAGGCGAACGCATCAACCTAATATTTCGCACTTGTTTTGTCTCTTTTTTAAACGGTGCTTCTTTGTCGCAAAAAAAAAAGATTTCGGTCTCACTTCTACTTTTACCACTTTGTAGATTTCTTTGTTTCTTTATACTCTTTCATATATTTCGTTTGCCTTGCCACGTCTTACGCGGTAATTTCTTAGTCTTTAGGTATCCTTTGGCTTTAAATAAACGTGTTTCGAACGTATTGTTTAGGAAAGAGTCGTATTTCTTGAGTCGTGCATAGTTTTCTGAATTTGTTTGAGCTATAAGCTTTGTCGTGAAGGAAAGTGGTTGAGGTTGAGCTGCTTAAAACCGCCACGATTGTCAATCAATCGTAGCTCTAGATATCAAATCCTAGCCAACCCCAACTTTATAACTTAACAACTTCAAAAACATATGAGATTTAAAAATCGCTTTAACATTAGTCACTAGTTTTTGCCCAGAAAATTCTCTACAATTTATTAATTAATCACCACCTTTTTTGATATTTTTGGTGTCATTATGCAATCTTCTTTAATTGCTAGGTAATTGAATAACTGCTAAGTTATTCAATTAGAAAGGGGGAGAAAAGAAAAGAGATTTCGCAGAAATGGCGCAAAAGGGGGGAGGAAATAAAGAAATACAATACAATTCTCTACAATTCATTAATTAATCACCATCTTTTTTGATATTTTTGCTGTCATTATGCTTTCTTCTGTAATTGCTAGGTAATTAGAATCTTTCACGTTTTCAAGTAGAAAATATTAACAAAATCCAGGTAAATCTATAGAAAAAGCAAAAAAAGAGATTTCTGCAGAAATGTGCGCAAAAAACAAGCATGGGGATTACGAATTGTGTACTTCGTACAAAAAGTAATAAAAAGGCTTAGCGTTTTTATTCAAAAATTTTTCCTAGGAAAGATCGGAGTTCATTTTAATCTTTTACTTTTTAATACACATGGGTTTAGTTTGTGTTTCTCTTTTTAAAATAAATTTTTTCTTCAGGATTTACACGAAAATAGATGTAGGCGATGGTCAAGAATGGGAAATTTCTAGAGTTCTTGAACATTGAAACCTAATAAGTTCTTCATTTCAAAGGATCAAATGAAATCGGATAAATTGGATTACCGTAATGTCTTTCTACGAAATTTAAAAGTATTATTGCATAAAAATAACCAAAGGAACAGCCTACAAAACGTGAGAATTAAAAGAGTAAGGGGAAACAGATCAGACAATCAACCACATTTCTGTGTGGTTGATTGGCTTACCGGAAAATCTCTTTGTTAATAAGTTCTACACTGTTTGGCTGTACTGGTAACAAGTACTGGTATTTCTCGTGTTTATTTAACTTTTGCAGAAAGTCCTTGATAACTTTGTATTAGATTTGAAGAGGAGATTCAGGGCCATCGAATGACTATAATAATTTGGATTTTCTTTGAATTGGATTAGCAAAAAGTTTGTCAAGTGGGGGATACGAACTCATACGGAGATCCAATCCGATTACAAATTCGAATTCCCCATTCGATTTTCTATCGATGGGCTAGGTCTCGTTTCGAAATCCCACAGTACTCTTAACCTAGTACTCAGTTCCATTTAGGCTCAAGTTGACTAGAGCTGTTCAGCTTATTCAACCTTACTAATTAGCTTTGGCACAAAGTCTTAGCCACTATTTAGAATGTTTTGGCAAATCTTTGAGCTAATCTTTCTACTGATAAGCTAGACTAACCAATACTGAAAAAATTGTCCCGAATCGGCCCTGAATGGGTACCAAATCGGAACCAAATGAGAACCGGATGGGAACTAAATGGGAACTAAATGGGAACCGAATGGGAGCCAAATGAGAAAAGAATGGAAACCAAATGTGAACCGGATGGGAACCAAATGAGGATTGGATTTGAACCAAATGAGGACCGAATGTGAACCGAATGGGAGGCGCATGAGAAAAATGGGAACGAAATGAGAACCAAATGGGAACTAAATGAGAACCAAATGAGGACTGAATGTGAACCGAATCAAAGCTGGAACCGAATGGGAGAAAATGGGAACCGAATCGTATTCAAGCATTCATTTTTGTCAAAAAATCTTTGCTCCGAACTCCAGTGAGTCAAAGAATTAAAGTTTTAGTCTGGCAAGATTTATTTAAAAATTTATTTAAATTTATTTATTTATTTTATTTTTATTTAAAAAAATAGTCTGGAAAAGTCTCTTCATTTGTGTCTTCTCATTCTTTATTCCTATTTTGGCCGCTTCCAAATATTCGTCATAAAATCAACGAAACAATCAACGATGATGCCAGTCTTTTCATCTTTTTTGTAATTTTTATATTTTTAGATCTCTGCATAAATCTTATGAATTCTAAAAACTCACCGGGGTGTGAATGTTTTCATTTATTTTATTCATTTCATTCACACCCTGGTGAACTATTAGAATTGATCTTTTCGAAATGATTTCATTAACTTTGAATGGAAATTCAGAAAGTTTGAAATTTGAATGGAAATTCGAATGGAAATTCAGACTTGAAACCCTTTTCTTTTCAAAATTCATAATCCATAACACAAAGAGCATTTCGAAAGTAAAGCAGAACAGAGAGCTTTATCAGTCATTTCCTTCAAAAACAGAACAGTCGGTGATTCAGTTTTTGTCAACGATAGGGAGCAGAACTCGACCGGCACAGACTTTAGTTTTTTTTCCGATTTTCTAAGAACTCTAATTCTATTTAGATTTCTATTTAGAATTCTATTTAGAATTCTATTTAGAATTCAATTTCTATCTAACTTGCTTGCTTGTATCTAACTTGCTTGTATCTAACTTGTATCTATCTATCGAACTTGCTTGTATCTAAATTGTATCTATCTATCTAACTTGTATCTATCTATCTAACTTGCTAATCAGTCCTATCTAGGCTAGAATCTAATGCCAAATTTTGCTAAATCTAAATCATTTGTGCACAATGTTAGACACGTTTCACTACTTAAAGTGGTTGTGTTCTCTTCACAGGTTTTCAATTTCAATTTCAATTTTCAATTTCAATTCAGCCTTTAAACAATTTCCCCTCTAGATTACATAAAACTTTAAAAAAAGACAATTTTCAAAGATTGTTCATTTCCCATTGAATTTCCATAGCTAGCCAATTAACTCTCTCTCTCTCTCTCATCAAATCCAGGTGTTCTTACTTTTTCCCTTTTTTTCCAAGAGAATTTTCATCAATGATCTCAAAAACTTTGAGTTTTTCTTTTGAATTGAATTGAGTTTTGAGGAAATGAATGCTCGACCCAAAACTCCATTAATTTACATTGAGATGATGTGAGATTTTTCTTTTCTCAAAAGAGTTCACAAACCATTCCGAAATTGAGTTAAACGGCATCTTTCAGTTGGGTAAAAGAGTTCATTTTCTGAATTGAAAAGAGTTGTTTACTTGGTTTTTACTGTCTTTGATCACTAAACTAGTTACAAATAAGCTTTAAGTTGAATCAAGTTTACATTATGATTGAGGAACCAGTTTTCTATGTAAATTTTTAGTCTTTTACAAAATGAACACTAAACTCTAGCGGATTCGAATGAAAAATTCAATTTCTTTCAAACAAATCAGACCATATACGATTGTTTTATCGGGGGGTGGGACAAATGCGACCTTTTTTTGCGCACCTGGACATTTGCACACCTTTTTTTTGCTGGAAAAGGCCTTAGGAAAGGTCGTAGAGCTTCAAAAATGTTATTATAGAAGGGAATCGTATACGTAGATTCAGAATTTTGACAAATCTCGCTGACACGTCAAATTTGGGCTAAAAGGCAAAAACTACGCAACTTAACGCTTTTCCGCAGTTTTTGCCTTTTAGCCCAAATTTGACGTGTCAGCGAGGTCTGATTTGTCGAAATTCGGAATCTACGCATACGATTCCCTTATACGGAAATATTTTCGAAGCCTAAGGCCTTTCCCAGCAAAAAAAAGGTGCGCAAATGTCCAGGTGCGCAAAAAAAAGGTCGCATTTGTCCCGCCCCCGTTTTATCTACCAACATTATGTAGGTTTTGTCAGCGTGAATGAGTGCATCTCAATAGCCAGCAATAGAAACTAAATGTTAAATTGAGTCGATTGAAAGTGGCTTTCGTTTTTCTGATTTTCCAGAGCACCACCAAAGTGGTAACTCATTGACCAAATTGTTTTGAGTTTTGTAAAGGCCCAATGATTCCAAACCTATAATCTGTAAAGACCCTTTTATTTCCCTTCTCTAAAGGCCCAATGATCCTTTTATGGATTGAGGCTGGGAATACAAAAAACCATGTTGCTAACTCCAGCTTTCTAGGCGGACGCTCTACCAATTAGCTACGCCGACACGTATGGCTTTGTCGCCAAGGAAGGATTTTATCCCTTACTAACCCACTCCCAGACCAAGAACGTTTAATTTAAAACTGATTCCAAAAGTGCATCGATCTGTAAGTGATCTAAATTTTTCATTACAAGCTTATAGAACCTTGCCTGCTCACTTTAGCTTGATAAACAATTCATTGCTTCCTAAAGTTGAAATTTCTTTCAAATACCGTATTCTCTCTAATAGTAGTGCACCCCGGCGAGCCGAGTTGGGGACTATTTTACAGTTTCCAAGCTTTTGGAGAAGCTCAACACTCAAATCCCACACTAGATCTCATCGTCAGCTACATTTTCCGACCCCACATCGATAGGTTTGGATAAGCGGTTCTCGAGATTTCGAGTAATTTAGGCGAGCCTAGACTTAGGCTTAGGTCCAGGCTCAGGCTCAGGCTTGAAAATCAATGCATCAATAAAAACGTCAAAAAGAACAACGAACCATTGTTTGCTAAAGTGTATCCTTTTCTGTCTTCGTACTGTAGCAAGATTTCAGCTACCGTATTCCCTCTAATAGTAGTGCACCCCGGCGAGCCGAGTTGGTGACTATTTTACGGTCTCCAAGCTTTTGCAGAAGCTCAACACTCTAGTCCCCCACTAGATCTCATCGTCAGCTACATTTTCCGACCCCACATCGATAGGTTCTCATAAGCGCTTTTCGAGATTTCGAGCAATTTAGGCAACGCTCAGGGTGCACTACTATTAGAGAAAATCTTAAAAACTATACCAATTCAATTTACTTTCAATCTTCAAAGTGATGCCTGTTTTTCTCTAAAACAATTCTAGATTTAGATCTAGCCCTATGCTTTTTGAGAGAAAGTTCATCAATGAATCTTCTTGTTTTTCACTTTCCCATATCCCATTACCGATCATTCCACTTTCCCTGCAAAATAGACTCTTAAATATTCAATTATCTTTCGATAAAACTCCTCACCACTTTGTAATATTTCTTTCTCAGAGAAAGATAAATTCGCCTACAAAAATTTGCGTCACGCAGGTGGCCTTTTTCTTTTTCTTTTTCTTCTTCTTTTTATATTTAAGTTCAAAGACTCAACGAAAACATGTCGCTATGATTTTTTTTTGATCAAAAATTTTTGTAATCGTGAAATCAAAGTCTAAAGACATTTTACTATAAAGGAAATGTTTTGATTTTTACGCTTGAGTTTCCAAAAATGAAAAATACTTATAAGAACAATATTATTTCAAAATATTGTACTAAAAGAAGTTTTAGAAGTTTTAAAATACTTTTCTTTACATGCATAACTCATGCATAACTCAAATTTACATTTCAGCCTCAATTATCATACAAAACCAAACGTTTAAAAGAGTTATAACCTAGAAAATTGATATTTTACAAATTTCCATCTATTATCTATCAATTCCTTCTAACTTGGGTATTTTGGGGGGTTTTTTTGAAGTACCAGTGTCAGAATGGATGCGTTTCCACTCCTGAACACAAAGGAAACCCAAACAATTTCCTCTTAGCCAACAAGCAGCTAAAACTGTTTAAACAACACCACTGAGTGAACTGTTTAAACAAAATTTATCTCATCGTTACCTTTGCATCACCATTGACGTCTTAAGTCTATTCAAAAAGTACATAATAAACTTCCCCATTTCCTATATATGTCTAAAAACAAATTCTCGTCTATTCCTGAATGCTTTCTCCTTGTTTACAAAGTTGTTTTTTGTCTTGGCAAAGATAAAGATTTTGCGTCATCCAAATCACTCGTCAAAATGGAGTTGAATAATCTCAAAAGCTTTTGCGCTACAAGTTCTTTTCCTCATCTTTATTTCTTTATACTCCTTTTGTTTGACCTTCTTATCCCGGCTTTGACGGGCTACAAATCCCCCAAATCAAATGTACATATAAACGAGGTTTATGAGACCTGATCTAGTTTGACATTTGATAATTTTTAGTTTTGATTTAGTTGACTAAGCAGCTTCATTGCCGAAATTACTGTATTAGTTATTGCTTTCATTTACTAGAAAACATTGCGCTTTGTTCATTTTATTCAAGTTTTATTATGTGGCAAATAAACAAAATATTGTAACTATTTGTAATCAAAAATCTCATTGTTAAAAATAAACAGTTGGCAATTGGAGATTCGAACCCACCACAAAAAAAACTAGATTAGTTCCGTAGACGATCGCACTATCCACTACACCACGAGAGCCGTGGTGAGAAAGCGCATAAACGATAAAGCGACCAAGAATGTAAAGGAAAAACTTGCAGGCCAAAAAGCTTTCATTTGCAAGCTATTTGGCAGAGTTTGTTTACAAGTTCGGAAACTCCATTCGATTTGCTAATTTCCATTTAAAAGCTGGAATCTTTAACTAAAAAAACTGAAGTTCTCTACCTAAAAGGCTGATTTTCTAGTAAATGAAAGTAAATCGTTTTCTAGTAAATCGGCCTTGTGTTTACTAGAAAACGATTTATTTTCATTTACTAGAAAACGATTTACTTTCATTTACTAGAAAACAGTGTGTTTTGTTCATTTTGTTCTAGTTCTATTATGTGGGAAATAAGCAAAATATTATAAGAATTTGTAATCAGAAATCTCATTGTTAAAAATAAACAGTTGGCAATTGGAGCTTCGAACTCACCAACTAGATTAGTTCCGTAGACGGTTTCAAGACTGATCTCTCTAATCTCCATTGCCTTTACTACTGTATTCTTTTTTAAACTTTAAAGAAATGGGCTTTTTCTCACGATTTTATTAAAACTACTTTGTTTTACTGGTTTCTAATCAAAGTCCATTTTCAGCAATGGAATTTTTTTATAAATTTGTGAATTAATGAAGCCTTATCTCTTTGTACCACCATTACAAATTTGAAGAAACCCTATTATTTGTAAATATTTCCTTTTTTTCTGCTACAATTTGATTACCAGAAATCCTCTCTTTTTTGTCATAAGTCGGCCCGAAAAAATTCGAGAAATGATCTGAAATTTGATAGGGTTTCACAAGTGGAAAGGGGGAAAAGTAGTAGAAAAATACTTTTCACCCAAAAAATTTCGGGTTTTCGGTTTGATAAAATTTCAGCAGAAATGTGATAGGATAAAGTAGAATTGCCATTTTAAAATAAAAATAAATAAAGATAAAGTTGAATTGCCATTTTAAAAACAAGAGCTATTCCAGAGAATTTACTTTAAATTTAAAGCTCCATCTGCAGACAATCACACCTAGAACTCAACGCAATTGTACTTTTAAAAGTTTAAACTCGATTTAATTTACTTGAAAAATGATATAAATCTGTTTAAAATCGTTTAGAATCAAGTTTTACCTGTAAAATTTTACATTTAAATAATAGCCTGAACAAATTGAACTCTAATAGCTTTCTCTGGTTCAGAATAGCTTTGAGCTTCTATTTATATCGAATTGATTCCGTTTAATTTTTAGCTCTTTAAGGAATTGTGGTCCTTTTTCGAACAAAGAAATCAACTCTGTGACTTCAGCTTTTAGGATTACTATGCGAACTGTAAAATTCTTTTCATAGCATCTTCTTATATCTTTTTTTTGATCTATTATATTAGTGAGTGATTTTCTAAGCTTTGCACTACTTTAACTACTTTAACATGACTCAACGCTACTACTTTGACATTAGTTCTAACCGGGGTTATTATTATTTAGTGAGTAAGCAAGCCAAAACCAGACCAGAAGCCTAAATAGCGATTTGAACTGTAAAATTCAAAATAACTGAGCCTAAGCCTAAGCCAAGCCTGAGCCAAGCCTAAGCCAGGCCTAAGCCAAGCCTGAGCCAAGCCTAAGCCAGGCCTAAGCCAAGCCTGAGCCAAGCCTAAGCCAAGCCTGAGTCAAGTCTGAACCAAGCCTGAGCCAAGCCTAAGCCAGGCCTAAGCCAAGCCTGAGAAATTTTTTGGCAGATTCGACTCTCTGTAGTTTTCTCGCTGGTTCAGAATAGCTTTGAGCTTCTATTTATATCGAATTTGGCTTGATTCCGTTTAATTTTTAGCTCTTTAAGGAATTGTGGTCCTTTTTCGAACAAAGAAATCAACTCTGTGACTTCAGCTTTTAGGATTACTCTTGCTGAACTGTAAAATACTCTAATTTCATTTTAAAATTTCTCAATTGTACTCTTTATAAACCTAAAAATCCAAAAACTGAAAAAAATGAAATCAAATCAAGTTTTTAATGCTTTATCAAATTGCAATGAAATTAATAAGTGTTCCCGTAATCACGTTTTGTCAAGAATCCACTTTTCATCCTTTAAAAAGTTTTCGGAAACAAAATTTTCAGTAAAAACATTAAAATTCCAAGAATGAGACAAACCGTGATTTCTTTTTGCAACGAAATTTGGAGATAACGATAAGGAAAATGACTTTTTCGTTCGACGAATTGAAACTTTGCCCTTTCGCTAGCAAAGCTTTAAAAGTATATTTAAATGAAAAGCTTTCAACAGTTTATAGAAGGCTTTCATCCAAAATTCTTAGATTTGTTACGAGAATTTCTCATCATTACCGTATTTTTATCGGATTTGGAGTTGCTCACACAGTTTATAGTTGCGAAAAGAAAACAGCGGCTTTTCTCTGCGCTCAAAAAGGAACTTCTTGTACTCATTTCATCGGCTTTTCCCCCATATCTATTTTAATCTTTACCTCTTTTTTCATCTCAAAAAAGCCTTTTTCTGACAGTATTTTCTCTCATATGAGAGAGGAAATTTGTCTAGATTGAGAAGAGCTGAGGCTTTGTGGGTGGATAAGAGAATTTCAAGAAATTTTTAGGCAAATTAGACTATCTGTAGTTTTCTCGCTGGTTCAGAATTGCTTTGAGCTTCTGTTTATATCGAAATTGGCTTGATTTCGTTTAATTTTTAGCTCTTTAAGGAATTGTGGTCCTTTTTCGAACAAAGAAATCAACTCTGTGACTTCAGCTTTTAGGATTACTATGCGAACTGTAAAATTCTTTTCATAGCATCTTCTTGTCTTTTTTTTGATCTATTATATTAGTGATAGATTTTCTAAGCTTTACACTACTTTGACTACTTTAACATTACCTAACACTACTACTTTAACATTAGCTCTAACCAGGGTTATTGCTATTTACCTGGTCAAGCAAGCCATAACCAGACCAGAAGCCTAAATAGCGATTTGAACTGTAAAATTCAAAATAACTGAGCCTAAGCTTAAGCCCGGCCTGAGCCAAACCTAAGCCAGGCCTAAGTCAGGCCTAAGCCAGGCCTAAGCCAGACCTAAGCCAGACCTAAGCCAGGCCTAAGCCAGACCTAAGCCAGACCTAAGCCAAGTCTAAACCAAGCCTAAGCCAAGCCAAGCCTAAGGCTTGATTTAGGCTTGGCTCAGGCTTGGCTCAGGCTTAGGCTCAGTTATTTTGAACTAGGCCAGGCCTGTCTTGACCTGTCTTGGTTTTGGACCTAACTCTTAAAGACTTTAAACACACTTGACTATGAGCTGGACTCTGGCCTAATTTGCAGCTCTGTTCCTGCTGCTAACTTTAATAACAAAATAATCCCAAACCCAGCTGATTCAAGACCAAAATCTGAAAACAAAACTATCCCATTTTGCGCACAATTTTTTTCACCTTTTTAAATTTCCTGTTTGCGTGAAAATTCCAATGAAATTTTCAACTTTATGCGTGTCACATTGTAGATTTTTCCGGTTTTTTTTCTCAATTCGTCTATTTTGTCACTACTCGAAATTTCCGTTTAAATTTCCGTTACTCCTCCATTGAATCATCATTTTTTTTCAGTCCAAATAACTCTCATTCATTCATTTTATCGTTTTTGATTTTGTTTTTTGTGACGGTAGAATAATTTTTAAGATCCACGAACATTTATCAGTTATCAGAATATCTCATATCCGGTAGAGCAAAGAATAGATGCTTTTTTAAGCATCTAAAATTAGCTTTTAGATTATTTCCTCTTTAACTTTCACGTTTTTGTCTCAATCAATCATTTTATTTCATCATTTCTTTAATCTTTGTCTTGTTCAAATCTGTATCTTGTTCAATTTCAGTTTTATGCTTAAAATTTGATTAAAATTTCAATCTCTAGATGTCTTTTATATTGGGTTGGTCAATTGAAAACTGCGGGGCTTTGAACTAAAATTTATTGAACATAAAACCATCAATTCATTCCAAATAATTTCCATTATTATTGACGACTTCTGCCCATTCTACAGGCAATTTGCGGATTCCTCTTTCGTAGTAGGATTTTCGTTTTGAATCGAAAAACTTTCAAAGCCAATTTTTGACTGCTTCTTCCGAATCGAAGTGTTCTCCCGCAAGCTCATTACTCATGATCCGGAATAAATAGTAATCAAAAGGGGCGAGGTCCGGACTGTATGGGGAATGCGCCAAAAGTTCCCAAACGAGGCTATTTATTTTAGAGCGCGTCAGTTTTGCAACATGAGGGCGCGTTGTCGTGGATGAGAACGATCTTTGACTTGGAGGGCCTATTCTTCTTCAGACTCATTAGTCATGATCCAGAACTTCCCAACTGTTCACTGTATTTGATCGCATTAACGGTCGTCTTGCTATCCAGCAACTCCCAGTACAAGTGTGTGAGACAAGTGTGAGACTCAAAAATGGAGGACTGGAGATGTCCCAGTTTGAGCACTTTCTTTAAAAGAAACCCATTTTGGTGTCAATAGAAAAGTTGTAGAGAATCAAAAATTAGGCTTATAGCCAAATTTCCAAAAAGATACACTTAGTAGTTTCGCTTAAAATGCAAGTTTTGTGAAAATTCGTAAATTTGGCATTTCTTGAAAACCAGTTTTTGAATCGTTCTGAAAATTTGGATATAAGCTTAATTTTTGATTCTCTACAACTTTTCCATTGACACCAAAATGGGTTTCTTTTGAAGAAAGTGCTCAAACTGTCACATATGACAATAGCCGGCAGTTTTCAATTCACCAACCCAATAGTTTCTTTGTTTAAATTAAGCTGCAAAAAGCAAAATCTTTCAAGGTTTTCTTATCTTTTAACCCTTAAAGCTCTTAAAAGCTTGAAATGAGCTTGCAAGTTTTATCACTGTCACACAATAGTTGACAGCTTCAAACAGCCTCTCAAAACTTATCATCATATACAACTAATAGCCTACAACTCTATAAATCTGTAAATTCATTCTTATTGCAGTTGTTCTATAGCAGTTCAACTCTTATTGGAGTAAACCGATGCCGGTCCTCAACTCCCAGATCATTCCTCATTCACTTTTATGTGCTCAACTTTTTCTTCTTGCCATTCAAAAGCCATATAGTTGCAAAATCAAAGCTTTAGAAGTCTTTGAAGCCATACTTTCATCAGTACTTTCATCAGTACTTTCATTTCCCATTCCAATCCCCCAGCTGTTCTCTATTCACCAAATTCCCATCCCCTTTTGGCGACTTTTAATCGTCAATATTTGCTCTTCTTCTTTGTGACCCGGAAACGTCAGCATTCGAAGATTTAATTCAACGTTTTCTAGTCTATAGTCTCTCCATTGTTTCATTAAAAAGATTTTCATATACTTTGTTATTTGTCCATTATTCTCTTGACCGAAAATGGCGTGAATCCTTATATCCATATCTTTTTGCCACATTTATATTCTTTTTCCACATCTTTGCTACAAAATATCAAAGACATCATATAAGCATTGTTTTTCTTTATTGCTTTTTCTTGTTGCTAAAACCATAATATTTGTAAGAGTAAAGCTTTAAAAGCTAAAATAACAGCGATATATTAGCTTCCGAATCTATTGGGTTGGTGAATTGAAAACTGCGGGCTATTGTCATATGTGACACTTTTTTCAAAAGAAACCCATTTTGGGGTCAATGGAAAAGTTGTAGAGAATCAAAAATTAAGCTTATATCCAAATTTTCAGAACGATTCAAAAACTGGTTTTCAAGAAATGCCAAATTTACGAATTTTCACAAAACTTGCATTTTAAGCGAAACTACTAAGTGTATCTTTTTGGAAATTTGGCTATGAGCCTAATTTTTGATTCTCTACAACTTTTCTATTGACACCAAAATGGGTTTCTTTTGAAGAAAGTGCTCAAACTGGGACATCTCCAGTCCATGGGGAGCGCGTCCTGATGTTGCACAATTGACTCGCTCTAAAATAAATAGCCTTGTTTGGGAACTTTTGGCGCATTCCCCATACAGTCCGGACCTCGCCCCTTTTGATTACTATTTATTCCGGATCATGAGTAATGAGCTTGCGGGAGAACACTTCGATTCGGAAGAAGCAGTCAAAAATTGGCTTTGAAAGTTTTTCGATTCAAAACCAAAATCCTACTACGAAAGAGGAATCCGCAAATTGCCTGTAAAATGGGCAGAAGTCGTCAATAATAATGGAAATTATTTGGAATGAATTGATGGTTTTATGTTGAATAAATTTTAGTTCAAAGTCCGGCAGTTTTCAATTCACCAACTCAATAGTTAAATGCTTTTTATTATTCTTTCTCTTTCTCCATCTGATCCAGTCATCTAAATCTTGATTTGTCTTTATTTTCCTTTTCAATTCTTTCAAAGATGTACTTTATAATCAACTTTAGAAACATACTCTTTCTAGCACACTTAACCAATCATTCTTCATCATTCTTCATCATTCTTCAACAAATTTAGACTCAAAACAAGACTCTGTAACCGTGAAAATCTCATTTTCCATTAAGAATCAAACAGAAATCTTCAGATAAAGATAGAATGAAAGTTGAGGATACTAAAAAGAATGTGTTTTCATTCTTTAAACACAAAGTAGAGAGCTCGTCAACACATTTATAGCTTTCTCCCCAATCTAAAGCATTTTTTGGCTTGAAAATGTCAAGTACAAGTTCAAGCGATTCAAAAGAAATTCATTTCTAGAAAATCACCTTTCTTTCTTTTTATTCGGCTTTATATTCTCCAAAATACAAAAAAAAAACCCAAACTTTCAATCAGGTGCATTTTTTTTGCTCGAGAATCGTCACAAATTCAAATACAGACTCTCGAAAATGATTCCAAAAAGATTCGGTTTTCAATTCACATTCAATTCCACCAAAAATTTTCTTTCTTTATCTCTTTCATTGTTTCATTCTTTATCTCAATACCGTCACTTTTTTCAACGCAAAACTCAAAGATAAGCAAAAATTTCTTTGACGTCTTAATCTCTTCTATAAAAAGCATGCTTGCTTTTCTCAAAAAAAATCCAAATAACTTAGTCTTCAAAATGAGAAAATCTGTATTGTTTTGAAAATCCTTTTTCTTTTTTAGTCTATTTTTTGATCTCAGATCTTGATGAAAAAAAATATAGCCAGACTTAGACTAAAGAAGTCTTTTGTTCAACCAAAGAATGATCGATTAAAGGTCCGGAAAGTTTTCTATTAGAAAACTAGAAAAGATGTGTACCAGGAAGCCTTTTATCTGCAAGCTCTTTCGTGAATTGTGAAAAGAATCAATCTCAAAAAGATTCATCGCTTTTTGAACTCTGCAAACTTTTCACGAAACTACATCAATTATTTAACTATATAAGACGCATTATAAAGAGTCAGAGAAATTCTGAGTTCAGTCTGCTCACAGTTTCCTAGGTATTGATATTTCATTAATTGCTGGATTCACCTTTGAGGTTATTTTGCTTTGCTTTGAGTTTATGCTTAGAAAGCTGGTTGGCTTAGAAAGCTGGTTGGCTTAGAAAGCTGGTTGGCTTAGAAAGCTGGTTGGCTTAGAAAGCTGGTTGGCTTAGAAAGCTGGTTGGCTTAGAGCTGGTTGGCTAGAAGCTGTTGGCTTAGAAAGCTGGTTGGCTGAAAGCTGGTTGGCAGAAAGCTGGTTGGCTAGAAGCTGGTTGGCTAGAAGCTGGTTGGCTAGAAGCTGGTTGGCTTAGAGCTGGTTGCAGAAGCTGGTTGGCTGGCTGGTTGGCTAGAAGCTGGTTGGCTTAGAAAGCTGGTTGGCTAAAGCTGGTTGGCTTAGAAAGCTGGTTGGCTTAGAAAGCTGGTTGGCTTAGAAAGCTGGTTGGCTTAGAAAGCTGGTTGGCTTAGAAAGCTGGTTGGCTTAGAAAGCTGGTTGGCTTAGAAAGCTGGTTGGCTTAGAAAGCAACTTACCTGCTTTGCAAATCAACTAATCAGCTTTTTGACATAATCAACTTCTCTTACCGATTCTCTAAGCCAACCAGCTTTCTAAGCCAGCCAACATTTAAAAGTCTTCAAGTTAAAACCAAGTTCAAGTTAAAAACAAGATGCTGGAGTGCTGTTCTAGCAATGATACGTTTACATTCTTGAAGTTAAAGTTAAAAGTAAAGTTAAAGAAAAAGATCAATTTAAAGCTCAACTCTAATCGGTAAGAGAAGTTGTTTATGTCAAAAAGCTGATTAGTTGTTTAGCATTTCTTTACATTTTTTAATACAAAGTACCCAAATTCACACACAATCAAATTCAATAAACGAAAGAAACAAAAATCCCCAAAATTCCTGAATCATTCAATAGATTCGCATAATAAATCTTAATCTATTAACTTAAAACTCAAAAAACATCATAAAAACAATAATGAATCATTTCTATTCTTTTCTTTTTAACGTTAATGTTTCAAAAACTTAATCATTCCTTTATTTCTTAGTCACAATTGTTTATCGAAAAGCTTTTACTTTCTATTTTCTTGATAATCCAATTTTTTCTCATCCTTGAGATCAAAAATCTCAAATTTTACTTTCTTTTAATTTAATAAAACAAAAAAAATTTACATTCTATTTCATTTTATTTCAATTTTCTTTCCAATTTTCTTTCCAAATTTGTGGGGGTGGTTCAAGCATTTTCCCCTCTCTTTTTCTGCAAAAAAAACACCACCAATTTCACAATTCCCTGTTGATTTTTCCGAGAATATTCAGCTTTTTATCTCTTCAACATTACACTAATAAGATTATAATGAAAATCTCTTTATTAAATTTCTCTTTCCAACTCACCCGGGATTTAGAAAAAATGCGTAAATCGCCAAATTCTTTTCGCATCACTTTTTTTTTTTGTTGTCACTTTTCGTGGGTTTAAATTGGCTAACTTCTACAGTAATTTCAATTGATTTTTTCTTTGAAATCTTTATCTTTTATCAGATTATCTGATACATTTTCTCTTTTCATCAATCTGAAGTCATGAATGGTTATGAATGAATCGATTTGTCTTCACCAAGTTCTAGAAGCTAACAGGTCTTGATACCTACCGTAAATACTGTAATAGTACCCCACCCCCATAATGACGGTGCGGAGTGTTGCGTAGTCTAGCTTTGAACGAGTTTCTCTCGACACTGGTTTATGCTACAATGCGCGCTTAGGTATCATAAAATAGCCCTGAATTTCAGCTATTTTTTGATACCAAAGACGCATTTTTGAAAGTACGAGCGCTTTGCAAAAAATGAAATACTAAAAAAACTTTTGCGACTACGCGACTGTACGAGGGCGGTGGGGTACTATTACAGTATTTACGGTAGTTTATTGAAAACTTGGTCTAGAAACAACCCTAGGCATAGAGATTTTAAAAAACAAATTTCCGGTAAATACTTTAAAATGTCACCCCATCGTACTAACTTCTTTTTAGAAAATCATTTTTTTTCTCAGCCGCTAGATCCCTCCCAACTACACTTTTAATACCAAAAAATACTAGATTTCAAGGGTTATCATTTGACATCGTGTAGCACACTGTAGCTTAAAGCAACACTGAGAACAGGGCGTTCAAAGTTAGACTGTACCTCCATCATTATGGAGAGTCTAGCTTTGAACGAGTTTTTCTTGACACTGGTTTATGCTACAATGCGCGCTTAGGTATCATAAAATAGCCCTGAATTTCAGCTATTTTTTGATATCAAAGACGCATTTTTTTAAAGTACGGGTGCTTTGCAAAAAATGAAATACTAAAAAACTTTTGCGACGACGCGACTGTACGGTAGGGCGGTGGGGTACTATTACAGTATTTATGGTAAATTTTCTTTCATTGACCAGCATCGTCACTCCACAAAATAATGATCATTGACTTTCAAGAGTTATGCTTAAGTTAAGAGTTTGAAGTCCTGTTATGGCGCTAGGCAGTTTGGTTTAGGTTAGGGTTTCAATAGGATTTATTTCTGTATTTTGATTGATTGAATTAGTTGAATAAACCAGTGTATACTTTCATTTCGAGCTTCGTATTGGTTTGATTTGATTTTTTCGAATCGTGCTAATTCTTTGCTTTGCTCTTTGCCGACTTCCCTACGGACAAGTCTTTGAATCTAAATTCTTGGCTTTTCAAAAACAAATGAATCAGAAATTCTCGGCTTTTCAAAAGAAAATGAATCAAAATCCCGGGCTTTTTGAAATAAAAATGAATCAAAAATTCTTGCTTTCAGCTTTGCTGATCGTTTCAGGCTTGATTATTCAGCTAGTTTTGGTTTAAAGGAATGTAGAATTTGTAGTAACAATACAGCCATATTTAGGGCAAAAATTGTTCCAAGAATTCGGGAATAGTGATGCAAAAAGCGGCGAAATCGGCTCATTCGCTCATTCGCTCGCTGCTTTTTTCCCTTTACGGAAAGGAAAGCCTTTTTATACTAGAGCGGTTTACCAGATTGAGAGTGATTACGGTGCTGCACAAAGAACACCTCTTCACTCATTTACTGATTTCTCCTTGCTTTATAAATGGTATAAAAAGATATTCAGACGTGAATTTGTACCCGGAGGTTTTCACGGTCGGAGAATTGATTGAAGATATTTAATTGATTTAATTGAGTTAAAACAATTAGAACTTGGATTTAATTGATTTAAACTTTTCGAAGAAGTTGTTTACAGTGCTTAACAAAGCTTTATTGTTCAATGATTTATTGATTTGTTCAGCAAAGCTTTGATTTGTTCAGTAAAGCTTTGATTTGTTCAGCAAGCTTTGATTTTTTTCAGCAAAGCTTTGATTTTTTCAGCAAAGCTTTGATTTACTCAGCAAAACTTTGATTTCTTCTGCAAAGCTTTGATTTGTTCAGCAAAGAACACAAAACCCAATCGCTAGGTTCTTTCTTGTTGTTGAAAATCAATAACATTCAAATCTTGATCAAGTGTAAGCTGGTAAATCAATTAATTCAATAATTTGTTCAAAAAATTTCAAGAACTACTTCTGATTTATTTCTAAAATTAGTTTTAATTCTTCTAATTGAGACAATGCTCAGCTCATTCAGGAATTTTTTAAAAAAAAACCTTTACAAATCTCAAGAATGCTTTCTATTTCGTGCACTTACCTATCAAAACATTACTTTTTCTTGTCCTCATTTTCTTGTCTTCAAATCTTCATTGTCTAGTCTCCAACAGATCACAAGATTCACCCAAAAATATA
This sequence comes from Mesorhabditis belari, assembly GCA_958450365.1. Lineage (NCBI taxonomy): Eukaryota > Metazoa > Nematoda > Chromadorea > Rhabditida > Rhabditidae > Mesorhabditis > Mesorhabditis belari. The sequence goes on from CAUEEP010000736.1 coordinate 3,603,163, forward strand.
GTCAAAATTTGTGTTTTTCCTTCCTTTCACCGTCCACAAATCTTTTGTTTTCATTTTCTCATTTCTCACTTTTTTTTAATCCTTTATTTTACTAAACTTTTTTTTCTTCTATATTCACAAAAAAAAATTTGCAGAAGGATCGAATGGGTAAAAGAATTGTGGTGTCAAGTGGAATGCTTATTTCTTGGTCATTTCTCATCCTTTTCATCACTCTACACAACATCTTTACAGAAGCTGCTCCACAAGTTTGTTTTAAATCTTAAAGAAATCGTTTAATGCTAATGATTAAGTGGCTAAGTTTAGTTTACAATGATCTTTTGATCAATAAATCTTTGTAACCTTGGTAATCTTGTTCTACTAGCATTTATAACATTATAAATGACAAAATCACAAATTCTTTTAAATAGAAAATGTTTTGCCATTCATTTTTCTATCATTTCAACCGGATTTTAGTCTATTTTAGTCTTCGATTTTAGTCTTCCAAGTGAATTTAAGTGCAAAGAGACCAATTTCTTTGTAAAATTCGATAAAAACCTCTATAAAGGAATCGGTTGAACAGATTATTCTCAAAATTCGGCTATATTTGACATTGACATTGACATTGACATTGGCATTGACATTGGCATTGACATTGGTATTGACATTGGTATTGACATTGGCATTGACATTGGCATTGGCATTGACATTGACATTGGCATTGGCATTGACAGTCATTGACAACAAAAGGTTTATGCAAATCAAAAAAACGCTTAAATTGCGTCTTCGGGTTGTCGCCTTTTTTTTGACTATCCGACTTCATGCCTACATAAAAAAACTATAGAATATAAACTTTATAATACTAAACTAATGCTAAACTAAACTAATAATACTAAAAAACAAATTTTCATAAGATTTCTTTATTTTGTAGAAAAATAATAGGCCTTTCTAATAGAGCAAGCATTAGATTAATTGATATTGGGTTGGTGGAAAAGTCCTTTCCGATTTTTTGGGAGAGTACCTTAAATTTGTCGAATTTTGACGTTTTATATTGGGTTGGGGACTATGACTCGGCGCCGAAAATCAAAAAAATGTCTAAAACTTCTATTCGACTTCGTCAAATAATATGCGTTTGATATCAGTAGAATGGTTAACTAATTCTCTACAAAACGACATTTAAAAGAAAATTCAAACAGCGCCTCCGCTCAAGAAAAAGCCATTTTTTCACAAAAACTACAAACTGTCATCTAGAAAAAACCATTGGTGGGATCTTCCTGCAAATTTGGCAACTGAAGTAATTGAATGTGCTCTATCTTTTTTATATAAACACCAAAGAAGGTTTATGTGAAAGAAACTGTTCAAATGATGAGTCGGACTCTTTGCCATTTTAACCAGCTGCGTTTGGAAGTTCATAAACTCCACGAAAGAAAAGCTTTGTGGAATCTCTCAAAAGTCATTTTGTAGAGAAATAGTGGATCCTTTTGATGAAACCAAACGTATATTTAAAGAAGGCTTTATGTGTGCAAAAAGTCCCTTTAAAGTTTGGCGCCGAGTCATAGTCGCCAACCCAATAGCTCATCCTAAAGCTGAATTCAAGACGGATCGATTGGTAAAAACCGTTTTGAGATATCTCTTTTCTAAAAGCTTTTACAGCTATTTTAGTAAAGGGCGGCAGAGCCAAAAAATGGCTGTTTTCACGTTTTCAAAAAATGGCTGTTTTCACGTTTTCAAAAAATGGCTGTTTCGTTAGTTTTCCGTGCGGATTTGTTTGTCATTTATAAATGCTAGTAGAATAATTTATATCATTTATAAATAAATCATTTATAGATAAATCATTTATAAATAAATCAAATAAATCATTTATATAAATACTTTATTCAGAAAGAAATAAAGTGCGAAAACGCACTAATAAAATCTATTATATTAGATAATTTGCATATTAATTTGTCTTCTTTATTTCTCTAACTTTAATCGAACGAAAAATGAACCTGAACTTGAACAAAACCCAAACAAAACCCGAACAATCCCCAGCTCTGTCATTTGTTTTCCTCCAATCCTCCATCCAATACAATGGGAATTTCAAAGTCTAGACTCAAAATTGAATCTGTGACAATGCAATAATCTCTTCCTTTTTTTTTCTCATTCAAATTAAAAAGCTTTCCTTTTTTTTCTCATCACAAGTCATTCCAGATGTTTTCCTTTAAAAATAACACCTGTTTTTTCTATACTTTCCATTACTGACGTCAGAAAAACAATTGAAATTAATTAAAAATCAAATTTTTAATTAGCTTAGTAACAGCAAAAAAAAATCCGATGAAAAAACAGTAGATTCTGGCGTTATTCTCTTTACAAGGTAAAATCCACAGGAAAACCAGTAGATTCTGGCTTTATTCTTTTTACAAGGTAAAATCCACAGGTTTTAAATAAATGATTTCAAATTTTCAGGACAAGGAGAAGCTATTGAAATTCACGAATTTAAGAGGTGGGTTTGAGAGCAATTTTAATTTAAAATTTAAAGCAAATTTAAAAAGCAATTTGTATAAGAGAGTTTATTTTATTTGTATAAGATTTTATAGAGTTTGTATAAGAGATATTTTAAGATTTATTAACTTTAAAATATAGACGATTAAAATTGGAACAAGTTTCAGCTTAGTATTTTAAAAGTAAAAAAAAACTAAAAATCTTTCAGTGTGTCGAGCAGAAAGATTTTCCACAGAAAAATGGGCTCCTTGTCCTTCGCATAGAGTGAGTTTTTGATGTTTAAGATCTTTTTGGATACTTGTAAAAGTAATTCAAGTCAAAGAAATCTATTATATATAAAAGAGAAGTGTCCGTCTGTCTGTCCGTCCGTCCGTCACATTCGGGATCTCGGCTCCACATGAACCGATTTCGATAAACTTTTTTTTAATCGATAGGGAATTAAATGAATAAGTAAATATTGGTCAAAACAAGTTTATCATAAAAAAAACCTGTAAAAAATTAGAAAAATCACTTAGCTATATCCTTTTTGACCTTTGGGGGTCCTTGGGGGATGGTCGAGGTGGTTGGCGTCCTGTCTACGAAACGACTGCTCTAAGGGGTGTCGGGTTCGCTTCCCACCCGTTCCAAACTTTTTTTTTGCTTTAAATCTTTTCAAGCATAAAGTTGAAGTATGCAAATTTGAGTTGCTTTGCAGCGAAGGTATTGTTACAGGAGTCTCAGAGGGGCGCTCGGCGCGACGTTAGTCGCAGCGAGTGTCCCAAAATAGCACCAATATCATTGTCAGTGGTGCTTCGAAGGGTACCAGAGTTAGTTCCGATATTACTCGCGCCGAGCCTCCCAGTATAGATGTCGGTGGTGCTTCGGAGGGTACCAGAAATCAGAAAAACCACTTAGCCATGCGCCTTTTTACCGTCGGCCGCCCCATGGGGTGTGGTCGAGGTGGTTGGCGTCCCGTCTACGAAACGACTACTCTAAGGGGTATCAGGTTCGATTCCCAAACTTTTTTTGCTTTAAATGTTTTCAAGTATAGATGAAGTATGCAAATTTGAGTTGCTTTGCAGCAAAGCTATGGTTACAGGGGGATCGGAGGGGTGCGAAGCGCGACATTAGTCGCACCGAAAATAGCACCAATATCAGTGTCAGTGGTGCTTCGAAGGGTACCAGAGCTAGTTCCGATATTACTTGAATAAGATAGATATTTTAAATGTTCCCATTTAGCCGCATGATCCAATTGATTGGCCTTGTATCAGAGCGGTTGATTTGTGTAATGGAAATCGAGATTGTCCAAATGGTGAAGATGAGGAACCGAACATGTGCATGTTTCATTCTTTGGTTCGTTTTACTTTAAAATGCTAGAACTTTAAACAAATTTCTGTAATGGTTAAGTTAAAGGGGAGATTTATCCATTTAAATTTGTGTTTTTATGATTCAAATAGTTAGCTTTAAAGTAAAGAGATTTCAGCGAGCTTTCAAACTTTTAAACTTTCAAAACAACACCCATAAAAATCTCAATTTTTAGAATCAAGGATCATTGCGTCAATTGCAGCTGGACTTTTTGAGATTCAGTGGTGTTACACCGTCGTCAAGAACACCCTCTGAATTTGTGAAAATCAAGTCTGAGCCATATACGGGTGAGTTTTGAAGTTAAAACAACAACGACATCAATGATCAATGATCAATGATTGACAGAATTTCAACAAATCTATAAAAAGCCTAACAAAAGTATTAAAACCCGAGGGTTTCAGTTAGATTAGGCTAAGACGAAGATTGGGCTGCACCAGGAAGAGACAAGCAGATCAAAGCAGGGCTGGATGGGTCAAGCTAGATCCAGGGATTGGCCTGGCTCTAGCTTTGTCTGGTTTACAGGGAAAGCCCAGTTAAAAGCCTTTCCTGGTGTTAGAATCCAGTTAAAAGCCTTTCCTGGTGTTAGAATCCAGTTAAAAGCCTTTCCTGGTGTTAGAATCCAGTTAAAAGCCTTTCCTGGTGTTAGAATCCAGTTAAAAGCCTTTCCTGGTGTTAGAATCCAGTTAAAAACCTTTCCTGGTGTGAGAATTCAGTTAAGACATTCACTCTAGATAAATTCCAGCTAAAACTATCAAAATTTAATTGAAAACATTTACAGAATTCGACTAACGTTTGGAATGATCTCCTTTTTCATCTCGAATTTCTCCAAATCGGCTCTCTTACTAGAATTGATAGAATTGTTGTCGAATTTTCTTTTTTCTTTCTCTCTGCATCTTTACACAAAAAGTTTTTTGTACCGGTGAATTGTCGATTTCTTTCTTTTTATTGATTCATTACTTTCTCGCTGAACAAATGCAAATGTTAATCATTCATTGTCCGAATCCGAAACATAAAACTCTCAAAAAAAAAAATGTTTTGTCTCTTAAATGGGATTATCATTTTAATCGATGAGCTCATCATTGCGTGTTTCAGTGAAACCGATCAAACCTAAAAAAGTTTGATAAAAAGGATATACAGTACTGGACAATGAAATATGATATTTGAAAAACGATTATCGTCACTTTCACGCGTCTGTAACTCCGTTGTCTTTGAGTTTAAACTATTAATGTTCTACATTTTCTGAAAGCTCTTTTCAAGGGCTACACAATGGTAATATTAATATTTAGAAATACGGTAAAGACAAGGGAGTTACAGAGACAAGGGAGCTACAGAGACAAGGGAGTTACAGAGACAAGGGAGTTACAGAGACAAGGGAGTTACAGAGACAAGGGAGTTACAGAGACAAGGGAGTTACAGAGACAAGGGAGTTACAGAGACAAGGGAGGCTTTTTCTTTAAGGTGAACTTTGTGCATAAATGTGAAAACACATCCTTTCTAGTATACTCAAATTCTATTTACCAAAAGATTGCTATAAAAGAACTTAAGAAGTGGACTAGAAAGAGTGTGTTTCGAGCACAAAATATACTTGAAGAACAATCTTTGAAACAACTTTGAAACAACTTTGACTTTGAAACAAGAATTTTCTTGTTCTTGAGTCTATTTTGACTATTTCTAAGTCATTATTGTCATTATTGCTAGATTAAGTAAGCTAGAAAAGATTTTTTTCTATTTTGGAAATCTTAAAAGACGAAATTGATGTTGAAATAAGCATTGAAACACTGAAAAATGACTTAAAAAGACCTTAAACACCTGGGGGGAGATTGTTTATCTCCAATCAAAACTGATCAACTGAACAAATTGATCATTAAAAATTGAATTCAACCAACATTTTACCTTGTGATAGTAGTTTACTACTTGATAGTAATTTTAAATCAACAAAATGTCTCAAGGGAATGAAGTCAGAGAACAATGGAATCAAAATAATAATTTTCAAACTTCTTTTCTAAACAAAAATTTCAATAACAAGCCTATAATTAGATTTTTTTGAGCTTATAATTAGATTGTTAGCTGTGTCAGCTGCTTGTTAGGCGTGTCAGCTGATTGTTAGCTCTGTCAGCTGATTGTTAGCTATGTCAGCTGATTGTTAGCTGTGTCAGCTGCTTGTTAGGTGTGTCAGCTGCTTGTTAGGTGTGTCAGCTGCTTGCTAGGTGTGTCAGCTGCTTGTTAGGTGTGTCAGCTGCTTGTTAGCTGTGTTACTTTTAAATAATTCTACTATAAGTTCGTATACTAAGTCTTTCTTTAGCCCATTTGGAATGGCTTTCAGTCGATCGTAACAAAACCAAGAGGCAAAGCCAAATGCTTAACCCATTCGAGGAGAATGACGTCAAGAATGCTAAATATTAATTCTCTTGCTTGAATTTGGTTCTAAAAATGCAAGAGATTTCAAAAATCAGATCTCTTTATCTATTCAAAAGAATTTGATGTAAAAGAACACCAGAAAAAATGTTTTTCTATCAGCTTTCTACCAGATTGAGCAGTATTTTTGTAAAAAAAGCCAAAAATAACTGTTTTTAAGCTCAAGAAAAGGATTGTAATTTGTTTTTAAAACATATTTTAAACTAATTACCTTGATAATTAAAAGTCGTGCAATATTGTCTGAGAAATGGCCGACCCAAACGCACAATTTTTGACTTTCTCGGTCCTGGAATCAGCTTCAAAGCACAACCATCGTAGAAACCGCTCTGAAAATTGTAGTAGACAAATATAACAATAGTTTGCAGCTATTTACAATTGTATTTTTGAACTTTTCATTGTTTACAATGTCTCATAAACTTTCCGATTTCCAGACTTTTAATTGCATTTCAAAATGTACTTTGTGACGGAGGAATGTTTTCAAATTTTTTTTTTTTTTTGCAAATCTTATTTCGTGACACTTTTTTCTAAGATAATTTGGGAAAAGGTTTTCAAAAAGGAATGAAAACCTCTTGAATGTACTGTTGTGGAGGAATCGAGATGATTGTTTGATCAAGAGTGAAATTGAGAGAGGGACCAATCTCTTTCATATCACAAGGAACCATGTGCTGAAAAGAAATATATAAAAATATAGAAAAAAGTTAGAAAACTGATCATTTCACTTAAAAAAACTAATTAATCATATTACTGTTATTGATTTAATTGTAAGTTATTGTTGTTTTTCGGATATTTAATGTGCGCAATTGGCAATCTAACTTTAAGCTTAAATTTCTTGGTGTTGGGTCAACCAATTTCAATATTCTTGGCACCATTAGATGCCCCAAGTCTTTCTCTATCGATTGGTATAAAAACTATTTAAATCGAACAGCCCAACACCAAGATATTTGAGCTTAAAGTTGGATTGCCAATTGCGCACATCAAATATCCGATAAACAACAATAACTTACAATTAAATCAATGGGAAAGGGGGCGGGGCGCGTATAAAAGGTCCGTCGCCTCGCACCTTTGCCATTCGTAAACTTTGAGCTTAAATTTCTTGGTGTTGGGTCAACCAATTTCAATATTCTTGAAATCATTGGATGCCCCAAGTCTTTCTCTATCGATTGGTATAAAAACTATTTAAATTCAACAGCCCAACACCAAGAAATTTGGGATTGTTGGATTGCCAATGGGAAAGGGGGCGGAGCGCGTATAAAAGGTCCGTCGCCCCGCCCCTTTGCCATTGGCAATCTAACTTTAAGATCAAATTTCTTAGTGTTGGGTTATCCGATTTTAATATTCTTGACATCATTGGATTTGTCAAATCTTTCTCTATCGATTGGTACAAAAACTATTTAAATTGGACCACTCAACATCAAGATATTTGAGCTTAAAGTTGGGTTGGCAATGGCAAACAGGGCGGGGATGTTGGGTTATCCAATTTCAATATTCTTAATATCATTGGATGCCCCAAGACTTTCTCTATCGATTGGTATAAAAACTATTTAAATTGGACCACTCAACATCAAGATATTTGAGCTCAAAGTTGGGTTGCCAATGGGAAATGAGGGGGTCAAATGTCTCACAATCGTTATGGTCCAAATCGGGTTCACTAGACAAAAACTTTATGATACTTGTTAAACTATAAGCCTATAAGCTGTGAAATTTTATCAATTGCTATCAATATTATCAAAAATTACCTGCTGAAGCCCTCTCCTGAAACGGAATTTCTTGTAGCGAGAATGAGTCTTCTCAAGGATGATTCGGAAGAGCTCTGGTGGAACCTAGAGAACTAATTTGCATGGCCATTATTAGTATTGAACTTTGAGATTAGATAGTTATCAGTTTTTTTAGCAATCATTATCCTTCTGACAATCCTCACCTCAATATTGTCTCTCTCAACGTGAATCACTGCCGCCTCCAATTTGTCGAATTTTACGCAGCCCACCGACGCACTGAAAACTAAAAAGTAAGCAGAAGCGCTTATTTTTAAGAATAAAATGAATATTTGGCAAGACAAGCAAGATTTTACCTCTTCAAAGCAACCTTCCAACCAAACTCCGACTTTGGTGGTTGAATTTGAATCCATTGATTCGGATAGCCACAATCTCTTTCATTATTCGATCCAAAAGTGATTTTTCCTAACTCAGCATTGTTTCTTTTTACTCTAAAAGTCTTTGAGGTTAGTTTGAAAGATTTTTATGTACTTTGGATTGAGATAAATGGTGAAAACGGGTTGAAGGAGCATCGGTAGGATTTGTGTGGCCTCGGTTTCAATTTCTTTCTAAAGTTTTACTATTCTATTAGTATTTGAATGTCACAATGGCTTAAAAGGATGTAGAAATACGAAAATGTAGTTAAAATTATCTAAAAAAAACACTTACAGATCTTCGATAATCGAGTATAAAAATCCCCTCGGAACTCTCGATTCGATCGTCCTCTTTGGCTAGATGAAACGTGAAATTTCTTCTCAATTCACCACCTAAATTCAGAATTTTATAATATTAATTTATAATACAGTCATGGACAAAAGTCTTTTAACGTTGGTTTTTAGAAGTTTGTTCTTTGTATATCTTGATCCAAATCCGACCAATCTCTCTAAATTGGTTCCTTATCTCTAAATTTGGTTTCTTATCTTTTACTCTACAACTTTGGTTCCCTATCTCTCTAAATTTATTTCCTTATCTCTTATTTCCTTATCTGCAAACGGTTCAAAGATTTAAAGAGCTTATTATCTCTAATTTTAACATTACAAAAAGATGGATTTAACAATTTATCAGGTGTCATGAACTTTTTAATAAAACAAGACTTTTGTCCATGACTCTATTACTATTTACTGTTTAATATTTATTATTAATATTGAATGTAAATGTTTGATTTAAAGTTTAGATTCAGATTTAGAACTCACCGAAACGAAGCCATTCTGTAAAAGTCGTTTCATTTCCTTTTGTAAGATTTTGAAATGTTGTTGATTGCCTAAATGTTATTTTATTAGAAAACAAATCTACTTTAATATTATAATATCTAGAAAATGAAATAGTTGGGGGTGGGACATTTGCGCACCTTTTTTTGCTGGAAAAGGCCTTAGGAAAGGTCGTAGAGCTTCGAAAATGTTTCCATACTGGGGAAATTCCGAATTTCGACAAATCAAAGCAAATCAGACCTCGCTGACACGTTAAATTTGAGCTAAAAGGCAAAAACTACGCAACTTAACGCTTTTCCGCAGTTTTTGCCTTTTAGCCCAAATTTGACGTGTCAGCGAGGTCTGATTTGTCGAAATTCGGAATCTACGCATACGATTCCCTTATATGGAAATATTTTCGAAGCTCTACGACCTTTCCTAAGGCCTTTTCCAGCAAAAAAAAGGTGCGCAAATGTCCAGATGCGCAAAAAACAGGTCGCATTTGTTCCACCCCCTTAAAATTAATTTAACTATGAAGAGTTAAAAGAAAGTTCTTTAAATCTCTATTGTTCAAAAGAAGTCTTGATTATTTAATAGATCTAAAATACAAAATACAAAATTGTCGCAAAAATACAACCAAATTTAAGCCAACTCTGATTGTGAATTCTAAAATGGTCTAGTAACTTATTATAGCATTTAAAAAATTCAATGTAGCATCTAGATAGTTGTACTTGAATTTCCCAATTAATTTTGTTTTATCGTTATGTTATTTCATTAGAAAATGAATCCGTTTTAAAATTATAATAGCTAGAAAATGAAATAGTTATCGAAAATTTTCAATCAACAAACTTTGGATTGTATCCTCGAAAAATCTCAAAAGTCTCTCCACCATCAAAGCTTGTTCGAAACGCCAATTTCACAATTTGCTCTTAAACTTATCAATAAACTTATCAATTTGTTCCATCTGTTTACCTGGGATTCCCAATGTGAAATTTAACACTGGTGCACATTCGATTTCTCCCGGGAAATCACGAAAATTCAACTTTTAACAAAAACCTTGAATAATCCTACCATTCTGGCTGCTTGTACAAAGATTTTTCCACTATTAAATTATGCAAACAATTAATAAATGACAATATATCCAAGAAATAATAGAATTTGAAGAGTCTAGCCATGTCAAATATCAAATAAACTGGAAAAGCGTCGGAGAAACGTCGGTGAAATGTCGGAGAAATATGACCACACCCTTGTATGCAAATTTGACAAACGTGAAAAGCCCCACGTCCCGGAAGATGGATCAATTGGTACTTCTGATGTTTGTCCTCTTTAACATAAGCGAAAAAGAAATTCTAAGCAGTTCCTCTGGCAAAATATTTACAAAGGGGATGATGTGTTTTTTTTCACTTTTCAAATTATAATGTCTAGAAAATTGAATAGTTTGGATTGTATCCTCGAAAAATCTCAAAAGTCTTTTCATTTTTCCTCCAATAATTTTTGTGTATAACTCTTTTCCAATAAGAACTGCCAATGAAATTTTGAATCGGTGCCCCAGAGTTTTGAGAGAGTCCAATAGTCTCGAAATCTTTAAATGATCTGTAGATGATCTTGATCTTGAAGCTCTAGTGGATTCTTAACATTATCTGTGCTACACATAAAATACATTATATCGTGTTGCTTTTTATCGACCCTTTTCGTGTTATGTGTATGAATTCATGTATTAATCTTAAATCAATTTTTATTTCAGTTCCTGAATAAAGTATCTATATCGTATTTTCTCTAATAGTAGTGCACCCTGAGAGCCGCCTAAATTCCTCGAAATCTCGAAAAGCGCTTATCAGAACCTATCGATGTGGGGTCGGAAAATGTAGCTGACGATGAGATCTAGTGGGGGATTTGAGTGTTGAGCTCCTGCAAAAGCTTGGAAACCGTAAAATACTCACCAACTCAGCTCGGTTCGGGAACTATTAGAGGAAATAAATAACTTCAGAGAGCCGACTCCTTTATATATCAATGGACAATGCATGTCAATCGCTCATCGAGAAGATCCATGCCAAATCGATCAGCAGGTAATAGCTGAAAGATGAAATTGTTTAAGCTTAGGCTCAGGCTTAGGCTTAGACTTAGGCTTAGGCTCAGGTTCAGGTTTAGGCTTGGGCTCAGGCTTAGGCTTCGGCTTAGGCTTAGGCTCAGGTTTAGGCTTAGGCTCGGCTTAGGCTAAGGCTCAGGCAAAATTTGCTATTAAGTTTATTAAAGGCTGATTTTATTTCAAACCGTATTTTCTCTAAAAGTAGTGCACCCAGGGCGTCGCCTAAATTGCTCAAAATCTCGAGAACCGCTTATCAGAATCTATCGATGTGGGGTCGGAAAATGTAGCTGACCATGAGATCTAGTGGGGATTAGAGTGTTGAGCTTCTGCAAAAGCTTTGAAACCGTAAAATAGTCACCAACTCGGCCCGCTAGGGTGCACTACTATTAGAGAAAATACGGTAGATATGGAGCCAAATCAAAGAATCCTCTCTAAACCCGTGTTTTCCATTTGAATATGCCATGTTTTAAATTATATTGCATCGTTTTAAACATATACAGCATTCACACTTTATCTTTTAAACATCGTCACAATTTTTATGATGGCATTATCCTCTTTCTCTGTTAGTTCCGTTCATGTGTTCTTTAATAAATAAAAGTTTAGAGAATAGACTGATCGTCGCGAAATTTTTGAACGTTACTGGCGGAAAAATGCCGAATTTGAATTTGAAAAAACAGCGAAAAATCTCTGATGTTAGAGGAGGAAAAACAGCAGAATGGACTGATGAATTTAAGAAAAAAAATTGGATTTATTTGTAAACATTTATTTTTCTTAAATTTCATTTATTTATTTAGACAATCAGTATCCTTTGTGTAGAGAGAAAGCTCAATCGTTTGAGTGTTGAAGACCTGAATTGTTCAGTTATTAAAATAAGTTTCCTTAGTCACTATGTATTATATTAACTTTTAAGTGAACTCACATCTTGAGCAATGGTTCCCGTTGAGATAAATCGGCTTGGAATTGGGAACTTTGCTTTGTAGTAACAGGTGGGAATGAGTCTTTTCAACTAAAAATCTTTTGTATAATTCAATAGTTATCAATAATTGATTTAAAAACTCACTAAAGGCATTCCACATTTGTGGTAGATGTTGAGATGAGCGTTGATACCGAGGAATTCTGATTGAGAGCCGCCAAGTTTGAAATGACCATCACGATCGGAGTACACTCTAGCTAACTCGTCATCATGTACTAAAAGAAAACTAAAAGAGTTGTCAAATACTTTTCTAAAAGTTCTAGAATAGTTCTAGAGTGTGATTGAGATTTTAAAAAGCAGAGAATATGAAATACCGGATTTTCCCTAATAGTAGTGCATCCCAGCGGGCCGAGTTGGTCACTATTTTACGGTTTCCAAGCTTTTGCAGAAGCTCAACACTCTAATCCCCCACCAGATCTCATCGTCAGCTACATTTTCCGACCCCACATCGATAGGTTTGGATAAGCGGTTCTCGAGATTTCGAGAATTTTAGGCAAAGTTCAAGCTTAGACTTAGACTGATAATAGTGAGCCAGCTGAGCCGAGTTGATGACTATTTTACAGTTTCCAAGTTTTCACAGAAGCTCAGCACTCTAATCCCCCACTAGATCTCATCGTCAGCTACATTTTCCAACCCCACATCAATAGGTTCTGGTAAGCGGTTTTCGAGATTTCGAGAATTTTAGGCAACGCTCTGGGTGTACTACTATTAGAGAAAATACGGTATCTATGCTAGTTCAATTTATCGGCTAGAATAGACATTTCAAGCGTTTCTAGACAAGCGCAAAGTAACATAAAATTTAAACAATTTAACAATTTCATTGGGTTTATTGATGTGTTTCCTTTTTAGCATTAAACTTGTAAAAAAAATAAGCTCTAAACCTAGTTATCTACTAGAAATAAACATTGAACTCTTCTAGTCTAGATTTAAATTTATTTTGAATAGTTTCTATTCTCACGACTGAACATAGGGACTTACATGGATCCTCTTCATAGATCTTGATCTTCGCATCCTTATACTCTTTTCCATTACAGACAACCTTTCCCTCAGCAGTCACTGATTGTTTAGAGGAATAGACGACAGTTAAAAAGCTCAATAGAATCAAAAACTTTAGCATTTTATCTGAAAAGAAGGATATTGAAATGAAAACTTTGAAATTTTAGAGTGAATCAAATTGAAAATCGATTTTCTTTTTGTTGTTAAATGGAGAAACTCCAAGATATCAATTGGCTAAATTGCAAAATTTATTCTCTCTCTTTTTGAGAGAGATTCTTTTTTGAAAAAATAAAATGATCAAATCTTTGTCATTGGAAAAACCGGGATATCTCTTTAGTTGTTATCATTTACAAACGAGAAACGCTTTTCAATTAAAGCACAACTCTGAAAAAAGCTTTTGTTTTGCTTGTGTAACTGGTTCAAGTCTTCTTTGTGTTTTTTTTTTAAAGTTTATTTGTTAAAAGATAAAATTCGTAAACTTTATGAACAGTCATCCTGGCATCGAATCTAAAGCTGGAAAATCTCAAGGAGGAACTTTTAATTTACCATCAAGTGGAGGATTTGTACCCGATGGTCGAATCGGGCGCTCATCATCGGGATTTGGTGGGCGTTGATTGTGAGCGGGAATTGAGGCTCGTCTTGGCCTCGACGAAACTCCTCTTGTCGCTAGAATTCAAAGAATTTGAAACTTTTTAAAAATTATTGTAAATAATTTATAAATTGAATTAGAAAAACTCTCCACAAGACTTTACTAAAATTAGTAAAATCCTGTTTTACCCCCGCAAATCTAGTTTTAAGTAACTACCGCATTTTCTCTAATAGTAGTGCACCCCGGCGAGCCGAGTTGGTGACTATTTTACGGTTTCCAAGCTTTTGCAGGAGCTCAACACTCAAATCCCCCACTAGATCTCATCATCAGCTACATTTTCCGACCCCACATCGATAGGTTCTGATAAGCGGTTCTCGAGATTTCGAGGAATTTAGGCGACGCTCTGGGTGCACTGCTATTAGAGAAAATACGGTATTTTAAGTAACTAGTAATAGTTTTAAGTAAATTAAATTTCTAACAGTTTTATTATATTACAAGTTTACAATTCGTTTATTGGATTAACTGAAAGTAGCTAAAGCTAAAGTATAGTAGCTGGATTTGTTGCAAGTGATGCGGCTACTTTGCTAGCAAAACTTGCTCTAGAGAATCTTCGAACAATGTACAAGGCTAGAATTGTACAATCTTGTTATACAATCAAATATTTATGTCCTTACATCAATCCCATTTCAACTTTCTCTCACCGAAACGAAGCCATTCTATAAAAGTCGATTCATTACCCCCGCAAAATTCGAAATATTAAAATTTGAATATATTCAAAAGTTTAATCGCATACTGGAATCAGTTGTTTTGAAGCTTTTGAAATGGAAATTTTGTCAGGAATATAACAGGAAAGTATTCTAAAGTTCTTTAATCAAACCTGTATTTTCTGATCGAGGTTGATCGCGACTTTGGCCTCGACTTTGGTGTTGTCTAACCGATTCAGCTGGACTATAGGCATGACGACCATTTCTGAAAGTTTCTATAACTTTAATAACATCAATATTGCTAGTTGAAGCCTATCTAAATAACAAGATAAGCCTTTAATTAGTAAATGTGATTTTGGGGGAGTATAAAATGAGCATATATTTGTGTCATTGTTTGTGTCAGCTTTTAAATTGTAAATTTACAAATATACTTTAAAGGTAAATTTGAATTTAGCTTGAATTTAGCTTTTTAAAGGTCAGAAGTATCAATTTTTAATTCAACTTTCTACCTTGAAGCTGGTCTAGTTGCTTGTCCATTTCGCATTGTTGGGATTACAGCGGATTTACGTGGATCATCATAGTTTGCTTTGCGTTCCCACCTTAAAGTTGCGTTGAAAAAATGCAAACATTTGTTTATTATTTAATTAAATTACAACTTGTAGATAGACTAAAAGTTTAGAAGAAGAAAATTCAGCTTTCAAAACAGTTATTCAACCATAAATTTTAGCTGCTTATTAGGGAAATAGCCGATCTGATGCAGTTTTTCACGCTGATTCCGAATCTGCAATTAGTTTCTGCCAAACGCTTCTTTATCGCCAGATATTTGGCATACAGGTTTTTGGGGTCTCTTTATATGGACGACGCACTGCCTTCAGTCAGCGGTCTCGATAGTGTAGTGGTTGGTGCGCCCGCCTACCGGGCGTGTGCGCTTCTGGACCCCAAGGGTTCGAGTCCTTCCAATGAGAATTTTTGTTTTTTAAAGTTTTATTGTTTCCTATCAAGCCAAAGCTGTCCCTGTTTGCTTACCCGTTAAGGCAATTACCGAGGAGAACCGCGCGGAGGTAGGGACACTCTCCGCCCTTGCGGTCGATGCCACAAGGGGTCCTAAAGAGGACCATTGGGTTTTAAAAGAATTTTCATTGAAAGAACTCGAAACTGCATCAGATCGGCTATTTCCCGAGTCAAAAGCCACGATAAGTTAAGACCATTCCCTAGTTAGTTAACTGAATATTTGAAGTTGTCCAGAAAACTGGAAATTTCGGATTGATTAAGAAAAAAAGTCTGAATCGGACTATAATCCGGAAAAGATCGGAAAAGAAAAGATTTTTCTTGACAAAGTGAAACTGTAATCTCTTCTTTATCATCAGTTGATCAGTTTCAATAATCAAATACCATTCAAGTTTTGGTGGCAGCTCTTCATCATCAGCTAAAGGTGAAGCTCGATGAGTTGGCCCTGAGCCTCGTCGACCTCGCGGTTCAACATTCTCAGCTAAAAAGTTATTGAAATTTTCAAATTAATTAATTAAATTTTAATTTTTGATTATTTAGTAGCCTTTCTACTAGAATAACTATTATATTGAATACCGTATTCTCTCTAATAGAGGTGCACTCTCTAATAGTATTGCGGTCTAGGAGGGGGTTGAAAAAATAGTAGTGCACCCCCGAAAATTTGAATTTCTGTTTGCTTCTTTTTCATCTAAACCTTTTTGACTTTTATGTTTATGTGACATTCTAAAGCTATTCAAGCAAGCAAAAGTGAGGCTTTTTTTATTCATTTATTAACTATTCTTCACATGAAAAAGTTAGCAAAAAATCTAAAATTGTTGTGCAAAGTGCAAAAACATCTTTTTGTTGTTTGTCAAGACACAAATTGTCAACTCGCCGGCCCACAACTGTATGTCAAAAGGAGCCAAAGGAGTACGTGAAAGGATTGCAAGAATTTTTGGAACAAATCTTATATCTGTCTTACTTTGGTAAATGATAAAACTCTTTAATAGTAGTGCACTCTCTAATAGTATTGCGGTCCAGGAGGGGGTTCAAAAAATAGTAGTGCGCACTACTATTAGAGAGAATACGGTAACTATTTTATTGAAACCTGGTGGACTGAGTCTTCTCCGAATTTGACGCGCTCGAGCATCTTGTTCAGCCTATAAAGCTTATTTTATATGTTTATAGTTAACTTTTAACATTTTCCGAAGTTTAATATAAAAAAGAAACTTTGAAAAACAAACAGCAATCACGGCCGCTCTTCTCTCCATAGCTGCAGCTCGATCTTTTTCTCTTTTTCTTTCTTCTTCCTCTTCCCGACGAATTTTTAAATTATATTCTTCTAATCTGAAAAGAATTTTTTAGTTTCTTAAATCAATTTCTATTTACTTTCTCATTTCTTTTCTTTCGAAATCCAGCTCTTGTTGTCTTTCGATTTCTCGTCGGCGTTTATTCTCTTCAATCTGTTTTATTAAGTCGAGCTTGTGAAGTTCTTGAGAGCTCAGTGGTTGGTCCTGAAAATTGGCTGATATGTTTTTTTAGGTTTTAAAAGCTTTAAATAGGTTTACAGTACAATTCTTACTATTGTTTGCCTCGTTAGAGTCTGAGGAGTATCGGAGATCGAGAGATTCGCCAGTGAGCCAGCCTAAATTTTCCAATTTAGAATCTATTGATTATGAAAAAAAAAACAGCAAGCCAACTTAACAGTGCCAAAAATTTTAAACAAAATAAACTTCTTGATCGTTTTTCTTGGTTTTTTAAAACAAAATAAGCTCCTTAATCGTTTTTTAAACAAAAGAATTCTTGATCGTAATGATTTGGAGAAAGATTAAAAAACTAAAGAAAGAGCAGACTTTAAAACCGTTCATAAGTTCAAAATATAACCATAAAACATTTAATTCATAAATGTTTACAAAAAAGAGTGATTTATAGTGCAATTATGCCGTTTTTCAGACACGATTTGTAAATATTAGGGTTTTCTTTGAGTTGAGAGCTGTAATGAGTGCTGATTTCAGTGAATAAACTCAAATCAAATTCACTCAAACAAAAAAGTGATTGATAAAGTGATTTTTCATGTTTTTTTTCTTTACTCTGTTCCGAAAAGCGGCTCTCAATTTGCCCCGATCGGCGACGATTCTTCCAAGTGAATCTCTCATCGGAGCACCCGCCCCACCACGGCCCCATGGATCGTAATCTTCCTAATGCTTGTAATGAAAGCAAGGATTTTAAGTGATTAGTTATTAAATCAATAATGAAAGCAAGGATTTTAAGGGATTAATTACCGTAATTTCTCTAATAGTAGTGCACCCTGAGCGTCGCCTAAATTGCTCGAAATCTCGAGAACCGCTTATCAGAATCTATCGATGTGGGGTCGGAAAATGTAGCTGACGATGAGATCTAATGGGGATTTGAGTGTTGAGCTCCTGCGAAAGCTTGGAAACCGTAAAATAGTCATCAACTCGGCTCGCTGGGGTGCACTACTATTAGAGAAAATACGGTATTCTAATCATTCAATAGCCCTGAATCTCCTCTTGAAAACTAGATAAACTAAACTACTGTATTTTCTCTAATAGTAGTGCACCCAGAGTGTCGCCTAAATTCCTCAAAATCTCGAGAACCGCTGCTTATCAGAACCTATCGATGTGGGGTCGGAAAATGTAGCTGACAATGAGATCTTGTGGAGGATTAGAGTGTTGAGCTTCTGCAAAAGCTTGGAAACCGTAAAAATAGTCATCAACTCGGCTCGCTGAGGTGCACTACTATTAGAGAAAATATTAAACGTTTAAAGTATTAAAGAAAGATTAACTTTCTTAAGAATCAGCTTTTCTAGCTTTCTCCTAACTTCAAAATCCATCATTAGACAGTGACCAATCGCTAAGTTGACACTATTCTTGCTATAAAATAATAGCTAATAAAAATAAAGAATAAATTTAAAGCTTAAATGATTAAACTTGTACATTAAAAATTGAAACAAACGTCATTTTTCCATTGCGCTGATCGCCGAACACCCGATTTCGGCTGTGGAGTCGGCTTAAACCAATTATCTTCAATCTAAAAGGTTCATTTTAGAGTTTAAAATCAAAGACAAACTTCTCGAATATTGATCTCAATCATTTTTTAAATAGAAAACTTGAATTTCAAAAAATATCCAGAAGAAAGCTTAAAAATGGCCGGATTTCTGACTTTTTCTGACGAAATTTGTGTTTTCTCCGGGTTGCCAAGGAACAAACAAGGTGAGAATTTACAAAAACAAAGAAAATAATAACAACTAAACTTTCTATTGTTTTGTTTTTGAGGGTAATTTTATTTTAATGCTCAAAATCGGATGAAAATTTGAGTTTCGAAATGTCATTTTAATTTAAGAAGTTCAGAAGACTTTTCGAAGCTTTAAAACTATTGGGTTGATGGAAAAGTCCTTTCCGATTTTTTGGGAGAGTACCTTAAATTTGTCCAATTTTGACGTTTCATAGCTTATCCTAAAGCTGAATTCAAGACGGATCGATTGGCAAAAACCGTTTTGAGATATCTCTTTTCTAAAAGTTTTTACAGCTATTTTAGTAAAGGGCAGCAGAGCCAAAAAATGGCTGTTTTCACGTTTCGTTAGTTTTCCGTGCAGAACACTAGGCTAAAAACATGTGTTTCGTGATCAGCGTCAAAAATAACCCCTATACACGCATTTTCAGAATCTTAGCAAAAAATTTTTGAAAAATATTGTCACCGGTGGGAGTCGAACCAGCGACCCTCAGATCAATAGCCTTTCCGCCGCTTTTCGCGATTTTCCTTCGTTTTTCTCGTTTTTTTGTTTTTAAAAAAGTTGTCCAGCCAAAGTTCGCACAAACAAAACAAAAAAAAAACGAGAAAAACGAAGGAAAATCGCGAAAAGCAATATTACAATATTAGAATATTAAATATTAAATATTAAAATTAATCCTTTAAAGTAAGGATTAAGTTATTTATTAACTTTTTATTAACTAAAACCTCTTTTTGCTGTCGTTTTGGTGGATCTTGAGATTGAGTTCTTTGCTGTGATCGATGAGGACCGGGATCAGCGGGTGGAATTGAAGCTGGAGTTGAAGAAGCTGTTATTGTCTAAAATAATCGTTTTAAAAACATTCTAAGAAATGAAATCTGATAAAAAAAACAAAATAAAACAAATTTCTAGTACTTGCAACTTTTTTTTCACGTAAATTTCGATACAACTCATCGTTTAAAGTGCGTTGATCATAATCAAATGAACTTTTTTTGGTTCTTTTGATTTGTTCTAAGGAAATTGACATATTTGAAATGTAAACAGCAATTTAGTTTATATTTGTAATGTAGAAAAAGCTACCGTAAATATTGTAATAGTGCCCTAGCCCCATAATGACGGTGCGGAGCGTTGCGTAGTCTAGCTTTGAACTAGTTTTTCTCGACATTGGTTTATGCTACAATGCGCGCTTAGTTATCAAAAAATAGCTGAAATTCAGGGCTATTTTTTGATACCAAAGACGCATTTTTTGAAAGTACGGGCGCTTTTGAAAAAAATGAAACACTAAAAAACGCGACTGTACGAGAGAGGTGGGGTACTATTACAGTATTTACAGTAGGTTATTGAAAACTTAGTCTAGAAACAACCCTAGGCATAGAGATTTTAAAAAACAAATTACCGTAAATACTTTAAAATGTCACCTCATCGTACTAACTTCTTTTTAGAAAATAATTTTTTTCTCAGATTCCCTAGATTCTTCCCAACTACACTTTTAATACCAAAAAATACTAGATTTCAAGGGTTATCATTGGACATTATGTAGCACACTGTAGCTTAAAGCAACACGAAGAACGGGACATTCAAAGTTAGACTGTACCCCCATCATTATGGAGAGTCTAGCTTTGAACGAGTTTTTCCCGACACTGGTTTATGCTACAATGCGCGCTTAGGTATCAAAAAATAGCCCTGAATTTCAGCTATTTTTTATATCAAAGACGCATTTCTTGAAAGTACGGGTGCTTTGCAAAAAATGAAATACTAAAAAACTTTTGCGATTACGCGACTGTACGAGGGCGGTGGGGTACTATTACAGTATTTACGGCAGGTAAATTTACAGGGTGGCTGATAATTACGTGCGCCAAAGAGAACGCCATAATTTAATTTTCTTTCAAAGAAAATGTAAAAATCTTTATTTATATAATAGTTGTAACAAAAGCATTTAATAATCACAAGAAATTTTCGAAGTGGCCTCCATCCACTTTGATACAGGCTTCAATTCGTTTCTTTACAGAATCGACGGTGCGGCGGAGATAATTTGCATCTAAGTCGTTCCAGATTTTGATCAACTCTCGACGTAAATCATTCAAATTGGTGATTTTTCTATTTCTCAATTGTTCTTCCATAAAACCCCAAACCGAAAAGTCCAACGGATTGAGATCCGGGCTGTTTGCAGGCCATTGATCCTTCGTCAAAAAAGAGCCAATTTTGGTTTCGAGAAAGCGAATTGTTGTTTTGGCTCCGTGGGCCGGCGCCCAATCTTGTTGAAGGGTCAAATTGGGATGGCTCCTCTTCCATGGCACCACAGCTTTCTCGAGAATCTCTTTTGATAGACTTTTGCGTTAATCTTCACATTTTTATCGATAAAAACCAACGGGGTCTTGCCCGAAGCACTGATGCCACCCCAAACCATCAAACTTTTTGGAAACAGACCTTATGTAGCGACTTTTCGTTTACGAGTGCTCTTGAGAGCTGGACTGAGAAGTTGACGGTGATTTTGTGAGTTTTTAGCCACTTCCAAGGTGAAAATCTTCTCATCTGACCAAAGAACATCGTCAATGCGCCGCACCTTGAAAAAAGCTCGCAATTTCTTGCATTTCTCCTTCCGGTTTTGCTTGGCTTGATCGGTGAGCACTTGCCCGTTTAACAGTCGATAACTTCGAAGTCCGAGCTCATTTTTCACTATCGATTGAACCGAGAAACGCGAAGTTTGAAGCTGTTTTGCCATCTTGTTCAAACTACGATCGTCTTTTCGCTCGATCCTCCTCTTGATGATCCCACGCATCTTTCGGGTGTTAACGGTCCTCTTTGGTCCTCTTCCGGGCTTGGACTGAACATGCCCCTCATCTTTCCATTGCTTTACGATCTTCTGGACGGTCCTCAGAGCCACCCCAAGCCTCGATGCGATCGACGAGTTCTTCATGCCGCTCGTCGCCAGCTGTGCGATTGCGTCCCGACTAGCGCACGTCTTTGTCATGACCTAGAAAACAACTTTTTTAACAAAAAATTATTAGACCACGATAAAAAGAATATTAAAACACAAAAAGATGAGTAGTAATGCTTTATACATTGTTTAAAACTATGATGCTGATGCTGCGCGCACGTAATTGTCAGCCACCCTGTATATGGAAGAAAAAATTTGATAACAAAGCTTTTAGGTACCTGTGATGATGGAAAATTGCCAACAGATGGTCCATGAAATGGCGTATTTGCTTGAATTGGTCCCTAAATGTTTTAAATTCATTCTGAAAATGATCCTTACAAATTAGTCATTGATTTCAATTAAAATTAATTAAAGAAATTGTAGAAATTGTTGATGCAATAATAAAACAAACTCTGCCGAATTGCTGATTGATCAAGTAGTTGATATGAGGCTCAACGGGAATGTAACTAAAATTGGAAATTTGAAAAGAAATATGACATTTAAAAACTAATAACAAGGAAAGGTCAACTGAGTATCTAAATCCTATACAATCTATATAGACGCAGAATTTTATGCTGATTCCGAATATGTATTCCGTTTTTGCTAAATGGCAATCTGCCAAGAGTTTTAAGCGTCTAAAGTTTTGTTAGAACTCTGAAAATGTGATCATTTGGGTCTTAGCGGCCTTCTTGCTTGTGACTTGTGGAAAGATTTACACAAAGTAAGAATGCTCTCACACACACAATGGCAAATGATCTTGATTTCTTCATTCATTGAAGAGATTCTCTTATCAAAATTGTGTCTATAGTCTACTCACAGATGGATGCACCTTGTTTTAAAGCTTTCCGATACTCATAAATCTCTCTTAGTATATTGATTCTCTTGCAGTTAACTTTTCCACAAGCTACTGTCCACAAGAAGGCCGCTAAGATCCAAATGATCACATTTTCAGAGTTCTAACAAAACTTTAGACGCTTATAACCTCTCGCGGATTGTCATTTAACAAAAACGGAATACATATTTGAAATCAGCATAAAATTCTGTGTTAAAACGGTATAGATCGTATAGCATTTGGATCAAATGCGGGTACATTGATTGTAGTTAACTTTTCAGGTCGGCTCAGCCAGTTGACCTTTCTTTGTAAGTGTTTTTAAGAGTAAAAACTAAAACTAGATTTAAAAATGAATTAACCATAAAATTAGATTAAAATAAAGTTTTAAAATTTCAGCTTACCCAAGTCCAGAATCGAGTTGAATAACTCTTAAGCCAACGATCGAACCAATCGGATTCCCCATTCCAAATGGTTGATATTGCTGATAGGGAAAACTTGGAATTTGTTGATCTGAAGTCAAAAATTACTTCCCATCCTATAGCTATATACATTCTATATAGAAAAAAAGTGACTATAGTGGCTTTTCTTCTTGAGACTAAAGCAAGCAAGCAAAAGAAGAAAGAACTACGTTTTTGGACTCTTTAGGTAACCCAGACCACCAACAGAAATACTCTTTTTTGAGCTTTTTAAGAAGAATTTCTCGTAGAAATGATTCGCACTCAAGCATGAAAGAATTGAAAGAATTGAAAGAACAGAATATAGTAGTGGATGATGGTAATTGTAAGAATTTAAGAAGAGCTTAAGTTTTTAAAGATTTTAGAACCTTTTGAAAGCTTAAAGATTTAATATTATGTTAGCAAATTCATCGAAAGCTATCCTTTTTGACTCTCTTATTCAAAATCTTAACCGATTGAATGACAAAAATAAATTGAGCTTTGTAAATATTTGTGCTATATCATAGATAAGGCTTTTCAATTCATAAGCCAAACTAGGTTTAAGTAAAAACTATGAAAAGCGACTGGATAAGTACGATTTTTACCTGAAATAGTTTTGATTTTGATTTCAGAGAAACCAGTTGTTGTCAATGATTAAAAGATAGAGCGCAAAAAGTTACCGTAAGTAGTGCCCTACCTCCATAATGACGGTGCGGAGCGTTGCGTAGTCTAGCTTTGAACGAGTTTTTCTCGACACTGGTTTATGCTACAATGCGCGCTTAGGTATCAAAAAATAGCCCTGAATTTCAGCTATTTTTTATACAAAAGACGCATTTTTTTAAAGTACGGGCGCTTTGCAAAAAATGAAATACTAAAAAAACTTTTGCGATTACGCGACTGTACGAGGGGGTGGGGTACTATTACAGTATTTACGGTAGGTTATTGAAAACTTGGTCTAGAAACAACCCTAGGCATAGAGATTTTAAAAAACAAATTACTGTAAATACTTTAAAATGTCACCCCATCGTACTAACTTCTTTTTAGAAATTCATTTTTTTTCTCAGCCCCTAGATTCTTCCCAACTACACTTTTAATACCAAAAAATACTAGATTTCAAGGGTTATCATTTGACATCATGAGCACACTGTAGCTTAAATCAACACTGAAGAACGGGACGCTCAAAGTTAGACTGTACCCCATCATTATGGAGAGTATTAAGATACTACTTAAGATTGAAAGACGAATTGAATTCACTGCTCTTCCTGAACCCACACAGGTTTAAACCAACCATAGTTCATATATTGAGAATAGCTCGGATTCGTGACTTGTTGCTGATATTGAGTAGAAGAGCTGGGCAGATTGTAGTACGAATTTCTTCCTTCAGCCTCAGGTTGATTCCTTGATCGATATGATTCTTCTCTTCTCTGATAATATTGTCTTGGTGGAGGCGGATCATCGAATTGAGATCGAACCATTTAAGCGATGAATCAGTGCTGGATTTGGCAATAATTTTGCGATTGGCTTATTTGATTTTAGGGTTTCTCTTTTCTTTCTCTTTTCTTTACCTAGGCCGGTCTGTTGCCATGGAGCAGCCACACAAAGATCGTTGACAATTAACGACCAGGTTGTTGACTTTTGGATAAAAATGAATAAGAGTATGAAAGGCAAACAACTTAACATCACAAAATCTCACTTTTTTAAACAGTAACGTATTAGGTTGCATAAGTCTTTACAAATTTATTTTCCAATCGCCTTTAAGAAATAATACCGCCACTAACAAAATTTCTATTTAAACCATTAAAAAACTTAATTGTTTCTCTGCAAAATGGCTTTTAAGAAATTCTTGAAAGTCATTGTTTTTGTGGATTTTCAAATACACAAAGGCGAGTACCCAAAACTGTACTGAAACTGTTCTCTCTATTAAAATCGAAATTTGGACACTTTCTTCAATACAAACCTATTTTAATGCCAAAGTAAAAAAGATAGAGCTCATTTGATTACACAAGTCTGTAAAATTTGAAAACGATCCGTCCAGCCATTTTCTTATATTTTGGGTGTTTTGAAGGAACCGTTTAAAGGCCTATAACTTTGTCCAGAGAACATATTTTTGCTAACTTTTTATATCATTGTACAGAGGACATTTCAGGCTTTCAAATGATACCAAAAGAGCTTGACTGGATTTTTCATTCCCATGCAAACAAGGCGACATGACACCCAAGTTGGATAGGCCTCATTTGCTCTGAGTTGGCTCTGATTTTCTTGGACTGGGTGATCCAATTAAGCTCTATTTGGTATCATTTGAAAGCCTAAAATGTCCTCTGTACAATAATATAAAAAGTTAACAAAAATATGATCTCTGGACAAAGTTATAGGCCTTCAAAGTGTGCCGACTTGTTTAAAAAAACCCGGGAACTACGCTAGAGCCCGTTTGTCAAAATTGGATCCACCCAGTCCAAGAAAATCAGAGCCATCTCAGAGCAAATGAGGCCTATCCAACTCGGGTGTCGTGTCGCCTTGTTTGCATGGGAATGAAGAATCCAGTCAAGCTCTATTTGGTATCATTTGAAAGCCTAAAATGTCCTCTGTACAATAATATAAAAAGTTAACAAAAACATGATCTCTGGACAAAGTTATAGGCCTTCAAAGCGTGACGACTTGTTTAAAAAAACCCGGAAACTACGCAAGAGCCTTTCGAAATAGTTTAGGTAACGGTAAAGGATTCTTTTCAAATTAACAGTAACAAATTTGGTAAAGGATTCTTTTTTCTGGAAAGAAAAGTTTGAAAAAAAAATTGTAAAGGCTTATGCACAAAGCTAATACAAATGAAACCTAATCAAAAAAACTTTTGCTCGAAGCTCAAGGAACACTATGAATTTTAAGGTATAGTATCAATATAAAGCAATCAGTAGCGTACCCAGGATCTCGCGACTTTCAGTCTAACAACCCGAGCTCCTCGAGGCTACCCGCAGTCAATTTTCGACTAAGAAATTATATTTTGTAAAAAGTTCAGGCTACAAAACTGTCTTAAAAAGTTTTCTGAAAAAATTCGAGGCGCTCGAGATTTTTGCATTTTAGTTCAAAAATTTTGATAAAAAGTGTTTTTAGGCATAAATTATTGGTTTTACAAAGCTAATGTTTGATTTTCAGAAAGTTGAAGTTCGCCATTTTCACTTTTTCTTTAGTTTTTTCAATTTTTGATCGCGTAAATCTCGAAAACTAGTTGAACAACTGTTTTTCATGTTGATCGGCTTCCCTAGTTGGTCAGCTTGTTGGCTAGCTTCCCCTAGTTGGTCAGCTTGTTGGCCAGCTTCCCCTAGTTGGTCAGCTTGTTGGCTAGCTTCCCCTAATTTTCTCTACTTTCTGAAAATCATAACATTAGTTTTATAAAGATCTTAAATTTTTATTTTAAAACTTTATTTTATTTTAAAACTAAAATGAAAGAACTAAAATGCAAAATTCTCGAGTCCCTCGAATTACAAAATATAATTTCTAGCCTTGAGAAGCTCAGGCTTTTAGACTGAAATTCGCGAAATCTTGGGTACGTCATTGAAAGCAATTGGTTCTGATTTGACAAGTATATTTGACAATTTGACAAAGCATATCAACAAATTGTAGAAATGCGAAAGAGAAAAGGAGAATCCTTCAAAAAAAAAAAACTCTCGACCAATTAAAAAATGTTTGAAATTTCGAGGCTTAACACCAAATAGGCAAAAATTTATTGACTAAAATGAGTTCAGTTTAGGCTTCTTTTTTCACAAAATATCATCCATTTTTATCAATAGTTTTAAATTTTTGAGCAATGCAAGGATAGTAAATAATAAATAATCTATTTTTATTATTTCTATCATCCATTCGATCTCTCATCTGTTCTTTTCCTTTTCCATTCTTTTTTTTTGCAGGTCACATTGAGAAAAATATTGAATGTCTTCTTTTCCCTTTCTCTTTTTCTCTCTTTGCATTACTTATCGATTTGTTTACGAGTGAGGGTTTGTATTTCAAGCAAAAACCTCACAAAAAAATGATTTCTCCCTCGTTTTTCTCTTCGCAAAGGTTGGCTTGCTGTTGGATTTTAAAATTTTCTTTTATTTTATTTATTTTAAAAATCAAAACCAAAAGTGAATGGTTCTTTTTTATAAAATCTGTTTCAGTGATGGAACATGCGAAAGAGGGAAGCCGACAAATTTTGGCCGGTGGATCGGCGGGTAGGGTTTTTAATGATAAATAATAACTTGATGTGTCAAAAATTTTAAAAATTAAGTATAAAGTACTTTTAAAGTATGCTTAATCACTTAAAAACACTTTGTTTTTACGCAAAATCATTCAGTAATTCAGTTTCTAGATCAGTTGAAGGGCACGAACAAGTAAACTCTTGTTAATCTCTTGTTAAACAAGTGAGATATAAGTAGACCCTTGTTAAACCAGTAAACTATAAGTAAACTCTGATTAATCTCTTGTTAAACAAGTAAACTATAAGCAAATTCTTGTTAATCTCGTGTTAAATAAGTAAATTATAAGCAAATCCCCATTAATCTCTTGTTAAATCAATAAACCATAAGGAAACCCTTGTTAATCCCTTGTTAAACAAGTAAACTCTAGTTAAATCCATGTTAATCTCTTGTTAAACAAGTAAACTATAAGCAAATCCTTATTCATCTCTTGTTAGATCAATAAACTACAAGTAAACCCTTGTTAATCCCAAATTTTAGGCTTAGTGGAAGTGTTGATCATGCATCCGTTGGACTTGATCAAGACTCGACTCCAAATCGATCAATCAAACCGCGGAATGGCCGATTGTGTGAGAAGCACATTAAGAGATGAAGGAATACGCGGGTTTTACAAAGTAAGAATATACCGAATTTGATTTTAGATGTATTTTAGATGTATATTTTCTAGTTTCAATAAGTTCTACATCTAAATCTTCTCATTTTCTAGGGAATCCTGCCGCCGATTCTCGCCGAGACGCCGAAGAGAGCCACAAAATTCTTTACTTTTGAGCAATACAAGCACATCTTTAGCACACCGGGCATCTCGCCGGCTATTGTTAAATTTAAAATCAAATCTATTTCCTATATAAATTTCTAGACTCTCTCCTTGGCTGGTCTCTGTTCGGGAATGACCGAAGCAGTAGTGGTGTGCCCATTTGAGACGGTTAAAGTTCGACTACAGTCGATGAAAAATGCAAATCCTAAAGAGGTTTTGTTTTTGAAAGAAATTAGCTACTTAATAAACTTAGTTGTAATTATTAAGTTGTAAGATAGCTAAAAATTGAACATATCATTCTTTCAGGTGCCCACATCGATGGAACTAGCGCGGGAGATCATTAGAGCCGAGGGAATGGGCACAAAGGGAATTTTTCGAGGTATGGGAATTGATTAATTGACTAGATTATTCTAAAATATATTCTAAAATATCCAAAATATCATATCAATATCCTTTTCAGGATTAACATCAACAGTTGCGAGAAACGGCACATGGAACATGGTGTATTTCGGTCTCTATCACAATGTCAAAGTCTACATCCCAGATGCAAAGGTACTAAAAAGGCTTTTTGGTTGTGTTGTTCTATATCAAATTTATATCAAAAACAGCTTTCTAATGGGTTTTTTTGAATTCAAGAATCAAAAACATCTTTTTGATGTGTTATTTTGGAATTCGTACATCCCTTTTCGTTGTCCTTGTTATCCTTTTTTTGCCATTCCAGGAATCCGCGTCACTCAACTTAACCTATCGAATTCTGCTCGGTTTCATTGCTGGATCGCTGGCCTCGGTGGTGAATATCCCGTTTGATGTGGCGAAAAGTCGGATACAGGTAAGCTATGAATTTCTTAGTCTATTCCTTTCAAATAACTCCTTTTAGGGTCCGCAACCAATTCCGGGTTCTCGAAAATATCACGGCTGCCTCCAAAGCATGGGACTTGTTTACAAAGAAGAAGGCTTCTTCGCTCTCTACAAGGGACTTTTGCCGAAAATCATGCGACTTGGGCCAGGTGAGATTTTAAGCAAAATTCTAAAGCTCAAACAATATTGAGAATACGTACTTTGTATTTATTGTTAGACACAAATCTCCAAATTCTTGCAATAACAGTAGATTTCTCTTTTTTTCAGGTGGTGCAATCATGTTGGTCGTTTACGACGAGGTCTACAAGTACTTGAAACAATTTGGATAAAAGTACAATAAGAAATTGTTAATAAATTTAATGCTTTATCCTCAGGTTGCCTATTTATTTCACTTAATTTTTCCCTTTGTGATTATGATTCTTAAAAGATAGGTACTATTTATTAAAAGAGCCTTTTAAAAAGTAAATAAATAAATTCTCAAATTTTTTATAAAGAGATCAATGAAAAAAAAAGGCAATTTTTGACGTTTACGGAAATTATACAATATTTGGCTGGAATTTTGAACAAGGAGAAGACTAGAGGAAAAATTGAAAGACGAAAATAGAAGTATTAGATGCAAATTTTAATGGATAACTGAGGTACATTGAGACTTTTTTTTAGGTGAAGTGATGGATGGCTTGGGTCTGGAAATGGAAAATTTTGAGATTATGGTTTACTTTTATTTTCTCATTACTGGAACCTATCGTTATTAATTAATAAGACTATTAATAAGTTCTGATTTTACCTCTGATTTTCCGAGTTCTCCGGTCGATCACTTTTGATTCGACTGGCCAACACAAACGCTTCTTCAGCCAATTGAACCATTTCGGCGAAAACACCCGGCGAATCGAAAGTGGACAAGGGATTTGGATCACCTCTTGGAGTCTCGATCTGAATAAATCAAAAATTAATTAGCTTAATGATTGTCGATTAATCTTTGTTTTTATTTGATTACTTGTTGAAACCTTTGACCAAAATTGTTAGAGCAAAATCCTAGAAAAACTATTAAAGGTTAAAGTTTTCAGAATCAACCGTTTGCTCAACTTTAATCCTTAGAATTGAAAAAGCCTCATTCTCTTAACTTTAGCTAGGCGCTCAGATACAAATATTTTTAAAACTTCAACACAAACCCGTTCACTTTGTCGATAGTATTCTGGAGGCAGAGTCCGCGCCAAGAAATCGTCCAGCGACTCATTAGGCTCTCGTCTCAATGATGGCTCTTGATTTGGGATCATTACTTGATGAGAAGCAGATTGTGGCTCGATTTTTATCTCATGAGATAAAGAATTTGATGGCATTGAAACTGGTTGAACTCTTTGATTTTTCAAAGTTCTTCCCTTTGGCCCTCCTTTCAACATTTTCAGCACTTCTCCCACTGACATCTGTGAAGATAAAACTTTCATATTCTGCAGCTGAATCGGCAGATCTGATTTACTATTTGGCAGACTAAAAGTTGGCTCCAAATCTTTCAAATGAGCCGGCACTCTTTCTAGAACATTTTTCTGTTCCTCTTTCCTTTCCATCTCTAATTTCACCTCTTGAATCAGCTTCGACAGTTTGCTCTTAGCTGAACTGTCCATTTTCAGAGAGTTTAACCCACCAATTGAACTCGATTGTGAAGAGATGAATTCGCGAACAGTCATTTCAGTCTTAGGTTCAACTTTTTGAGAAAAAATTACAGTCTCTGGTATTAAAGACTTTTCTCCCAATCCTCCAATCTCTTCAGATATCGATGAGCAAGGAGATCCCTTGCCTTGTCTTCGATTTAATACTTCAACTTCTTCTGCTTGTGAATCCATTGAAGGAGTTGAGACACTTGTTGATGTAAACTCCATTGAATTCTCTTTTTTAAACGTTTCCATCAATGATTTCTTCTTTGTGATCTCATCATCTTCATTCTCTTCTTCTTTCACCGATTTTCGTTTCCTTGTCTGACCACGATTCTTGTTAATTCTTGGCGGTAGACCGTCCTTAAATATTATTTGTTAAGCTCGTAATCTTATACTAAAAAACATCACAAAACAGTACCAATAATGATGGAGTTGACTGTGTATTGCTAGATCGCCTCGTAGCTCGAAGACCCGGTCGATGATCGGAGCCCATTTGTTGCTAAAGTGCAAGAATTATAGATAATTCTAAAAAGAATTCAGTTCGATAAAACTTTAGTGACTATTGTATCTGACTTAAGTAAAGAACCTTTGATATCGTGTAATCATCGTCGGAATCCGAATCATTGCTCGAATCACCCAGCAAAACCCCGGCCTCAATCCCCAATCTCGACATCAATTCCGGGGTTTTCACTCTCCGATCTTTCATCGATGTGATTCGTTTTCGTTTTCCGTTCATCTTCACTTCATCCAATTCTTTGTCTGAATTCTCTGAATTCGTCGCTTCATCAGATTTCAATTCTCCTTTTGGAATCGTTCTTGGTGATCCTGAAATAACGTCTTTTCATTCCATTTTGCAGAAAATTTGACAATTTAACTTTTTAAGGACTACACTACCTTCAGTTTCAAGTTTCTATTTTGTTAATTGAATTTAAATTTATTTTAAATTTAATTTAATTTAAAGTTAAAACTAGAGTACTTAAACTCATTACCATTTTCAGAATTGTGACTAAATTTTACTCAAGTAGTTCTTCAAAAACGAAAACTTCTAAATATCCTTTACTTTGTGGATCCAGTTTATCCAGCAAATCCTTCAACACTTGTTGCACGATTTGTTGCTCGGAATCCTTACGGTGTTTCTTCAATTTAGCGACTCGTCCTTTCTTTTTCCCTGAATCGCATCGATTTTCTTTAGCATCGGGTAAAGATTTATGTGATCAAGTACCAAACGCATGTAAAATGTTATCTTTATGATAACATACCAACCTGTACTCATTTGCTGTTTCAATCCATATGCCCACCATCCGGGCATTTCTCCGCTTGTTGAAGCCTCTTCCTGATCAAGAGTCGGCATTGTTGGTAAGTCAACGATTCTGAAACATTAGA
Source organism: Mesorhabditis belari (assembly GCA_958450365.1). Classification (NCBI taxonomy): domain Eukaryota; kingdom Metazoa; phylum Nematoda; class Chromadorea; order Rhabditida; family Rhabditidae; genus Mesorhabditis; species Mesorhabditis belari. The sequence continues at coordinate 3,634,955 of CAUEEP010000736.1, forward strand.
ATTTCTCATAGTTTCACAAGATCTAGTAGATTGGTAATTGTAACTAGTAAAATTTTAAGTTAAGCCAAAAGCTTTACCTTTTAACCCCATCACAATCACACGTTGAAATCTTTCTGATGATATCATTTCGTTTCTTTTTGTCGAACTTCTCTTTTATTGGAATGTGATTCAACACAGGATCACAGGATCTAGAAAATTATCTTTTTAAATAAAAGGTTTCAAATAGAAAACTATTAAATAGAAGATTTCAAATAGAAAATGATCTTTTAAATTCTACCTGCAATATGGATCCGGTTGAATATCCAAATAATAAGCCAATTTCTCAAAGAAATTATCAGATTTTGAATGGATTTTCATATCAGCTTCTTTGTCTTTCACTGTCCATTGGAGATTCACGATAACCACCTAAAATATCAACCATGCTTAAAAGTTTACATTCTAAGTTTTAGAGATTTGAAGTTATAAGTCATCTATAAAAATCTCTAGCTCACTTTTGTTTCTTGATCTTTCTCCGGCCATAACTCTCCGTATGCTTTGAGCACAGCCAACGAGGTGCCAACACAAATGATGAGATTTGCCTTGGGAAGATGTCTTCGAGTACCTAGAAAATTGACTATCAAACAAATTATTGTTTCCAACTATTGCTTAAGATAAACATTTTCTACTACTGGCTTTTATTAGAACCTATTTACATATTTGCATCACAACAACAACACCTACCATCCCAATTCAACGGCCATCTCACTCTTCCGCACTCTCCGAAATGAACGATCGTGTCCTCCAACTCGTTTTTACAAGAATCACAAAAACGGCCAGTTCCATGCTTTCTGAATCATTAACATTTGCAAGTTTTTCATATTAACTAATTAAACCCTAACAATGAAGAATTATCAACTTACTGTAAAGCGCTCTTCATCGTTACATCATACGCTCGGATGTGCTGCCGTTCACATTTTGAGCAAACCTAAAAGAAAACCATATTTTTAGCAAATATGTCAATCAAAATAAAAAATAGTAAAAAAGCTGTTGTTTCACAGCTTCACTTCCCACCTCAATATTCATATTTCCGTGTATTTCGCTGAGAGCCGTTTGCGGGAGACCGGATCTCAAGTGAAGACCGTCACAGTTCTAAAAAGAAAAATGAAATGACGAATTGATATTCTGATACAATAAGATCTTTCTAGTGTAATTTCAACGAACTTGTGACAAAATGTGGGTGATGTAGCGTTGTCGATGCAATTCTTTAAGAATCATATGGGAAGTGGTCGGCTCGGTGGACATGATGTTGCCACAACTGGAATATAAAAGTAATATCAAATATAAATATAAAAGAATATAAATAAAACATAATATATAATCTGGATTTATATCAAAATTCACATAATTACATGAGGTGCTAGCAAAAGGGCCAAATTATTTGTGCCACGTATCATTTACGTCAAATTTTTTGCTTTTCAACACACTTTTCTACCAATTCTGATTGTTTATTTTAATTTTTTTTACTACTTTTTCTTTCTTTCTTTCTTTCTTTACTACTTTTACTATGCTCGCTACTTTGACGCCTTTGCTGGATCTATAAATGGCATAAAATCGATATAAAAAAACAAAAAGCCCAATCGATGACAGAAGAGTCACTGTTTATAGGGAAATATATGTATTTAAACGTGTTTTTTAATTGAAAACATTGGGAATTAAAGCAGAAAACTAAAAAAAAGTTGGTTAGAAGTTGAAAAAAAGTGATTTGTCATGATGATTTTCATAAGGGTAAATTTGGCGCAAATGAAATGTAGGGCAAAAATTTTTGGCGAAGAATTTTAACCCAAAAAACCTGGCCCTTTTGCTAACATCTTAATTTCACTCACCGAATAATTTCTTTTCCTTGTGAAGCTAAAGTCCAGACTCCGTTCGGGCCTCGATAATCAGGAATGTTGGCAGCCTAAAGTTTTTGCTACAAGCTTTTTGCTTTTTTAAGCTGAATAGTTATAGTTTTAAAAGCTATATCGTATACATAGATACCGTAAATACTGTAATAGTACCCCACCCCCCTAATGACGGTGCGGAGTGTTGCGTAGTCTAGCTTTAGACGCGTTTTTCTCGACACTGGTTTATGCTACAATGCGCGCTTAGGTATCAAAAAATAGCTGAAATTCAGGGCTATTTTTTCATACCAAAGACGCATTTTTTGAAAGTACGGGCGCTTAGAAAAAAATGAAATACTAAAAAACTTTTGCGACTACGCGACTGTACGAGGGGGTGGGGTACTATTACAGTATTTACGGTAAGTATAAGTATTTGTTATATTAAAAGAATACTTACCGTGCTGATCCCGGCTCCTGTATAAACAAGTGTCGTCTCGGCGTCTTCCATCCATTTTGCTAATCGTCGCACTTTCTTTTCCAATGAATAATTGTTCTCTTCATACTAAAATAAAAAAAGAATTGATTTTGGAACAACTTGGGAATTGAAATAAGCGAAATTGATCTTGAATAGCTAAAAATCTTTTCTATTATTTAGCGATTCAATCCAATCTTCCTCACCTCTTTCTTCCGATCGACCGACGGTTTCTTCAACTTCTTCACTTTCTTTTTCTGTTCTTTCTTCAATCGTTTCTTTTCTTCAACTTTTCTTCTTGTTGATCTCTTCGTTTCCATTTCTATTTTTCGCTTATCATATCACGGTTTTCATACAGTCAATTTAGTGAAATAAAATCGACGAATCACGCAAATGAATTCTAAAATAGATTGATCAATAAAAAGAAAAGCAAAAATCAAATTGTTGAACGCACAATGATTTTTATCCAAGAAGTCAATAAAATTCAATTTAAGTTCAAGATCTTGAAAGTTTTGTTGCAGAAACAATGTAGATTCAGTAAAGATAAAGTAAAAATAAGCTAATAAACAAGCATTTGTATTCAGTTTACGAGCAACAATTACAAAACTGTTCTCGAAAGACAATAGTCGATTAAACAGACAACCGCAATCACTTTAACTTAAGCAAAAATGACAAGAAATTTCTAAGAAAAATCAAACAAAACGATAAGCTGGTTGAAATTTGGGTTGGGTTTATGTGAGATGAAGAGTTGGGAGAAGAAAAAGAGAGTTGGAAACGGAAGAATGGAAATGGGGAGATGGAAATGGGGAAATGGGGATGAGATCGAAGAGTGAGAGAAAGACGGGATAGAGGTTGGAAAGAGATGAAGAATAAGAGGTGAACTGGCACTGGAGAGAAGTAGGAAATGAAGGAATAAGAGTGGGATGGCGTTTAGAGATGGGTATAGTAAGTGGAGAAAGGGAGTGCTTTGGAAGAGCTTTAAAGCAGAGAAACAAGAGAGAAGCAGAGAAAGAGAGATAGAATCGGCAGATGAGTAGAGATCGACAATGAAAAGATAGGAAAGTCTAAATGTGATGTCAGAGAAGAACTGGGACATAGAGATAGACTAAAACCGAGGTTAGAGTTAATAGAAAAGGTTCAAAAGGGAAAGAGATCATGAAGACCAAGAAAATATTGGAATAACTATAGAGGAGAGTGAAGTTGAAGAAATGCAAGATATTAAATGAAAATATGATGTAGAGAAAGAGCACACGGGTGACGAGACTGAGGGGAAATGGGGATGGAGGGGGAAGAGTGAGAGAAAGAACGGGTGGCGGTTGGAAAGAGAGCCCAGAGTGGCGAGCCTCTCCCCAGCCTGCCCCAGATTTTTCTCTTTCTTTTCCACCTCTTCGTTGCTTCTGATACTTTCATTCTTTTCCTCTTTTCCATTTTTTCTCCATCATTTCCCATCTTTCTTTCTATTCTCTTCATTTTCTCAATCTCATCTAATTTCCTTTCCCTTTCTGGTTCAATTCTGTAACCTACACAGCAAATGGAATCACAAGCATTTCCCTTTTCATCAAACGAAATATAAAGAGTTGTTTATTTGGAAACAATTGTCAATTCTATCAAAGTTTTGATAGATTTAGATTGACATTGATTTTAGCTTTAATAAATTGACAAAATCAACAAATCAAAATCCGAAATCCTAAACCTTATTCATACAAATGAGAGAATTGGACTTGGGATATTTAACAGATTAACTGTTCTATAAATTTTGTAAAAATATCAAATTTTGAATCAATACAGAACTGAAGACTAATATAGAACTATAGACTTTTGTCTTAATTGCCTCGAAATCAGAAAAAAAGGAGACAGAGTCAGAGAATCTCTAACTAGTCTTGAAGGAAAAAAATAGCCGTTTTTCTTCTCAAAAAGATCCATTTTCCATCTCTTCTCTTGTCTTCGTTTCTCAAAATGTTTCCTATTTTCTCATCTCTTCAGTTTTGACTCTCTCATTTCCTTCACTATTCCCAATCTCATCACTCCTTTCTCTAAATCATCCAACTTGCTAATGGATTTTTAGTCAAAGTCTCTCAATTCTCACAATCTTCAACCATTCCTTTCCAATCGAACTTTTTCTTATTCTCTAATATCTCTCCATTCTTCTTGTTCTTATTCAATCTCTCATCTCTCATTTCGCCCATCATTTCCCTTTTGTTGAGGGGAGGAACGCGGGGCATTGATTGGCGCCCATCGCATACAGCCAATCACAACTCCTCTCTTTCAACGAAAAAACCGAATCCCCCACCATCACCACACCAAATTAACGAAATGTAAGTTTAGAAAGTTAATTTTTTTATCTACAATACTAGTATTGGATCTTCTTTAATCAGTGAAAAATTTTAGGACCGCTGTGGTTGAAACTGAGACACAGGGAATCCAATTTCCAGTCACTGATGGAACAAATACAGTTAGTTTTAGGTTTTCTTCAAAGTTTAATTCTTGTTTTCTTTAGATTTTTCTTGCCCTGGCGCCGGATAAAGAGGGGAAATACATTCTGCAAATGCCGGAAGGAGCACAGGTGGGGATTTGGTATAGAAACTAACTATAGCTTACAGAAAATAGCTTTTCAAGCATGTTCTGGCATAGCAAAACTGGGCTGTGTAAAGATAAACCTTTTAGAATCCTATTTTCATTTTAAAAACTGTGCTAGGACAAATATGTTTAACAGTGTACGAAGTATTGCGGCTCTTGCATTGAATATCGAAATCTCTAGAGTTAAGCTTAGAGTTTAAAAGCTTAGTTTGAAAGCTTAAAGTTTGAAAGCTTAGTTTGACAGCTTAGAGTTTCAAGGCTTAGAGTTTGAAAGCTTAGTTTCAAAGCTTAGAGTTTCAAAGCTTAGTTTCAAAGCTTAAAGTTTCAAAGCTTAGTTTCAAAGCTGTAAATTTCCACAAGGTTCATTTTAGATGCTCTCCTCTGGGGTTATGTACGCTCCAGAACTCGTCGCTGATCACTTGAGACAACAAGGAGAAAATGGTGGAGAGATGAATGGAGTAACGAGTCAAATCCATACAACGACTCCATCAACTGACTCTCATCCAGGGACACCAGCGATGTATGTGCCTCAATGTAAGAACTTTGACACATTTTGTAGTTTCCTGCCACAATTGCTTTCAATCAATCCCTTTTAGGTACTTCTCAAGCCTCTGCTAGCAATGAACAAGAAGTTATTCATGTAAGTTTTCGATTTTTTCTTAGACAATCTTGCAAAACTTTAAATTGAACTGTAGATAGATCGAGATTTATTTTATTTTTAGTTCCCACCCGAACTCGCAAAAGACGGTGTCATTCATTGTGCCTACATTGCTCAAGAGGCTCCACCACCGTAAGTCAAAGTTCTCTATTTCGTAAATTAAAGCTACGAGTGACGGGAGTTTTATATGCTAATTTCGCTTTTTTATGCTAGGTTTATTTCAGCTTAAGCATCAGATTAAGTGGCAAAACGGATTAAAGAGTGAGCTTTGGGCCTTGTACAAGTGACAGCATAATACTCAAAGCTTGATGTATAAGTTCTGGGCACTTTTTGCTGATCGTTAATCTCTAACTTAAGTTGTCTTTTGTATTGTTGTTGAAAATGTTAATTTTAATTCATAAATGTTTTGATCTAAAAGAAAATAAGCAATTTTATGATGTGAAACCGGAAACAAAAGTTAGCGTACCAAGGAATTAGCATATAAAATCTTTATACAGCACCTAGCTATGTTGTAAAACTATTGTAAGCTTTATTTTTAGACCGCCTACCAACACGATTTATGTAAACCCACGGCAATATGATAGGATAATGAAGAGAAGAGTGATGAGAGCAAAACTCGAAGCGGCTGGGAAAATCCCGAGAATCGGAACAAAGAGAAAGGTGAGTGGGAAAAGAGGTTTAAATAGCTTTTTTAATATTTTAGGGTTATCTTCACGAATCTCGACATTTACATGCACAACGCCGGGTTCGCGGTGAGGGTGGAAAGTTTGACAATGCGCCGTGGAAAGAAATCAAAGGAAGGAAAAAGAAAGATGATCATGACGCAAACTTGTTACACAATGGGTTAGTTTGAAAATTTATCTAGGTAAAACAAATAGGCTACAGCTTTGATACTGTTAAAATCTTTCAAATAATAAGCTATCCAGAAAGTTCATCAACGAAAAGACTTTCTGGACAGCCTAATAGATTCAACTACATTGTTTTCAATCCTTCATCTCATTGTAAACTATAGAAAGCTTTTCTGATAGCCAACATTGTTTTTCAACCTTTTAGTGAACCCAGCACATCACGACAATTGGTCGACTTGGAGCCTGGCCCTCAACGAATCGCCCCAAGACCTGATCAAAGAGAGACGAGAAGTAGACCGTTGAATGGAACGATTCCTGCTGTATCCTCAACTTCTCCTCTCAAAACAACATTTCATCAAACAACAAGCCTAAATGGACAATCAAAGGGTCCTGTGAGCGATAAGGGTTTAAATGGTGGAGCTCGTCTTCAAACAAATGGATCAATCCCATTACAACAACCGATTCCCCCACATCGGAATCCTCATCATTCAAAATGATGAACAATGTCTTTGTAAAGAAGTTTTATGACTTAATTCTTATCATTTTTATCATTCTACTAAAGCTTTCTCTGTATTCAAATTTACTTGAAATGGTTGTTGTCTTTGAGATTCCAGACTACATTGTTATATTAAAATCTGAATTAGAATCGATTCTTACTTGGATTTGAAAGCTAATAGATTTGATAAAAATAGCTTCAATCGATTTGCCGCTTTGGACAACAATATGCCCAAACCTGTTTTTTTTTTTGGGAACAATTTTTGCCTTAATTTTGGCTTTATTTTTCAACATTCTGTTGAAATCAAAACTAGCTGAAATACTGAAACTGATCTAAAAAGGTTTAATACTATAAAATCACGTACCTAATTTGGTTCCAGTGAGAATCGCTTCTAATTCTAATTCGGTTCTAATTAAGTACAACATTTCCGTATTGTCATTTCCCTGGTGCCGCTTTGAACATTGTCATAATCTCAATCTCTTTGAAAATTCTCTCTCCACATTCAGTTCACTTTTTCATTTTACTGAAATGTACGGGTGTGCTAAACAAATGCTGCTTTATTGGATTGCCTTTGTGAAAGAATAAAGTCTTTTATAGCTGATAACAAGTATACTACAGTTGAGATAAAGTTTTATTTGAAATCTACGATAACTAAACGACAATAACTAGAGACAAGATTAGCTGTGAGCTGTGCTGTGAGCGTTTTAAATAACGATTATAATAGTAGATAGCTTGGATAATCAGAGACACGATTACGGGAGCTTTTTCGCGTTTTAAATTGGTTGATAGATTTGATAAAACTAGAGAAAGATTACAATAGCTTTTAGAAGTTGACGCGTTAATTACAATTATGATTTACAATTACAGAGTGTCCCAAAATTATCGGGAAATTCGATTATTGATCTTATGCTAATTTTCGAGAAATTTTTCTAGATACCTTAAAAATCATTTTACAATTATTGAACATAACAAAAATATAACATTATTTTTTAAAGTTGCCTCCTTTAGCTTGAATATATTTCGTAATCGTTTCGGAAAATCAGCCATAGCCTTTTTGATGGCCCAATGTCGTCCCAAGATTTCTCCAAATCCTTCTTCAAAGACTGAATTAATGTGTAAGGCTTGCAACAAGCCTTGGACTGCAAGCTCGACCAAATGCTGTAATCCAAAACATTCAAATCCGGCGAGTTGGATGACCATTCTCTTGGATTTTGCGCGCTTATGTCAACGGTGATCCAATCAGAAAAATTTTTGCGATCCAATCTTAATCCAATTCAATCTCCAATCTGCGATTTCTCGAGCTTTATGCGATGGAGCTCCGTCCTGCTGAAATACCCAGGGCTTATTTCCAAAGTGCTGCTGATTCCAAGGTAAAATTTCCTGTTTTCAACATGTTCAGATATTCATCCTTGTTGACTTTGACTCCAGTTGGGATGAAAATCAGAGATGTCTTCCCGGTGTACGTAACACCCGCCCATACGATCACTTTTTGCGGTTTCTGTTGCTGTGAGATAACACGCTGAACAAGCGAGAATGGATCCTTTGGTTAAGTTCTATCGTTTTGATGGCTATGAGTTTGCTCGATGTCAAACCACTTTTCATCGGTAGAGGATCTCACGATGACGATTCGCTTCAAAGCGTCTCAAAAATTTCTTGCAACGGTCCACTCTCTTTTGCTTTATCTGATCGTTTAAGTAATGTTCGACTACATCTTTTCGTGCCTTCATTCCGTGTTTTCATATCTTCATTCAGTGCACTGTGGTCTTTGAGATTCTAATTGCAGCAGCCATCTTTCGGATAGAGTTTTTCTGTGATCTCGGGTTTCTTTGGATTCGTTGAAAGATCTTTCGACGATTGATTGGATTGTTGGTAATCTTCTTTCGTCCTGTTCGATCTTTCAATTTCCCATTCTCTTTGTGGCGCTTGATTTCTTTTGAAACTGTCTGGTGAGGCAAGTGCAAAAGCTGTGAAATCTCCATCACCGATTTACCAGCCTGTGAGAGTCGAACCATGGCTGGTCAGCAAATCCAATTGTGATTTCATCCTGAAAAAAACCAATACAAAAGAATTTTAGTCATAAATAATAAAAAAGAACAAGATAAAACAATAAATCAAAACAGAAACCGCTCCATAATTTTGGGATACCCTGTAAAGAACGTATTACCCAAGAGGAGCGCTTTACTGGCTGTTTTATAATAGTTTTTTCAAGTGTACTTCGTAGTTAAAACACAAACGCACCCTATTTGGTGGACTCACTTGACCTTTTACCCATAAAACAGATTTACTTATCTTTTGATGATTCCATAATCAAATTTCTTAGCATTTTTAATGAAAAATTACCATACCTAACATCAAAACTTATCGGATGTGTTTTGTTGCTTATGTCCGCCCAATTCTTGAATACGCTTCTTTGGTTTGGTCTCTTTCCCTATTAAATCTTATTCAAAAAATAGAACGTGTTCAGAGGCACTTCACCAGAATTGCTCTTTATAAAATTAATTTTGGCAAATTCTCCTCCTTTACTTATTCTGATAGATTGCAACTCTTTGGTCTTGAAATGTTACACCAACGCCGCCTTATCATCGATTTAGTGGAATGCTTTAAAATTGTTAAAGGCATTCATCAGGACCCCCTTTTTTCTGGTCTCTTTGAATTCGGCTCTCTACGGGGCGCCTCCAGAAGGGGGCCTTTTCTCATACGCCAACCTTCCGCTTCCTCTAAAAGCCCCCACAGTTTCTTTTTTACGGTTCCAATACGGTTCCAATTTTGATTTAATACCATTCCAATACGGTTCCTATTTTGATTTAATACGGTTCCAATACGGGTCCAAGACGGCTCAAACTGTGACATATGACAATAGCCGGCAGTTTTCAATTCACCAATCCAATAATTTTGGCAAATTCTCCTCCTTTACTTATTCTGATAGATTGCAACTCTTTGGTCTTGAAATGTTACACCAACGCCGCCTTATCATCGATTTAGTGGAATGCTTTAAAATTGTTAAAGGCATTCATCCGGACCCCATTTTTTCTGGTTTTTTTGAATTCGGCTCTCTACGGGGCGCCTCCAGAAGGGGGCCTTTTCTCATACGCCAACCTTCCGTTTCCTCTAAAAGCCCCCACAGTTTCTTTTTTAATCGAGTTATTAAATTCTGGAACATTTTACCCCCTCATGTTCGTGATATTTCCACCTTGGCTAGATTTAAAGCCGCAATTTCGGCAATTGATTTGACTGCTCTGTGATTCTTTCTTGAGGTATCTATTTATCTTTTGGGTGTGTTTTGAGTGGTGTCCCGGGTAATTATTGTGATTTTGTTTTGTCGCTATTCAACTGAATAAAGCATATATATATATATATATATAAATGACTCAGTAAATCTCTAATTTTTGAACATTTCACGAAAACGACCAATTTCCTAAATTGCTTGTTTTTTTTGAGCCTACGTGAATCGAATAGATTACCCGGGATTGAAATAAAATTGGGAAAACGGGGAAAATGCTTTCCCTTTTACAATCATTTGATGAGAATAGAATTTTTAAAGTCACAATTTTTCGTTCTCGAACTCGAACGTTTCTAGCTATAGTTTTTTTTTGTTCTTTAACTAACATTTTTCCTTTTTTCGAGTTCCGCTTCGAGAATTTCTAGTCATTACCTAAAAAAAGAAAGACGTTGCGTGTTCAGTTTTGACCAGAATTTTCCCTATATATTTTACCCAATTTTTCCTTTCATTCGCCACTTCGATCTTTACCCTAATTGATGTCATTTTGAAATTAAAATTAACTTCTTTCAAAGCTGTTGTTGATGATCAAGAATGTTAATAACATTACTTTTTAAGCTATTATTAATTTAATTACCGTAAATACTGTACTAGTACCCCACCCCCATAATGACGGTGCGGAGTGTTGCGTAGTCTAGCTTTGAACGAGTTTTTCTCGACATTGGTTTATGCTACAATGCGCGCTTAGGTATCAAAAAATAGCCCTGAATTTCAGCTATTTTTTGATACCAAAGACGCATTTCTTGAAAGTACGGGTGCTTTGTAAAAAATGAAATACTAAAAAACTTTGCAACTCCGCGACTGTACGAGGGCGGTGGGGTACTATTACAGTATTTACGGTATATTTAAGTCAATCTTGGGATTAAATATAATACTGAATTTTATCTTTTTTTGACCATTTTCTACCACTTTACGTCAAAACTCCGTAATTTCTTTTGCATAATTTAACTTCTTGAGAATGTTTTGAGAGAACAAATGCTACTTTTTAATTCCCATGTTTTTCTTCAAATTCAAACCTAAAAACTTACAAAAAAAGCTATCAATATTGTATAATAATAAGCCAAAAACAATATAATAACTAAAAAGTTGCAAAAAAAAGCTCTATAGCTAGAATTTGTTTTAAGAAACTTACTCAATTATTACTCAAGCTTACTCAATTATTCCACAAATGTTCACAATAACTTCTTTTATTATTATTCTTCTTTTATTTCATTTGAAAAATTTAAAACCTAAGTAAATTTAGCTTTCTAGTGTCATAAAGAAGAAACTTTCAATTCCTAAACAAAGATTTCGAAAGATTTGAGCTCTTAAATTCCCCATCAGTTTCCCTTAATCCATTGTCATTTGTTTTTGTGTCCTTTTAAGAACACTTAAGTATCTTTCTTCAAAAAAAACTTTCAATTCTTTCAATTGTGTTATTTTATTTTCAAAAACTCCCAATTTTTCTTCAAAAACATTTCCAGGAATGCCTTCAGATTTGGTGAAATTTCTATATCTTCTCGCTTTCATCTCAATCACATTCGCTTTTTTTCGATCACGCGATGAGTCGTTGCCACAAAGGAGAGCTTATGAGGTTGGTGATATTAAAAATTAAAATAAAGCTTTAGAATTCAACTTGTTATGGTATTTAGCTTCTAGATTTAAAACATTACCAATTCCTACCGTAAATACTGTAATAGTACCCCACCCCCATAATGACGGTGCGGAGTTTTGCGTAGTCTAGCTTTGAACGAGTTTTTCTCGACACTGGTTTATGCTACAATGCGCGCTTTGGTATCAAAAAATAGCTGAAATTCAGGGCTATTTTTTGATACCAAAGACACATTTTTTGAAAGTACAGGTGCTTTGAAAAAATGAAATACTAAAAAAACTTTTGCGACTACGCGACTGTACGAGGGGGGTGGGGTACTATTACAGTATTTACGGTAAGCAATTCCTTCCAATAAAACACTTTTTCTGATTTGGAAGTTGAAAAATATTCTTGTTAACAGTTTTATTGAATTCTGGCTTTAGTTTTCGTTTTATTGAAAGCATTTACTATATCTAAATTCTATTAAATATAAAATATTTAGAATTCAAAAATAAATAGCTATCTTTCGGTTCGAAAATTGACAAGATATCAACTAGATCTAAAAGAGCATTGTCTGTCTGTCCGTCCGTCCGTCTATACGAGCTTTTTCTCAGCCATCTTTAAGCCAAAGCTTTTAAAAAGTCTCAAAATATAATATAGTTATACCATTTAAACTAAAAAATTAAAAAATCAAAACTCAATGGCATCACGGGGAGTCGAACCCGGATTATGTGGGCCGTAGACAAGCGCGCTCTCGACTACGCCACAGACAAATCAGCCGTTAAGCGGATTTTTCGGATGATACCGTATTTCTTCGAATAGAAGACCGGGTAAAGAGTATCATCGCGTACTCCTGCGTAGCAACCCTTTTTAAAATTTCTTTTCTGCATAAAAGCTTTCAATCAAGTGCTATAGAGCTGAAAAATGGCTCAAAAATACCACATGCGCTAACAGATTTTTGAGCCATTTTCCAGCTCTATAGCACTTGATTGAAAGCTTTTAGGCAGAAAAGAAATTTTAAAAAGGGCTGCTACGCAGGAGCAGCGATGATACTCTTTACCCGGTCTTCTATTCGAAGAAATACGGTAGTCTAAATGGCAAAACATCATCTTGTTAGACTGTGATATAGCAAGATCCCAAGACTTTTTTAAAATGCTCTCTTTCAGTATCCGAACATTGGCGCAATGATGAGAACATTTGGAAAGAGAGCTTATCATGCCTCCACTGATGAGTTACCCAATTTCGCTGGATGGATGCGAGGGAAAAGATTTGGTTAGTGAAAGGAAATAAAAGATTGTAAATCTTTGTAAATGAAATATTTAGATCAAGACTACACTCTCTACTAAATTTATTGCTTTCTTTAATGATTAATAAATGTTTTGTATTGAATGCAGTGATACAGAGATTTATTTATAACTTTTAACTTTTACTATTAACACATTAAAGTTAATATTATTCTTTTAACTCATTGAACTCAACTACTCATTGAATTTGGTCTATTGGTTAGGAGTTCGTTTAGTTTACAGTACTAATTTGTCTAATTGTAAGTCACGGTTCAAGCTCTGTGCTATGACAAAAGGTACAGTGTTAGAACTGATTTGACTGACTCATTTACTGATCACCGAACAGTTTTTGCCTTTGGCGGGAATTGCTCCCAGATTGAAAGCCAAAAAGCATTCCTCTTAGCCACTTGAGCCGTTATCTTTTGTACCAGAAAAAGAATACATCGGTGTCGGATGAGAGTGAAGAGTTTTAGTTAAAAGAATCGACTTTTAAATCAAATCTTTTTCAATGTTTAAGTTTATAAGGAGTGGCACAATGAGGATTTATTGAATAAGAAGTTGATGTTGTGTGTATGGTGGAACTATTGTGGATTGGTTTATTTTGAAATGCTCAAACCGGGTCAAACTGTCACAGCTAAACTTTACAGTGAGCAGTTAGAGCGTGTGAATCAAGCTTTATCGAAATCTCAAGTCAGTGTAAGTCAGGGTTCGAGCTCTGGTACAGTGTTAGAATCATTTACTGATCACAGAACAATTTACTGATCACAGAACATTTACTGATCACAGAACAGTTTACTGATCACAGAACAGAACAATCGACTTTTAAATCAAATATTTTTCAATGTTTAAGCTTACAACGAGTGGCACAATGAGAATTTATTGAATAAGAAGGTGATGTTGTGTGTATGGTGGAACTATTGTGGATTGGTTTATTTTGAACTGCTCAAACCGGGTCAAACTGTCACAGCTAAACTTTACAGTGAGCAGTTAGAGCGTGTGAAGCAAGCTTTATCGAAATCTTCAGTCAGGGTAAGTCAGGGTTTAAGCTCTGGTACAGTGTTAGAATCATTTACTGATCACAGAACAGTTTTTGCCTTTGGCGGGAATTGCTCTCAGATTGAAAGCCAAAAAGCATTCCTGAGCCGTTATCTTTTGTACCGGAAAAGGAGTGCATCGGTGTCGGATGAGAGTGAAGAGCTTTAGATAAAAGAATCGACTTTTAAATCAAATCTTTTTCAATGTTTAAGCTTACAACAAGTTAGCACAATGAGAATTTATTGAATAAAGCTTTATTCAAAACTGGAGCGGTGAATAGTTGGCTTAGACAACCAGAGTCCGATAGCTTTTTTCAGTACAGATTCTAGTAAATGGTTTACTTATAGTGATTTCAATGCCAGAGTACGCTAGCTTTTGCCTTTAGATTGTTACTGGCCTAAGCAAAGCTTTTGTTTTGAACAAAACGATCAACTATTCACACAAACAATGCTGACAAAAAGAATTTCGGTTTTTATTTCCGAGGTTCTGATCTTGTGCTTTTCGAACTCTTACAATCACCCGATTTTACGACCAGGTTAGAACCAGGATCGATCAGTCAGCAAAAACGGCTGATAACCTTTGTGATAACAAAAGGATCCAATGCTGTTTGCACGCTTCATTTTGGTAAATCACAAGGGATCAAAGCAAAGTCCAAATGAGATTCCTGTTGCTTCTTCCGTGTCTTTTATTTTCAACTACGGTTTCAGAGTATTCTGATGATTTTGCAAGAAATGTGAGTGTTGAAAAGTTTTGTAGAAGACTTTTATGCTATTTTGTAGGTGATGTGGCCATTAGCAGCTGGAGCCTACATCGATCATCAACAAGAATGCATCACAAGTGCCACCGGTGATGGAAAAGTGGGTAAAGCAATGATAAAGAATGTGTCAAAAATGAAAATCTTTACTATTCAATGACTTTCTTTGCTCTCTCGTTAAGCTTAAAGTCACAATTTTTCGTTCTCGAACTTTTTCTAAGCTATCTTAGCTATAGCTAAGATAAGCTAGGCTGAGTCAAGCTAAGCTGAGTCAGAGTCAATTGTCTGTGTCTTACATTGTCTATATAATAAGCTCAATGCTAATAAGCTTTGCAAATTAATGCTTGAGTTTTTAGCTGAAAAGAAAGCTCGAATATGACTGTGATATTTTGGATGAGAAATGCTCTGCATACACTGCCTCATCCGAGTCAAAGAAAGCTGTCATAGTGGCATGGAGGTGAGAGAAAACAATGATAGTTAGAAATGAAAGAAATAAACAAGAAAACAAACAACAATATCAACTTAACTCATCGCGTGTAAGTAATTTCCCCTTCTTTTCAGAGGCTCGCAAATCAATGGCGAGGTGCCAATGGAAGTGCTCGACATTCTCTTCGGAAAGCAGGTAAGAGCATTTTGGCTAAGTGGTTAACAGCTTTGACTAATATTCCAAAGATTCTGGTTCAATTCCGCTTATAGAAAATGAGATTTCACAAACCTTTATCCAAACACAATCTTATTCAGCGTGTCTTTCCTGGTGGCGCTAAAGTAGCCGACTTCTTCTACGATGCTTTCTTGAATCTGTGGAACACTGGGATCAAGGATGACTTTTTCACTTTAAGACAACAATACCCTGACTACGAAGTTTGGGTGGGGTTTAAAATAGTGCCAAAGAATAGCAAACCATTTTTAGGTGACTGGGCATTCTCTTGGAGCAGCAATGGCTGGTCTTTGTGCTGCATATTTAGTCGAGCTGGGATTAGTGCCAGCGAATCAGGTTGAGAACTTGGTTAAATAAGCAAATAAGATTGATGTACTGGCACTAACTTTCGACTTAAATTGATGACTTTAAGATTAAATTGATGACTTTCGGAGAGCCAAGAACTGGTGACTCTACCTATGCTGCTCTGCTTGATTCGGTTGGTTGAAGTTCTTACTATTAGAATCAATTCTCTAATCAAACCAAAACCAAGCCAGCTGTAACCACCAAGAAATGAAAGGCTTAACTTCAAAAATGGCTACTTTCATCAAGAAAAAAACTCCCCGGCTTCCCAAAATATTAACAGACAAGAAACGCAACAACTATTTTAGGCCACAGAACAAAGGATGAGCCAATATACACGAAAATATCACACAAAAGTAGTTTGAGACCCCCCTAAGAGCTGCCATGATACGGAGAGTTACAAGATTGAATTCGTAAAACGGAGTCAAACTGGCTGCTGATCTTCTGAGAATCAGCTCTACTTACACTTTGTTTACAGCTCCCATATTCTTACCGAGTCGTTCACAATCACGATCCCGTTCCCCATGTTCCATTCGGCATCGAGAATTACAAACATCATAGGACTGAGGTAATGCTGGAAACTATTTTTACAAGAATATTTTCTTATAAGAATTTTAGATCTACTATTCAAACACTATGGCTAAAGGAAAACCATTCACGGTTTGTGTTGGAGATGAGAGCCAGTCAGTTTTTCCAATGATTAAAATAATATTGTTAGAAAATGCTCACAGAGTAAAACTTCATTTTACAAGACTTCTGTAATAGTGACATTTTAGTAAATGCTCTGAAGGAGTGCCTGTTCTCCTCACAAATGTTTTGGATCATCTTGATTATTACGGTGAAGATGTTGTTGGATATTTTGAGAGAGGATGCAAATACTCGAAATAAATTCAATTCTCGTCTTGTTCAACTTCTAATAAAACTTTTTTTTTTGACAACAAAATACAACGAAACAATTTTCAAAGGATTCGAAGTGTGTGTAAGCTGGGTGGATAAAAAGAATGTAATTCTAAGCTAATTCTAAGCTAAAATCTAAGCTAATTCTAAGCTAATTCTAAGCTAATTCCATGCTAATTCTAAGCTAATTCTAACCTAATTCTAACCTAATTCTAACCTAATTCTAACCTAATTCTAACCTAATTCTAACCTAATTCTAACCTAATTCTAAGCTTTACAACAGAACATTTTGATGGAACACATCACATTTGATAGATGTCAGTGAAAAGTCTAGACATTTGCAGAGCTTTTTTGGCCGATGCTTGAAATTGGAGTTGAACTTTTTGGGCTTTTTAAAGGACTCGAACTAGAGTAAGCTTTCCCCGGTATTAGTGAACAGATCGAAATCGATCTCGTAGATAATGGTTGACCTGATAAAGTTATCCATTTTCAAGAAATGAATACCATTTTTAAAAAACAGGATAAATTTATTCAAAAGAGATTAAGAAACCGGATCCGTATTTCTTGGAGCAATTCTAACCTAATTCTAACCTAATTCCAAGCTAATTCTAAGCTCATCAACTCCAAATCCCTCGTGACTTTCAACAAAGTGCAGAAGAAAGTGTTTCAAACATTATTTTCTTAAAAATATGCTCTTTTTGTTGATCTTTTTCATCGTCTTTTTAAATAAACTTTTAAATTCTTTAAAGTTTTCCATAAAAATACAATAAAGCATGAAGATTCTAATAAAAATAAATCTTTTAGATTTAATGTAGGTTCGTAAATTGCCCTATAACTGAATTTCCTCTCCTTGTCATGAGCTTAAACTTATTAGTTATCTAAACAAATAACTCAACCTTAACCGTATAGTTTTGAGAAAATTTCTTGAGCAAGAGTCAATACGTAAGAAATATGCATGTATTTCTTGACTTGCCAACTTTAAAAACACTATCTTATTCAGAATTTTGCAGTAAAAGGCATAAAACTTTGTTAAAATTAGAATTTAGGTTTTCCCCGCCGGAATCGAACCCATATTCTCTAGATTGTGAGTCAAAGAGCACTCTACAGGGTGGGCCAAAATTACAAGTTGGGACAAGTGGTTGGGACAAGTGATGGATATGTGATCATGCATCAAATGGAACAGGCTAGCTGCGAGACGAAATATCGAGTTCATCGGTGAGTTGAACGATAAACAACGATTCAAAACTTTTCCCATTCCTTTTCTTGTTTCTTTTCCTGTTCAATCAAAGTGCAGTTACTACAGGGAGGGCCAAAATTACCGTTACATATAAAAAAAAGTCTCTGTATAAAAAGCAACTCAAAAAGGTTAAAGATTTTCTTAAAAATAACTTTTATTGTTCAACTTTATTAACAATTCATAAAAACTATTCCTTTTCAAACAGATTTTCAATAGCTTTTATCTGGAAAAAGATTTAAAATCTTAATCTGAATAGCTTGAATTGGATTCGATTAGGCTTTTTTGAAGATGTTGAAGTCGTCTTCTCATCTAATAAGACACAGCAAAGCCCAGAAAAGTTTAAAGTGGCACAAAGGTATAAGGATCAGTTGGAACTGGGGCAGATCAAAAACTCCTGCGGCGCTAGGACTCGAACCCACGAGATTTTGTTTACCGGGCAACTTTCCTAGCGATGACACCACAACGAGACGCCAGTACAGGTGGGCCAAAATTACCGTTACATATAAAAAAAGTCTCTGTATAAAAAGCAACTCAAAAGGTTAAAGATTTTCTTAAAAATAACTTTTATTGTCTCATAACAATTCATAAAAACTATTCCTTTTCAAACAGATTTCCAATAGCTTTTACACAGGCGTCCAAACGTCGTAGAAAAGTGTCGATCGTGGCGAGAAGGTATTGGAGATCCAGCTCTTCCCAAGCCTTTTCAAGCGCTTTTTTCAAACTATCAACAGTTTTGTGTGGTTGATAGCGTCAACTGATAGCATTTGTGATTTACTTTTCTTGTAGGCCTTTAACTTGAGCTTGTTTTTGATGGTTCTTCTAAGGGATTTTTGCTTAATCCCCATTTTTTGTGAAATTTTCTTTGGCGATTACTTTGGCGTTTTCAACAGGCGATTCCTCAATTTTCTTTTGACATTTGCTGAAGTTGTTACCGTTTGCTTTCTTCCATTTCGCGTGAGTGAGCATTGTAACGGTGATTTTGGCCCACCCTGTAGTTGGCCACTTGCACCAATTTCTCTAATCTCAGAAAGGAAACTCAAAGTTATAGTCTCAAAACTCAAAGTTAAAACTCAACTATCAACGTCAACGCTGTCAACGTTGATAGCATTTGTGATTTAATTTTCTTGTAGGCCTTTAACTTGAGCTTGTTTTTGATGATTCTTCAAAGGGATGTGCGCTCTGTATCCCCATTTTTTGTGACATTTTCCGCACCGATTAGTTTGGCGTTTCCAACAGGCGATTCCTCACTTTTTTTGACGTTTGACGTTTGCTGAAGTTGTTACCGTTCGCTTTCTTCCATTTCGCTTTCGCATTTGCGCGTGAGTGAGCATTGTAACGGTGATTTTGGCCCACCCTGTAGTTGGCCCTGTAGTTGGCCCTGTAGTTGGCCCTGTAGTTGGCCCTGTAGTTGGCCCTGTAGTTGGCCCTGTAGTTGGCCCTGTAGTTGGCCCTGTAGTTGGCCCTGTAGTTGGCCCTGTAGTTGGCCCTGTAGTTGGCCCTGTAGTTGGCCCTGTAGTTGGCCCTGTAGTTGACCACTCGCACCAATTTCTCTAATCCCATAAAGGAAACTCAAAGTTATAGATTACCTAAAGAGGAATAGAAAATCAATCATTGAAAACCTGATATTTTAGAGTTAAATCTTTGTGCTTGTTACAATAGAACTGCAAAATTTTCCAACAACAATTTATTGAGTAAAGTTTTATCCATTTCTCAATGAAATATGGTGCAACGATACAGCGGTGGCTACAAGAAGACGATAATTTTCTGAAATTTTCGCTTCCACTTTTTGACTTGCGCATTTTTGAACATTTCGAATAGATGAATCGGAACTGAAAACTTAATATACCGTATTCTCTCTAGTAGTAGTGCACTCTTTAATAGTAGTGCACTCTCTAATAGTATTGCGGTCCAGGAGGGGGTTGAAAAAATAGTAGTGCGCACTATTATTAGAGAGAATACGGTAAATCGATTAAAAGTTATGCTCACTTTCGAATCTCTAACAAATAATCGATCGATTCACCAGATAAACATTCAATAAGCAATTTTGAATCCTCTGCAAATTGAGTAACTTTGAGATCCGAATTTCTCCCGTTAATGAAAGATGATCGTCTTGCGAGCTCTATCGATAAGGAATCAAGCCTGAAATTGTACAGTTTTTGAAGCTCGAGCTTATATCGAGCTTTTGCAATTTTATAATTCAATATATCTTATCTTGATCCCTCAAAGAAGTAGCCAGTTTTTTAAAACTAAAATTTGAAACAAAGTTTTGCGTTGGCTTGACCGTTGGCTTGGCCGTTGGCCTGACCGTTGGCTTGACCGTTGGCTTGACCGTTGGCTTGACCGTTGGCTTGACCGTTGGCTTGACCGTTGGCTTGACCGTTGGCTTGACCGTTGGCTTGACCTTGGCTTGACCGTTGGCTTGACCTTGGCTTGACCGTTGGCTTGACCTTGGCTTGACCGTTGGCTTGACCTTGGCTTGACCGTTGGCTTGACCGTTGGCTTGACCTTGGCTTGACCGTTGGCCTGACCGTTGGCTTGACCGTTGGCTTGTAAGTATTTAAACTGTTTTGATTTCAAAAATTCAGTGATAAATCGATTTCTTCTTTAAAAACTTTAGACTACACATACTTATTGAGATCGGTAAAACATGAGCAATTCCGTTTGTCGCATAAATAATTCCCTATCGTATCACAGACATCATTTTGGTTCATCAAACCCGTATTTGAATGAGGGATCAGAAACTGGAAATGGTTTGATTTAAAAGTGACAAAAAAGTGACCAAATTTGGCCAAAAATTGAGCAAAAATTGCCAAAATTTGATCAAAAAAGTGATTTAAAGGCTTCTTCAGAGTACTTTGAGCTTAAAATTAAAAGCACACCATTTCTGGGGTTCCTTAAGTGCTTCAAATAGGGGAAGTTTCCATTTTCGCGCAAGGTACACTCAAAGAAGATTCCTTTTCCTCATCACTTACCACATGTAAAATTTCGTGTAGCATCGCCAAGATATAATGAGAAGCAGCTCTCACTCTATCAGAATTCATAAAATTTGAGCCACATTGGAAATCCTTGAGATCAGCGAGATTTGTCGGTACAGAAATGAGTCCATCACCACAAATAAAAGCCAAATTTTGCAAAGTAACGAAACGATTTGGACTAAATTGCTTCTAATACAATTTTTTCTTTAACAGTTTTGAGTTTCTGACCATTTTTCTTTGTTGCTGTTGGCATAAACAACTAAATGTCCATTTCGATCATCGAATTTCAGTGTCTCTTTCAAATTCTTGTACAATTCTATATCAGAGAAGTCAGAAATCCAAGCTCGAATCAGTGGTATCACAAAAGTTTTTCGAGAATCGATATACTAAACTTTAATGGTTTGATTGATGAGTCTTTTCTTACCGAAAATGTGAAATTTGTCCCTTCGAATGTCTTTAGATTTTCTCCAAGTAACCATTGAGCAATTTTGACTAAATATCAAACTTTTTCTAAATCAACTTTTTGGCAATGCACTTTATTGATTCACATTATTTTAGCTAAAGATTTGAGTGCTATAGAATTAGCTTTATCGGTATAGAATTAGCTTTAGCGCTATAGAATTAGCTTTATCGATTTGAGTGCTATAGAATTAGCATAAAGTAACGAAAATCTGCTTGAGAAAGCTTTTTAGAACTAAAAGTTTACCTGCATTCAATGCTTTTCGATAAATCCTCCTTGTCTGAATGAAATCTTGTTTAGAATCGGTGATTATATAAAAGTGAAGTGATTTTTCTTGTTGTGAAGTCGATATATTTGAAGAATCATCAACTTTCAAACGATTCTAAAGTTTAAAAAGGCAAATGAAGATTACGTTTGTCGGCTCTTGCGTCGTTTCCACGTATTTTGAAAAAAACCTGGACTTTTTAAACGGCTCGTCACGCTTTAAAGGCCTATAACTTTACCCAGAGATCATATTTTTGTTAACTTTTTATATCATTGTACAGAGGACATTTCAGGCTTTCAAATGATACCAAATAGAGCTTAATTGGATCACCCAGTCCAAGAAAATCAGAGCCAACTCAGAGCAAATAAGGCCTATCCAACTCGAGTGTTGTGTCGCCTGGTTTGCATGGGAATGAAGAATCCAGTCAAGCTCTATTTAGTATCATTTGAAAGCCTGAAATGTCCCCTGTACAATGATATAAAAAGTTAACAAAAAAATTATTTCTGGGTAAAGTTATAGGCCTTTAAAGCGTGACGAGCCGTTTAAAAAAAACCGAGGAACTACGCAAGAGCCCGTTTGTCAAACTTCTTTCCAAGTAATGCGCAAATCGGGAAATGTTGGTAGCATTTAAAAATTTTCAGTTCTTACATGAGTTATCTGAAATTTGATTTAATAGATCAAATCTTCAATTTATAACGCAAATTTAGTAGTTTTTTTTAGATATTCAGCAATCTTGACGTCAAAAATTTGTTCCGGCGAATTTTTTTGACATTATTTTATTTCAAAAAGCAAAAATAAAACGATGAAAATGATTTAGAGGAATTCAATTTTCAAATTATCAACCAAAATCTATACCCAATCATTTCTGGGATTTTTTTTGGCGCATTGAAATATATAAAAAGAATTGGCAAGAGCTCTATATTATATAAACGAGATTTGATAAAAAAAAACTAGAAAGGAAATATTTAAATTTCAGAAATATTAAAGAAAAACATAAAAAAGCTACCACTTATTTGAATTTTATCACATCGAATGCAAAGAAAAAAAAGAATAAAGTACGGAAATGAAATAAAAGACAGATTTGAGTCGATTCGGTATACGGTATCAAATAAAAACAAGAAATTCTATAGTTTAAAGTTTTCCATTGGATTCCTGTACTCTGTACTATTTGGGTTGCTTTATTAGAGTTCTGAAAAGCGTACTTTGTGCTCAAAATGTTACGCATTAGTTCTCGCCAACTGAACTCTCATTCTAAATGTTTAAGGCCGTAAATTAGAAGGTTAAGTACACCAGAAAAGGTGCGTTTGCCTGAAAACGAGCACAAAGCACACTTCAACAATAGCTAAGTATAATACACTAACCAAAAAGAGTATACGGTAGACCTGCTTAAGAAGTCTAGGCAAAATTTTCAGACAGTCTGCCTCGCTCTTCGATTTTTTTACTGCTAAAAGCTCCTTCAAGCATGTAACCCAATTCCCCCGCAAGCCCTTATTCTAAGCTTCATTTTGATACTAAACATGACTAGGTTCTGTTTTGCCATTCTTTAGATTTCGATCATCTCTACTACATATTAAAAAAATAATCTCTCTCTGTCTCTGCACGCACTACGCGCGTCTCCTTTGAGTATTTTAAAAAACGCTAAAACACGTGCCAATAAAATTTTATCTAGTTCCGCCTTTTAAAAAAATTTTTACAAAAAGTCAAAGTAGGTGGTCACTGGCCGGGCTCGAACCCGGGTCATGTGAGGCGTGAGACGAAGTGAGCTATCCACTGCGCCATGGGTGCAATTTTCATTTTACGCTGGAATTTGCACGGCGGGGTTTTCCAACACTAGGAATTCGTTTCTGGCAATCATTTTTACAATTTCTGAAGCAGCCCACCGTTCGGCGGGCTGTTCTGCTGGTTTTAGATAAAAATTTTGCTGGAATCGTTAAACTTATCGAGTCCTGCGAAAGATTGATTGAAATCTAAAGAATGACAAAACAGAACCTAGTCATGTTTAGTATCAAAATGAAGCTTAGAATAAGGGCTTGTGGGGGAATTGAGTTACATGCTCGAAGGAGCTTTTGGCAGTAAAAAAATCGAAGAACGAGGCAGACTGTCTGAAAATTTTGCCTAGACTCCTTAAGCATACGGTAACTATAAGCCATTTTTGTTTCTATTCGATGATTGGACGACCGTATGCTTGAAAGGGACAATATAAAGTCATTGAGAGGCCATTTCTATACCCAATCAACTCAAAACTGTTCAACTTTCCATAAATCAACATTTACATTTCACAAAACAAAGCTCATTTCAATGTGCTTGGTGTAAACCCTGGAATGGGGGATTACCCTAAAAGAATTTGGTTTGTTTTAGTGTTTTCTCAAATGTTATCTAGTTTTTATGGTTAGATTGTGGTATTAGAAGCTAAAATGTTTACGTAATAGATTCAAACTTGTAGCAATATGAAGACTACTAGATTGCTTTGTTTGTGAAGCATACGGTAACTATAAGCTCCTTAAGCATACGGTAACTATAAGCGATTTTTGTTTCTATTCGATAATTCGACAACCGCATGCTTGAAAGGGACAATATAAAGTCATAGAGAAGCCATTTCTATACCCAATCAACTCAAAACTCTTCAACTTTTCATAAATCAACATTTACATTTCACAAAACAAAGCTCATTTCAATGTGCTTGGTGTAAACCCTGGAATGGGGGATTACCCTAAAAGAATCGAATTTGTTTTTTTTAAAAGAAAAATCGTTTTTCTATTAAAAATCGTTTCTCTTATAGGTTTAAAAACAAATTTGGCAAAGAATCGGCTAAAGAAAAATCATAAAAAACAAAAAAAAGAATACTGTCAAATATCACACGTTTTTGCGCTAACAAACAACCGAAAGTTATGCGAACACAAAAATAAACAAAAAAAAAATAGTGACCAGAATGAAAAATTCTAGAAAAATTAGACAAAATTTACAGTTTTTTTTTTGGTTAATTACAATTTGTTAGACTAGTTTTAGGCTGGCAAACATTATTGGAATCATTGGAATCATTTTCTTGGCAAAGACTAGAAAAAAAAACGTTTTTTGGAGGCAAAGTTTATCGATAAATTTCTAAATGATTAAATAATTATGTCTTTCTTTAATTTGTTTTTTGAATTTTTAAAAATAAACTAACTAAATGTAATCTAGATTTTTGAGTAGATAGACGAGCTCTTCAGCGATGCGCTCAGAGAATTCCTGGAAAAGATTCGCTTTTTTTGATGGCTTTGAGTTTGTTTTTGGATTTTATTTGGTTTATTTTAGTGTTTTCTCAAATGTTATCTAGTTTTTATGGTTAGATTGTGGTATTAGAAGCTTAAATGTTTACGTAATAGATTCAAACTTGTAGCAATATGAAGACTACTAGATTGCTTTAATTGTTACAAGAGTTTAGACTTTTTTCTATTAGAATTTAGAATTAGATATGATTTAAAAATCTAGTATTGTTGCCTAGTATTGTTGCATAGTATTGCTGCATAGTATTGTTACCTAGTATTGTTGCCTGGTATTGTTGGCTGCTATTGTTGCATAGTATTGTACCCTAGTATTGTTGCCTAGTATTCTTGCATAGTATTGTTGCATAGTATTGTTGCATAGTATTGTTGCCTGGTAT
The DNA here is from genome assembly GCA_958450365.1 of Mesorhabditis belari. Lineage (NCBI taxonomy): Eukaryota > Metazoa > Nematoda > Chromadorea > Rhabditida > Rhabditidae > Mesorhabditis > Mesorhabditis belari. The sequence goes on from CAUEEP010000736.1 coordinate 3,660,258, forward strand.
TGTTGCCTGGTATTGTTGTTAGCCTAGTATTGTTGCCTAGTATTGTTGCCTAGTATTGTTGCCTAGTATTGTTGCCTAGTATTGTTGCCTAGTATTGTTGCCTAGTATTGTTGCCTAGTATTGTTGCCTAGTATTGTTGCCTAGTATTGTTGCCTAGTATTATTGCATAGTATTGTTGCCTGGTATTGTTGCCTGGTATTGTTGTATAGTATTGTTGCATAGTATTGTTGCCTGGTATTATTGCATAGTATTGTTGCCTAGTATTCTTGCATAGTATTGTTGCCTGGTTATGTTGCCTGGTATTGTTGTATAGTATTGTTGCATAGTATTGTTGCCTGGTATTGTTGCCTAGTGTTGTTGCATAGTATTGTTGCCTGGTATTGTTGCATAGTATTGTTGCATAGTATTGTTGCCTGGTATTGTTGCCTAGTATTATTGCCTAGTATTGTTGTTAGCCCAGTATTGTTGTGAATATTTCGACAGCTTTTGCCTCTTACCTGTAACAAAACCAGCTCCACATGCGTTCGATCCTCGGTTGGTCGAATGAAGAGACGAATCCCTGGAGTGTTTATCCAGCAACCATCTAAATTAATGTGTCAGTAAATATTGAAAGTTTAAACTAGTTCCATTCATTGCCTCTTTACTTACCTTTCTCATCAGCTGACTCCTCGTATTGAATCTTTTTACCATCGAAGAAAACCTTCACTTCGTGCACCACTTCAACCGGTTCGGCTGCACAAATTAGCGTCTAAAAAAGACGATTTTAAGAACTAGTTTCCAAGCTTGCATTTTCTCAATCTTTTCTCACCGTTCCACGACTCTCCGATCGGAAATGTGATTGATCTGGTGTAGAGGCTCCACTGTTGATCGCTTGATTCGTCGTGAAACCGATCACGGTGGCTGGTCGTTCACTTCCATACAGCACTTCGTTTGCCTAAAATTTTGAAGATAAATTTCTCACCTTAAAACATTTCTCACCTTTTGATCAAACATTGCAACAGGGTTAAAAGTGGCGGATGAGCTTGGACCAACGGGTGGCCCTAGCAATTTGTTGTTTTCATCAGTGATCGAGATTCTTGGAGTGCATTTGAGAGAAAACGAGGATGAATCAGTGGCCAAAGAGTGTGCGTGTCTGAAATTGAAACTTGGATTTTTAAAATTTAAGTTATATTATTTCTCACGTTGGTGATGCTCCTCCAGCAGCCAATTTTCCAAGTTGCTGGAATTCCCGTTGAAGTTGCTTGATTTGAAACAAGTCGGAGCCTAAATTAGCAATTGAATCCATTTCCACTATTAGAAAACCTGCTGACATGTGTCTGCCTCCTTTATGAATGTGTTGAAGATAAAGCTTTTCAAGTTGACTTTGCTGCGAGGCGGTGACTGGACTCGGCGCCCAACTGCTTCTCCGTTCCCCATTTGGCGTTTTCGAGTATGGACTTCTGAATGACATTTAATAAGCTAACAACTTTGAATTTGCCTCAAATGCCGCTGATTGCTTAAAGCACTCGGTATCGGTGAGGCCATTCCATGAACCGTGTTTCGTTTAGTGGACCCGTGTTGATTCAAGTACCTGAAAGTTAGATAAGATTTTGATCAGATCAGAATGTTAGCTACTCACTTCCTTCCTTCTTCTTCAATTCCCATATTTGTGCCACTTCCCGATGCTGTCGGACTTTCACTCCCAGTCGGGAATGCCCCTTGAGCGCTCATCAAATGAGCAGCGAATAGAGCTTCAGAAGCACTTGCTCTACGTTCACCCACTGAAAAAGATTGGTTTCTACAATTAAATATCGATTTTTTTTATAGGTAAGCTTTTAAAATTGTTAAATTATTATTGTTATTGTTATTGTTTGTTTGTTTAAATTGCTTTAAATTATTGGTTTAATACAGTGACGCTGTCGGAAAAACAAAACGCAAGATTGCTCGGTGATTTCGATTAAGAAGCGATCAGACTTTTCAAACGTCAATATGAAGTGCAAGCAATTCTTAAAGTTAATTGTCATATCGATAAATAGATTGGTTTTATTAGATTGTGTAAAACAAAGTTCACTTGATAGTTGATTTTTTATAGATAAGATTTTAAAATTGTTAAATTATTATTGTTATTGTTTGTTTGTTTAAATTGCTTTAAATTATTGATTTAATACAGTGACGCTGTCGGAAAAACAAAACGCAAGATTGCTCGGTGATTTCGATTAAGAAGCGATCATACTTTTTAAACGTCAATATGAAGTGCAAGCAATTCTTAAAGTTAATTGTCATATCGATAAATAGATTGTGTAAAAAAGTTCACTTGATAGTTGATTTTTTATAGATAAGATTTTCAAGTATTGCTTTAAATTATTGGTTTAATATAATGATGCTGTCGGAAAAACAAAACGCAAGATTGCTCGGTGATTTCGGTTAAGAAAAGATCATACTTTTCAAATGCCAATATGAAGTGTGTCATGTGGATAAATAGATTGGTTCTATTAGATTGTGTAAAACAAAGTTTACTTGTTACATACTGTATGGAATATGAAGAGTCGGATGTTCGTTGATAGGCAATGGAGAGAATCCAGAAAGCAATCCTCCATATGGATGAACGAGACCCGGTGGTTGTCCACCAAGGAGAGCTTGGATGTTCGTTTGTTGAAGTTGCAGAGCGGCTGCAGCTTGTAGACCGGCAACTATAGAAGGAAATAGTTTAGCTTTTGGTTTTGCCATTTGCTGGTCTGGCTTCCAAATTCACTAAGCCAAAGGAGATTCTACAGTGTGACCTTGTCTTTGGCTTTGATTTGACTTGTCCTGGCCTGGCCTGGCCTGATCTGACCGGGTTTTAGCCTGGTTTTAGCCTGGTTTTAGCCTGGTTTTGGCCTGGTTTTGGCCTACTTTTTAGATAACCTTGATCTTTAATATGTTCTTACCGCCTCCAAGCTGTGCCAAAAGTTCCGGTGGTAGCAGTGGTTCGGTTGCACAAAGTGTGTGTCTTCTCTGCTCTCGATTCTGATTGTTTGGCATAGCTTCGGAGATCTTTTGCCTAAAACATTTCATTTTTTCTCTAATCTTTTTTGATTTTTCAATTTTCATGTTTTGCGTGCAGTTTCTCATTTTTCCCTAATGTTTTTTTGGGGTGCAAATCAATGATAGACGTAATTTCCTGGGGAGTAAGGGGTGAGGGGATCGGATTGCACACACGAAACATTGAGTCCACACCTCGTCTCCACAATGTATCACATTTCATATGATAAAGAAAGAATAAACAAACTATAGAAAATGAGTTGATAGTTTTGATAGTTTTGATTGATAGTTTTGATTGATTTTAGAGCGTTTATCAGCTCACCGATTATCTTTTCGCCTTGATGATGAACATGGAGAGTCATCGCACATTTCGGAAGCTGAAGAGTCGTCGGATTCCTAAAAACAGACAAGATTAGTCTATGTTACATCCAGTACTGATAAACAATGATATTTAAGTACTGAATAACTTACATATTCTGCACTTGACAACAAGCTGAGCTGAGCCAAGTGATGAGCGGAGATCGTCGGCGCTGCTGGTTCAGGGTCAACATTGGCTTTGCCTAAAAGAATAAATTAGCTTTTTGTTGAAATGATCTACCATTACTTTATCCTTCTACGAAATTTCAACAATTCAGAATTGAATTTGGAACATTTGTTTATGGTTTCGCGAACTCACCCGACAGAATACTGCCTCGACTTCCTCTCCTCGGTTGATCAGCTACTTCGTCTTCAGTAGCGGCTCTTAATTTCTCGCACAAAAGCTCATAAGCTGCATAAATTGGTCCATCATAGTTCTTCTTGTCAACATCCTGAAAATTGGACTTTTATTGGACTTTTATTGAAATCAATTTTCAATACTGTCACTACAAGCTAGCTCTTTCACTAACCTCAATAATTTGCTCTTCAGCCCATTTTGAGTGCTGTTGAAGGAAGAGAAGCACCGTTGTACTCAACTTTTTCTTCTCAGAAATCTTCGTATTCAATAAATGATCATTAGGCAAATTGTTGGTGGATGCTGAGAGAGAGTCTTCGCATTTTGTCGTTAGCCATCTGAAATTGATGTTAACACAAATAATTAACTCTAAAGTATAACTTGAACTGTATTCTTTTAAAAGGTTACCGATGTTGCTGCACTTGTTGAATGTTGTATCGTTTAGCTGGTGTCAAAACGAGCATCTTTCGCAGAAGATCAGAGCATTCTAAAAGTTTAGAAGTTTATAGTTTATAAGTTATACGGGTACTTTCCGGTTATACCTCCGCATACAAAGATTGTTTAGTCCTACAATATTCTTTAATCTACTTTATACGTATGTTTATCTAATCTAATATGTTTATTTTGTCTGAAACTATAACTTAAACATATCTAATACTTAAAATAGCCATATCATGTTAAAATGATCTGAATATAGTATGGTCTCGTCCGTTTCCTTCCTATTTGCACTGCTATTTTGCAATTATTCGCGTCGCATTTTTCGTCCTTTTTCTCCCTTCCCGAAATTATTTTTTTTGGTCTGCGGGTTTTTGCCTTCTTTCTCGGGGGACTTTGTTGTTTCATTTTTGATGGCATCCTGTTTTTGTAATGGGTATTGTTGCATTTCGGTTCTGTACTAATAAACAGTAACGTTATAAATTCACTTTACTTTATGCTACCCTTCAGGTTTTAAATCCTGTTTAGACAACTGGTTTAACATTGTAGAGAGACTGGTTTTACTAACATTTGTGTCACCATCGACGTAGTATCAAACCGATCTGTACTCTTCTCAAGAGTATTAATCTATTGTTGGATACTACGTGTTTTTGTTACGTTGTAAGCGCTTTTGGGGGAAACCCTTTTAATCTTTTGTGCTATTCGGCCATTCTTAAGCAGAATTATCCTCGTTGATAAGGTTAAAGCGGGTCGCACCCCAAACTGTATACAAAAGCGGATGGAGAGGTAGAAACGGATACTACCGTTATAAGTTTCAGTGTTTCAAACAGTATTCACTTACCGACTGAAACAAAATATGGTATCTTGAAGGGTCCAGAGAAGATGGCTCTTTTCAATTTGTCGATAGAATCTCCCGGGAATGGAAACCCGCCTGTCACCATGATGTATAAAAGAACGCCAAGACTCCAAATATCTGCCTGAAAAGAAATCTTTATCTACTTGTCTTTTGAATACTCTAGAAAATTAGGCTAGAATAAAGTCCCATCAGTACTCACCTTGGTCCCATCGTAATCATTAGCTAACAGCAATTCTGGAGCAGCGTATGGAGGTGATCCACACGACGTTTTGAGCAAGTGACCCGCTGATTGAAAGTTCGAAAAGCCAAAATCTAAAGCCAAAAAGCTTATGAAATGAAATGGTTAACTAGTAAAAACTTAGAAATCTTTATTCTGACAAGAGATTGTCAACAGATTCAGCTCCTTATGTTATAAATTTGTGACACATAGCAAAGGAGAGACTTGAAGCTATGAGAGACACTATAAAGTATTTGCAAAAAGAAGAAGCTTAGCGGATTCGAACTCTCAACCCTTCAAACTTCAAACCGTATACTAACCAACTATCCACTACACCACGCAGCTCTCTGCATCTCGTTCACGTAATTCTTATAAAGACTTTTGAAACAGCTATTGAAACAGAAAAAAATTGAATGTTAATTTAAGGTGTCGTAACTTGATGGTGAAAATGGTGTCCTAAGTGGAGAAAGTCTACGACACTGTCGTAATTGTTACAGCAGTGTCGCAAGAAAAAGGCTTAAGACACCGTCGTAAAATGGTGGTGAAACCGGATGAAACATGCAATCGGCTTCTTAAAGATGAATTTTTCTTGCAAATTTCTTGCGGAATTAGCGTGAAATTGGTTTATAACTCATTTCATTTAGTGAGCTGGATCTGTTGATGATCTCTTTTGAGTAGACTTTAAGAAGCACTAGTTTGGCCATTCACTAACCAATGATTCTGATGTCATTGTTCTTGTCAATGAGAACATTCTCGGCTTTAAGATCTCGATGAACGACACCCATTTCATGGCAATAAGCGAGAGCAGAGACTGCCTGGGAGAACCATCGCCTTGCTTCATCCTCGGCGATCCTTCCTCTCTCGACAAGAGTTTCTAAAATAAAAAGATAAACATCTACAGCTAAAGATTAAGTTCATATCACTTTGAAATGATTTTGAAATCAAGAATGAGCTGTGCTTAGGCTTACAATAGGGCAAAAGTTTGAGCCAAGCTTTGTGGCTAAATTTTTCGCTTTACTATTAGTTTCATAGTCAGATTTTCACTGTTCTTTCGGTTCTTTAAGCTTTGATTTAAAGTTTGCATATTCTCTCTTTCGTTGCAGCTTTCATATTTTACGAAAATAAAAAATTTCCCCAATCAAAACGCATCATAAAAAGCGGTAAACTGTGAATCTCTCTTTTTCCCATCCAATTAAATTGAGTACAAAATTTCCGGCTTGCTTCCCACAAAAGTGTTATGTGAAAACAAAACTTAAAGCTTTTGCACGCAAGTTTCCATCGACCAATTAGCAAATTTTGATGAAGGCTTTTTTTTTATGATTAGATATGAATTGATTAAGTTTTTCCGGTGTTTGGAAATTAGAATTTCCGTTAATTAATAATAAAAAAAGTGGAGGAAACGATTATTTCATGTTTGACATCTAGATTACAAAAGTTAAAACACTTCACTTCAAGCTTCAAGCTTCAAGAGCTGAAGTGAAATGTTTCTGATAGCTTATTGAAAGGAATGAGAAATACTTCGAAGCAGTAAAAATCCTTGCACTTAGATCATTAGCTGAAATCTTTGAGTAAACTGATTAATACCGGATTTTCGCCGAAATTGAGTACAAAATTTCCGGCTTGCTTCCCACAGAAGCGTTATGTAAGTTTAAAGCTTTTGCACGCAAGTTTCCATCGACCAATTAGCAAAGTTTAATGAAGGCTGTTTTTTTATGAGTAGATATGAATTGATTAAGTTTTTCCGGTGCCTGGAAATTAGAATTTCTATTAATTAATAATAAAAAGACTGGAGAAAACGATTATTTCATGTTTGGCATCTAGATTACAAAAGTTAAAACACTTCAAGAGTTAAAACACTTCACTTCAAGCTTCAAGCTTCAAGAGCTGAAGTGAAATGTTTCTGATAGCTTTTTGAAAGGAATGAGGAATACTTTACAGCTGTAAAAATCCTTGCATTTAGATCATTAGCTGAAATCTTTGAGTAAACTGATTAATACCGGATTTTCTAGAGTGTCTTGCATCTATTGTTACCTCAAGATCTCAAATATTTCATTTGTTTTCGATTAAAGTTCCATTCCCGAAAGATCAAAGTCTCTAATTCGAAGGAATTTCCGTATTTCCAGTTTTTCTCTCTAAGCTATTGCAAATCGAATGCAATTTTTATTGTTCAAAGCGAGAGATCCGAAAAAAAAAGAATAGACTGTCTACGGCTAATGGGCGAAAACATGCAAAATCGCTGCCGAAACACAAACATTTTCTCACCGATTTTGTGCTTTTCTATGTGATTTTTCTCTTTTAAAGACGGATAAAGGGATTTTTTCGAGAGAGAATTTCCTTGAGACAATCAATCAAAAACATGTGAGCATCTCACAACCATTCACACACCAAAATGGGGGAAAGTTTTGAAAGAGACAATCTCTCTCTCTTTCTCTGTTCCTTGATGAATTCTTTTGGATAAAGTGTCGAGATCGATAGAATCAAGAGAAAAGGTTTGAGATGGAATTTGAGGAATTGTCTAATTCCTATCATTTATCTTTAAAGTTTTTCGATAAAGATTAAGAAACTGGTTTACAATGATCGGGTATGTCTAATTAGAATTCAAGAAAATTGGATTGGATAAAAGTTAGATGGTATCAAACGGGCATAGTCCAGAGCCCGGGCCATAATGTCCGGGAAATAGTTCCCCATAATGTCCGGGCCATAATGTCCGGGCCATAATGTCCGGGCCATAATGTCCGGGCCATAATGTCCGGGCCATAATGTCCGGGCCATAATGTCCGGGCCATAATGTCCGGGCCATAATGTCCGGGCCATAATGTCCGGGCCATAATGTCGGGCCATAATGTCCGGGCCATAATGTCCGGGCCATAATGTCCGGGCCATAATGTCCGGGCCATAATGTCCGGGAAATAGTTCCCCTTCTTGTCCCTTTATCATGCCATCATCTCGCAGTTCTCTCGGGAAAAGTTTCCCGCGGGAAAAATGATGGCGAAAGAAATTTTCCCACTGGTTTCCCGCAGTATTTGCGCGGGAAATTTTTTCCATTATAAAAATTCCCGCAAGAAAGTTAGCGGGAAATTTGATTTCCGAGAAAGATGATAGTCAGCAGGAAATTTCCGGGAGGGAAACTTTTCCCGCAACTGTTTTCCGTGACATTATGACCCGGGCTCAGGATTCGAGTTCACTAACCGCTAGATCTAGCGAAATTCGCTAGTTTTATCCTTTGGCTTACAATCTTGGAAATAAGTCTTTAAGTTTTAACATTTTTTGCTAGCTATTTTGGTTTTTAGAAACTAGATTTAATTCTGCTTCTGCTCATACAAAAATGATTTTTGTTAATTAGCAGGCCAATAAGTAAAACAACATTAAACTTTCAGCAATTATTAGCTTTTTTGATTCGTCTTTTCTTCGTGATTTTTCATAGGAATCACATTATTTTTGTATGAGCAAAAGCAGAATTAAATCTAATTTCTAAAAACCAAAATAGCTAGCAAAAAATGTTAAAACTTAAAGACTTATTTCCAAGATTGTAAACTAAAGGATAAAACTAGCGAATTTCGCTAGATCTTGATGAACCCAGACCCAAGGGAGCTATTTTTCTTTATCGTTTATCAAAAATCAAATGATCAAATTATTTTACTAAAATTTCAAAGCACAAGATTATTAGGTGCATCACAAAATTTCAATAAAGTAAAGAAAAGAATCAGTTTATTTGAAAGAGATTGCCCTGTAAGACACTTGTTTTCAAAAACTATGCAAAAACTAGAGTGTTTTCCTCGCGAGTAATGCCTTTTTCAAAACGCACGCTAAGAAAAATTACCGTACTTTTAGCGAAAATCATTGCAAAAAAATTGACGCAAAAATCACGAGCGCCGCGTTATATACGACTCTTTTTAAAGATATTCAGTCGTTTAACTGATTTGGTGGGAAATTCCCTTCACAAGTAAAGATATTCAATTTACTCGCGGTGTAAAGAGGATTACTCGTAGTTACTCGACCAAAAAACGTCGATTAACCGAGATAAAACGATTAACGATTACTCATGCAAATTTTACTCAAGTAATTATTTACTCCCGAGGAACACACTCTAATTATAACTGTCAGTTTACATTTGAGTTCAGCTTTTGCATCATTTATAAGAATCAGGGCTTAGTTAATGATAAAAATTGAGCTTAAATGTCAACTATTGGCTTGATTACTTTAGACTTTTAAAAGCTTTTCTTTTTTTTGTCTTTTCGAAAGTGCATTGTATCCAAGTTAACAATTTTTTCTAAAGATTAGCAACAAATCGATTTTAATCTTAAATTTTATAGTAAAAGCATAGAATTTCTAGTTTTATTAGATTATCTTTCATCAAAAATTATCTAATCTCTATTCCTTTTCCCCCAACTTTGATCTTTTCTCCTTCAATAAAAAGGATTTATTGTACAAATCCGTGACATCAAAAACGTCAATTTAAGAGGATTTTCTTTTTTTTTTATTAAACAAAATACAAAAGAACCATTAATTTTATTACATTACTTAATAAATTGATTGTATTTTTGATTATAAATCCACTCACCAAACATCTCTCCACCTGAACAATACTCAGTGACAATGTAAATAAAACGATCCGATCGCATCACCTGAAAACTTTTACAGATAGGGTTAAACTTAAAAATTCACTAGCAGATATTGCTTTTTTTCTTTGCTATAGAACTTTTCTTTAAGTTAACTAAGCAAGTTAGTAAGTTAAAGTCTTCTGTAAGTTAAGCCAGCTTTCTGTAAATTAAGCCAGCCAGCCAGCCAGTTAAGCCAGCCAGCCAGCCAGTTAAGCCAGCCAGCCAGCCAGTTAAGCCAGCCAGCCAGCCAGTTAAGCCAGCCAGACTTTGGTTTAGACTTGGATCAAGCAAAAACTATCAGATTCTTTTCAGTTATTATCATTCTTATGATCCTTTACTTTAAATTAGTTTCTTTAGATATTCAGCTTTATACCTCATAAAGTTTGACAATATGTGGATGCTCAAGTCTCTTCAAAATCTCGATCTCTCGCTCGATTTTGATCAGATTCTCTGGCTCGATCGTTGTCTTGTCCACGATTTTGACAGCAACCTGAAACGTTAATTGTTGGTTTGTTTATTTCTTTATTTCTTTATTTCTTTTTCTTTTTCTTTTTCTTTTAAAATCTTTTAAACCTTTGTCTTCGCGATTTCATGTTTAGCGAGTTTCACCGTAGCGAAGTTTCCTCGACCAATCGATTTCACGATGTGATAGTTGCCGACCTGAGAATCAGCTTTTAAAATTAAGCCAAAGTTTCAAAGAAAATTGTTAGCTGCAGTACCAAATTGTAAACGAAACGAGAAAGTTGGTTAGATTTTTAACACCAACATTGTTGGATTTAGCTTTTGCAGAATGCAGTTTTTGCATAAAGCCCAGTTAGTTTGCTTAAAATCCTCAGGTATGACAGTTCCAAACGCTTAGATTCGATTTCCAAACAGTTTACCTGATCAAGTTTTAGCTTCTGCCGACTCTCAATACTCCACGGTCCATTTGTGGTGGCTGTACTCGTGGAGGCTCTTGTCTCAGCCACCCATGATGTGTCCATCAGACGGGCATAAACCCTAGACGAGATCCTGTATCTGAAAGTTTAGATTATTATTTTTCTTTTCAAAATTTACAAAATCACAATGAATTTGGAATGATTTAAAGTTAAAAATGGAAAAAGAGATAGGAATTAATCGAGCTGGATACTCTATTTTAGGACGGTGAATCAAAAAGACTCTGCTCACGATTCTGGGAATATTAAGTACCTTTTAGAAAGCGGAAATCAAGAATAATGATTAGATGAGAACAATAAAAGAATAAATAGATAATGGGATTGCTTGAAGAAATAAAACTGGTTTAATAATTGTTAGTTAAGGCTCAAAATCTGCAATGGTTATGTTTTGGGTAAGTTTTAAGTAATGATTATAGATTTATCTTGATTCCTGAATGCTTTGGAATCGAAGAACTGTGATTATTCAAAAAAAAATATCAAAACTAAAGTATGATACTTGTAAAGATGAGCTTTATTTGTATAAATCTAAGGATCAAAACAAGTAATACCATCCAAGACCAAGAAACAGATGATGTTTGTAGGATTTGCCCACTTTTCATCTCTTTCAGCTTTCATCTTTTACGAGAGAAATGCGCGAGAGAACGCGACGAATTGAAAGCCTTTTTTTTTTCTTCAAGCAGCCCTGTCTGACCGATCGGAGAAAAAGCAAGAGAACAGATGCAATGGAAGTGACTATAGAAAGAGTTATGGAAGGGCAAAAGGTTGAAGGAAAATAGAGTGAAAGGGGGAAAGAAAGAAGAAGGATGGAAGGAGGAAGGAAGAAGAAAGATGGAAGAAGGAGAGAAGAGGAAAGCGGATCGGAGAAAATGCAAGAGAACAGATGCAATGGAAGTGACTATAGAAAGAGTTATGGAAGGGCAAAAGGTTGAAGGGAAAATAGAGTGAAAGGGGAAAGAAAGGGGAAAGAAAGAAGAAGGATGGAAGGAGGAAGAAGGAAGAAGAAGGAAGAAGGAGAGAGGGGGGAAGAAGACTGAGAAATAGATGAGAGACCAATATAATAAAGGAAATAGGAAAAGGAAAAGAGATAGAAAAGAGGCATTTGCAGGGAAAGAGGGAAAGAGGGGCCGACCGCGTCGCGTCCAGTGACGTCACCGCTGGGCATTCTTTAGCAAACAGCAAAGTTATTTGATTCGAATGAGACTTAGCAAGCTTTATATATCTTTATATCAATAAATATAGTACTAAAATCAAGTATTATATTAGATTTCTAAAGCTGAAATAAAGCTTTTAACAAGTTAAAAACTCAGCAACTTGCTCAGCTCAGCTCAGCGATTTTTTGAATATTAAAGCTATCAAAAAACCTCTCAAAACTATTAAAAATCAATCAAATTTAATAGAAACAAGTTGAAAAACAAAATTTTGATTAAGAAAATTGTTAAAATAATTGAAAAATTTATTAAATATGTTAGAATATTTCTTTATGAAGATCTTCTTTCGTTTATCAATTCGATCGTTTGTTCCTGAAAGCTAAAGTTTAATCTTTAAAGCTAAATTTGAAAATAAAAAATAGAAAAGCTATAAGCTTAATCGATAAGCTTAATAGATAAGCTTTTTTTTGATTTTAAGAATATTTTTTTTGTTCGATGCCTTGACCCGTATTTTTAATTGAAAGTACAAGAAACAGCGGTTTCTTTTGGATGGTCGAACTCAACAAAATTCTCCTCACGCAACACACAAATTTATACAGCGCACACAGAAAATTATAGAAAAGTATAGAAAAAAAAATAATAACAAAAGAATTTTTACAATAATCACTTTTATAAAATGCATCGGGTACAGTAAGAAATACAAAAGAAATACAAAAGAAAAACCTAAAATTGACCTAATCCTATTGAGACCAAACCATTTAACGAGATTTCTTTTACTTAAAGAAAAACTTTTATTATTTTTACTATAAAGCAATCTGAGAAATTTTCAATACTCGTAAGAAAAAAGTGGAATAAAATTTGAGGCACAGAAAGCAATAAGAAAGAAAGAAAATTGCAATTTTCATTCTCCTTTAAACATCACCCATACTCGTGGAGATTCGATGTAACCTAAATGATAAGAAATAAATGAATGATTTGCTTTTGTTTTGTTTGTTTTGTTTATTGCTTTTCTGGTTCTCTGCTATGTTTTCAGGTAGTCGTTTAAATGCAAATTTCACATGTTTCGAGTCTCACACTTGTCTCACACACAAACCAAAATCCTACTACGAAAGAGGAATCCGCAAATTGCCTGTAAAATGAGCAGAAGTCGTCAATAATAATGGAAATTATTGTAAATCAATTGATGGCTTTATATGCAATAAATTTTATTGCATATAAAATCAATTGATGGCTTTGTCTAGACTTTCCGAGTGTCCCATCCACGATGCTCCACAAAGTGCTCCACCACCTGATGCTATCTCGGTTCCCGTTAGAGCTATCGACTTGGAATAAAGAAATGAAATCTTAGTACAAATAACTATTTCACTCTAACGGAAGCCGAGATAGCATCAGGTGGTTCTTCTTACTTCTACAACTTCTTACTTCTACAACTTCTTACTTCTACAACTTCTACAATCCAACAACTTCTTACTTTCTTTCAAGGATATTTAAATAATTTATTTAAGTCTTTACTTCATGATACTCATGTAAACCTTTAGATTTTCTCATAGTTAACCGAGTTTACTCATTAGACATTACAAAAGACAAACGACTACAGTACCCTTTAGCCCTTCGAGACTATGTATTACACTACTATGAAGAAATTATTGTACTCATTATAGTAGAAAAGTAATTGTTAGCCTTACTAGCTAGGTAGGCTTGTTTTAAAAGTATTTTCAGACAAGCTAAACCTGGTTTTACTGAGGACTGATCCACAAAAAGATCTTGAATTAAGGCTTAAAGCCCTTCCCTGGTGGCAATGGGATACGTGTTCTTGTAACCCATTGTTAAAGCGTTCGCTCGCTAAGCGGAAGGTCGTCGGTTCGAATCCCGGCCTTGCCTGGCCAGAACTTCCGTTCTCTTGTAATATTGTAATACTTTTTTGCTATTTAGCGTGCGACAATCAAGAGTTTCTTTGTTTGATTTGATTGCACAGCCTCCGTAAACTCACCAGAATTCGAGTCACTCGTCAGATATCCACCATGTTCTTGCAGTGTGTGATTCTTGATTTCAGCCCATTCTGCGAACTTCTCTTGACAAATCGCACAAATGTAGCTAAATTCAGTTTTGAAAATCTTATTATCTAAAAAAGTGATGTCTTTCTTTTACCCATGTTCTTCCTTTGCGTGCTCTTCCATTTGAATGAAACGATTGCATTTGAAGTCACAGATTTTACACTCAAATTTGATGATTCCTGTGTGCACCCGCTCGTGAGTCATCACCTAAAAAGTTGTTTTTTTTAAAAATTTAAAACTTTAAATTACTTATACCGAAATTTCGGAGATAAAGATTTCTTTTCGTATCCGAAACAGAAATAGAAATTTTAAACAGGAAGATAGAGCTCTGAAAGGATTTTAAACATTTTAAACAGGAAGATAGAGCTCTGAAAGGATTTTAAACATTTTAAACAGGAAGTTAAAGCTCTGGAAGGGTTTTAAGCATTTTAAACCGGAAGATAGAGCTCTGGAAGGGTTTTAACCATTTTAAACAGGAAGATAGAGCCCTGAAAGGATTTCAACCATTTTAAACAGGAAGATAGGCAATTAGCTACCGTAAAGTGAAACAATTGCTTTTCAAATGCTAACTTGAGTTCAACCAATTGACTCATTCTTGCAAATCGTTTGGGATTGGTTTACTAGAAATACGAAGAAGAGAAGAAGAAGACTGAAAACTATCATCCGAAACGGATACGACCTCGGATACGAAATCTTTTTTGTTTTCATTTAAAACTTTAAATTAATCATACCGAAATTTCGGAGATAAAGATTTCTTCACAAAAATGACATTGAAAAGTTTTTGTGAAAACGTGAGCCATTTTTTTGTGCTTTCGAAGTTTACGAGGAGTGAGGAATCTGTAAATTTTATTCGATTTTAAATTCACGTTCAATTTTATTAGGTTTTTTGTATTGTTTAAGGGAGAAACACACACTCTTTAATAATTTATTTCACTCTAACGGAAGCCGAGATAGCATCAGGTGGTGGGGCACTTGGAAAGCTCTAGACTCACACCTGAATGTCTCTAGACTCACACCTGACTGACCCAACAACTTCTTACTTTCTTTCAAGCATATTTAAATAATTTATTCAAGATCTTTACTTCATGATACTCATGTAAACCTTTAGATTTTCTCATAGTTAACCGAGTTTACTCATTAGACATTACAAAAGACAAACGACTACAGTACCCTTTAGCCCTTCGAGACTATGTATTACACTACTATGAAGAAATTATTGTACTCATTATAGTAGAAAAGTAATTGTTAGCCTTACTAGCTTACTAGCGTTGTTTTAAAAGTATTTTCAGGCAAGCTTCTTTGCGGCTAAACCTGGTTTTACTGTTTTTTATAATTAACCGAGTTTACTCATTAGACATTACAAAAGACAAACGACTACAGTGCCTAAAGGGTGCTAGTCAGTCGTCAGATATGAGGTTCAAGTTTATTAGGTTTTTGTATTCTTTAAGAGAGAAACACACTCTTTAAACCTTGGACACCAATCACTGCAAAATTGCTCGATTTAGTGCACCAAAAGGTTTATGTTTCTAGGGAAACTTAATCAACATCTTATGCTAATGATAAGTCATTTGAAAACTTATACGAAAACTTATACAAACTTTTTCTATTAACTTACTTGAGATTACATTGATTACATCTGAATCCAGAGTTGGCTCCACGATGGAATTTCTTTCGATGATTCAATAAACGAATGTCCGAGATGAGATTTCGAATTGGATTGCACTCAAAGCAAACGTAAGTCTAAATTTTGTCGATTTTTATGTAAAATTAGCTTTTTTTTTGATTAGATTTCATGATTTTTATTATTCAAAAAAACTCTCACCAATTCACATTCATGATCCCTCAATTCTGTATCATCTCGTAAGCATTTAAAGCATCTAAAAAAACACTTTTTCATCATCTTTTTTTACAACTTTAACTTTCAAATATCTTATTTTTCTATTTACCTAATACATTGCTTGAAATCAATATATTCTGGATGTTTTTTGATGAAATGTTTCTTCAGCGAGAACTCGTTTCGATATCGTTTATCGCAAAATGGACATTGTGGGGAAATCTGAAAGGAAACTTTTGATTAAAGTGTTATATTTAATCAAATATTGTTATATATTGTTATATATTGTTACTAAAGCTTGTTACAGTATAAATAATAAAGTAAAGAAATGAATGGCAAAGAAGGCAAGGCAAGGAATGAAGGAGGAATTGAACCCTCGACCTTCTGCTTAACGGGCAGATTTCAGATCTACCATTGAGCTATCAACCTTCTTTCCCGAGGAAGAAATAGGAAAGATAGGGAAGAGAGTATAAATAATAAAGTAAAGAAATGAATGGCAAAGAACGCAAGGTAAGAAATGGAGGAGGAAATGAACCCTCGGCCTTCTGCTTACCGGGCAGATGTCAGATCTACCATTGAGCTATCAACCTTCTTTCTCCAGGAAGAAAGGAAGGATAAGGAAGAGAAAGAAAGAAAGAAATTCACCTTTTTCTTGTAGGGTCTTCTGATTTGCCGCAAACCACCGAAAGAATCAAATGTAGGTACGATTCCGCCATTGTTCTCACCAGGTAGAGGGATTCTAAAATGAATAGTAATGTTAAAACATAAAAATTATTGAGATCTTAAGAATATCTTAAAGAAAAAATCTATTAAGATTAAGATAAAGTTGATTATAATATAGTTTCTAGTTTAGCTTTGTCAGTCTCAAACAGTTTTCTCGTTAAACTTCAAACCCAAGCTTTCTAGTGTTTGACAAGACTGATAAGAATAGCTAATTCTCATTGTCTAATGTTCTTCTCAATAAAACGATTCTTACATCGCTTACAACGGATCATTTTAACTAATTTTTAGCTAGTCAACCAACCCTTCAACTTCTACTTCAAAAGTCTCGGCAGCAATATCCTCAGCGGGTGGAATGAAACCTCCAGAAGTGAGCTCTTCTATCCGATTCGCTTCCATTTCCTCAGCTCTTTGTTGTTCCATTTCAGCTTCTTGTTCAGCAATAAAGATTTCATAATCTTTTGGATGTCTAAAATCTCAAAAATTCTTTGTTTTCCTATTCTTCTTCTTACTTGTCTCTCAAATGACGCTCGTAGATGTTCTTCTCAATAAAACGATTCTTGCATCGCTTACAACGGATCATTTTTGAGCGGATCAACTTTCGGACCTATAACAGATTGATGTAAATTCTATAAAGATTGATTTTTTTTGATTTGATTTGATTTGATTTACAGATTTAATCAGTAACAACTCACAGAGTTGACATCAGTTGGATGAGGCGGTGGAGGGGGAGATCACACGGCTCTTGACCATCGCCAAAAGCCACTCGTTGCACAACTTCGACTGAAATAAATTATCAATTTTATAAGCTTTTAGTGAACTTTTTATAGATTAAGATATTATAGACAAATTCTATTACCTATCCTACAAACAGGGAGATCCACATTCCGAATGAGTTGCCCAGACGAGTTTAATACTCGGCGCTGCTTTTGTTCTTGTTCCATTTGGTCGTCGGTTATTTTCTTCTCCGGATTTCTCAAGGCTTCGACGAGATCTCCGACACCATCTCTTCTAGAAAGGGTTTCATTTTCAAATTCTAGCATCTGACAGCTTTTAGTCAGCTAACAAAGTCAGTTCATAGTCAGTTTGCTGCAGTCTGTTTACGGAAAAAAATAGCTTAATACTGGCTAGAGTTGTACAGTAATGTTATACTGAAAATCTACTTTATCTTGCTAATTCTTTTACTTCTTTATTACTAATAAATGTGGTTCTGCTTTCAATTTCAATAATTTTCAAATAGAAAGCCCACGATTCTGAAAATCCAGGTATTTTCTTCTTTCTTTCTTTCTTTTCTTCTTCCTCCTGTCTTTCTTTCTTTCTCTAGCCAAGTTAAGGTAACAAATAGCTCAATGGTTAGAGCAATTGCCAATTCAATTCCCTTTCCAGAAATCTACTTTCTAATTCCTTCACTTCTTTATTATATTAATATTTACGCAGTAGCTTGACAAACCACTGTTCTCAAGTTTATTTACCTCCTTTTATCCGTTTTTTCAACGACAATCAACGGACTCGCCAATAATTCATTCATTCCACCATATATTTGATACCCGTTCATTCCATAGTGACCATTGGGTATTCTGAAATGAAAAATTCAACATTATTTCCAAAAGTTTGTTAGTTTATTGCTTAACACTTACCGTATGGGCTGGTAGGACTGATCAAAGTGAACATGTCGCTGCTCGACCTGGCTTTCCGCATAACTAAAACGATTTGATCAGGTTTTTTTTGAATCTAGAGCTATTTTTAAAATGATTCAACATACCCGTATTGCTCAGCATCAAAATCCTCATTCATATGTTCAACATCCTCGTCGTAAGTTCTAGAATATAAAGTTACAGTTTTGATCAGTTTATAGTATTATATTCATAAGCTAAAATTTACCCTATCACAGTGCCATTGAGACTTCCCGTGTATCCTTCGTCATCTTGACTTCCATAATGACATCCTGGCACATAATCTTCGGGTAAAGTCTCGTCTAGTGAACCACCAGGACAATATTCACCCTCTTCGACGTCTGAAAGTTGGTATGATAGTCGATTGGTTAGGAGCCGATTCGTTTAGATGTATCTTAGTCAGCAGCTCAAGGATTCAAACCCGCCGCTTAGCTTTTTCTTCCCTAGATTTTGGTTTTAAAAGTTTATTTGTGTATTTTTTGTATCTTTAAAAATTTATGGAAAAGTTGGTTAAAATTGTGAAATTTTAAATAATTTGCCTCTCAAAAAGAGTTAGTTTTTACGTATTTACTTTTCCAATTTTCTATTAAATAAAAGATATCAATTATTTTCTATTAAACAAATCTGTAAATAAGTGCATAAAATTTTGAATTCAAGTAAGTTATCGATTTTTTTTTTTTTTTGGTTTGATCATTGGCCAAACTTGGCGGGAAAACTCTACTCGACAAAATGACAAACTTGCTTGAGAATTTAAAAAGCTTAAAGTGAATTTAAAAAGCTCTAAGATACAAACGAACTTTTAAATAGTTTAATAGTGATTCAAAAAAAAACAAACCAGTCGATAATCCATATTTCTTATAGCGTTCGGCGAGCGATCGGGCAATATCGCCCATTCGTTCCTCTTTTCTTTTCGACGATCAGATTTTTGATGAAAAAAAAATCCCTATACAGAAAAATTTAGAATTAATTTCGATTTCGTAAAGTAAACCGTTGGGATTGCGGGAATACACGTGACGTAGCTGTGAGCGGTGAGAGGAGTGCAGAGGAGTCAAGGGTTGGCGCTAGAATGGGGAAATTTATGAGTGGATAGTTCACAAATAAAAACCTATCTTTTTAATTAAAAACGTAGAATTTTGAAAAAAAAGAGAATCAAATTTGAAATTTGCTTTATGAGCAAGTGAATAAAGTGTTTTTCTGTCAAAGGATTGCCACCGGCAATGCAATTATTGTTTAAAAGAAAGAGATCAGGGAATTATTTTAAAAATATGTAAATTGTAAAATACGCAATTAGTAACAACATATAAAAGGTTTAAAATCAATATCTAAGATTAAAATGAAAGCTTGTCGATGATGCAGGCGATGAGAGTCTGTGGAATCTTTTACTCATAAAAGCTCTTTACTAAAGTTCTTAGTAAACAAAAATAAAGCAAACAAGCCATAGTACTTTATTTTAATTTAAAGAGTCAAGTTATTTAACTCTCTTTAGATATAGTACCGCTTAATTAACACTAAAAAAACAACCGAAAAACGACTAACAAATTTGGTGGTTAACCCAGAGCAACACGATTTCTTTTTTCCATTTCGATTTACATTTTGGTGTTGTTTATCTAGTGAGAATTATTAAAAAATATGTAAATTGTAAAATACGCAATTAGTAACATCTTATATAAAGTTTAAAATCAATATCTAAGATTAAAATGAAAGCTTGTCGATGGTGGAGTCGATGGCAATACAATTATTGTTTAAAAGAAAGAGATCAGGTCTGTGGGATCTTTTACTCATAAAAGCTCTTTGCTAAAGTTCTTAGTAAACAAAAATAAAGCAAGCAAGCCATAGTACTTTATTTTAATTTAAAAAGTTAAGTTATTTAACTCTCTTTAGATATAGTACCGCTTAATTAACACTAAAAAAACAACCGAAAAACGACTAACAAATTTGGTGGTTAACCCAGAGCAACACGATTTCTTTTTTCCATTTCGATTTACATTTTGGTGTTGCTTATCTAGTGAGAATTATTTAAAAAATGTGTAAATTGTAAAATACGCAATTAGTAACATCATATAAAAGGTTTAAAATCAATATCTAAGATTAAAATGAAAGCTCGTTGATGATGGAGTCGATGAGAAGTCTGTGGAATCTTTTACTCATAAAAGCTCTTTGCTAAAGTTCTTAGTAAACAAAAATAAAGCAGCAAAAGCCATAGTACTTTAGTTTAGATAGATACTTTATTCAAGAACTAAACTAAAGTGCGCTAGATTTAAGATTAATACACATGAATTCATACACATAACACGAAAAGGGCCGATAAAAAGCAACACGATATAATGTAATATATGGGTAGCGCAGGTAACGTTAAGAATCCACTAGAGCTTCAAGATCGAGATCATCTACAGATCATTTAATGATTTCGAGACAATTGGACTCTCTCAAAACTCTGGGGCATCGATTCAAAATTCTGGCAGTTCTTATTGGAAAAGAGTTATACACAAATTTATTGGAGGTGACTGGAATTTCTAAAACGAGAGAACCTCTCCTTGAATATTGTGAAAAAATAGAATCTTTATGTGTTCTTCTCAAGTTTTCTTTTCTAAAACTCACCTGAGAAAACTACCATTGTCAAACCACCAGTTTACATCCAATCAACTCAATTTTTGAATCAAGAATCACAAGGCTCAGCAATGATATAAAAATTGAGCTAATCTAATTGAAAACCTGTTTGCCAACTGCCACACAGACCTCGAATCTGGCATTAACATAGTCGAAAGCACCCTGACATCAGCATAGATTTGGCATCAGCATAGTCGAAAGCACCCCAATATAAATTTGCAGCCCGAAAAATCCATTCTTTGATCTTTTTTTCCGACAGACGAACATTTCATAATTCATAGCAATGAGAACTCCTTTTACCAAGAACAAAAAAGCAAACTACTTCTCAGTCCGGAACCGAGCCCACGATCCCCGGATCTTGAGACCGGCGTGCCATCCTCTCCGCCACCCCTGCTTTTCCAAACCTCGAAAAACTTTCGTTTATATAATTGATGGCTGTCTGTTCGTTCGTCCGTCCGTTGTTGTGAAAGAGACAAACTCGAATTTCAAACAAATTTTGGTTTAGACAACAAGAAGTAACTGATAAGATTGTAGGAATATTGTGTTCTTTAGTGTGTTCAATGTTCAATTCAAAGATTTATTCAATCATCCAATCGTACTCTCGTTGATCACGAAACGATTCTTGACAATCGTGCAATTGTAGACTCTCGTCACTTTCTTCCCATTTTCCATATCCTAAAGCAAAGTTAAATGATTAAATGAGTTAAACGATTCTTTTACATCTAATTTTATTTGATCTCCTGGCAAAATAGCGACATTTTTCTTTCCAACAACACAATCTGTAATCATTCAACACAATTATTCATTTAATTTCTTTCAAATTTCTTCTCACGAGTCATGTTCGTTCGATAATAATCTCCATATTTCTCATTCACGATTTTAAAGCAAAGAAAACGGAATTGAAAGCGCTCGCCTTTGTCACCAATCTAAAGTTTTGTTGATGAAAAATTATTAGCATCACTTGGTCAAAAGTTTGTCCATCCACAATGCGAATGTATCGTTTAAGGCTTTGATTTGGATAGACACAGCCTGTAAAAGGAACTTTATCCAGATAATCTTTATAAAAGAAATTCTCGTGTCTAAATATCTTTCTCTTTCTCTTGATGATAAAGTAAGGTCACACCTGCACGAAAGTAAGGCCAAGGTCAGAAGCTAGGTTGGGACCTAGCTTACAACGGAAAAACCCCAGCTTGCTCTTGTCAATCGCTCGATGCCAAAATAGAAGTTGTAGAATTGACTATGCTGATAAAAATGGTGCAAAAATCAGCTGCCGATACGCTCGCAAACGCGAGATTTCTGGCATAGAAGACATCTCGCTTAAAAGGATTCTCTTGCGTTTAAAAACACAGTATTTACTTGCAGAATTTACTTAAATTTACTTACAAATTAAAGCTGAAAACGATGAATTATTTGCCGTAAAATCAAAAAAAGCAAAAAAGAATTGCTAGAAGACTCAAACTCAAGCAAAAAGTAGATAGATTGCCTTGGCCACTTATCCACTGCGCCACTAGTCTTAGCTTCTGAATCTGACAAAGCCTTTTAAGCAAGATTTCTCAAGATTCTAGACCAAATATCTCGCTTATGAGCAGCTGACTTTTACACAATTGTTAATTCTACAACTATTTTGTCATCAGCCAACCGGCGAGGGCGAGCTTGGGTACCTCCTTGTTATCCCTGATCTGATCTGGACCAAAAAAAGGTGCCTTGTCAAAGCTGTTATTTCTGTTATGTAAAAATTGAGCCACCAAATACCGAAAGTTTAACTCAAGCTATTGTCATTGTTAATCTCCTCCACATCTTGCACACCTTTATTCACCCATTTCGGTGCCACAATTGCCCCATCGATCGACACATTTTCGCACATTTGCCATTGAGATAAAGTGTTCCAAAATAAAGTTTTTATTGTTTAAAGGTTTCCAAAATTTATTATATTTAAAAGAATCATTGGAAAAGTATTACTCTGCAGTAATGGTTTCAGTAATGGTTTAATCATTACCTGAACTTGTCCAACTTTACAAAAAGGCTCTTCCTGGCAAAAGCAATCGAGAAAAATGATTGATAAAATCAAAAGAAAAGAATGAAATTGAAAGTTTTTCATCATGAAATGGCCAAAAATTCAATAATAATGCTGAAAAAGAGAAATTTATGATGTGAAAAACTCATAAAATCAAAATAATCATTGTGATTGAATCGGTGTTATTTCGTAGCGTCTGAGAAGTGTATCGGAAAGCCGTAGCCTTAAATAAAAAAGGATTTCAAACAGAACTTTTATATATAACTTTTAAAAAATGTTTTAGCAAATGTTAAACCAACTTGGACATTGGTATCTAACCCAGTCCCGCGTTGAATCAAGCGAAAATATGAGGTTCGATGAGATCTCAAATAGAATGCTAAAGAAATTTTGAAATTTTGATGACTAGCCTCATTTTACCGTCAAAATGTGCTCTTTTTACAATTTCAACATCATCGATATGAATCAATTTATAGAGAGATTCACCTTTCAAAGAGATTTCTTGAGGAAAATATGGGGATAAGAGGAGCTCTTCCAATCTGAAAGTTGCCGTGAAACCGAAATTTCGTCTACAAAAGTCAAAGCTTTAACTTTAAAATAATGAAGTCTTTAAGAGAAGCAAAGCATAGCAAAGAGAAGCAATCAAAGCAAAGCATAGCAAAGCAAAGCAAAGCAAAGAGAAGCAAAGCGAAGCAAAGCGAAGCAAAGCGAAGCAAAGCGAAGCAAAGCGAAGCAAAGCGAAGCAAAGCGAAGCAAAGCGAAGCAAAGCGAAGCAAAGCGAAGCAAAGCGAAGCAAAGCGAAGCAAAGCGAAGCAAAGCGAAGCAAAGCGAAGCAAAGCGAAGCAAAGCAAAGCAAAGAGAAGCAGAGAAAAGAGAGGCAAAGCAAAGCAAAGAGAAGCAAATCAAAGCAAAGAGAAGCAATCAAAGCAAAGAGAAGCAAAGAAAAGAGAGGCAAAGCAAAACAAGAAAAGCAAAGCAAAGCAAAGCAAAGAGAAGCAATCAAAGCAAAGAGAAGCAAAGCAAAGCCAAGCAAAGAGAAGCAAAGCAAAGCAAAGTTTTAAACGCAAAACTCAAAGTGAACTTATGGCTAATGGTTATGACTAAAAGTAAAGTTGTTCTTTGTTCATGACTAAAATTCTAGTGAGCTAAGCAGGCTTAGAATCAAACGCACATACTTTGGATTAATCGTATTGATTGTGAAGTCAAGATTTAGTATGATGCACATAGAATATGAGGGAAGAGTGACTGTTGAAAGGACGAGTTGTGGAAGAGGAGTGATGTAAAGAAGAGTACATCCATTCGTGCATCTTAACTCTAAGCGAACCACCTGAACAAATGTTTGCAGTAAGTAATGAGCAGTAGTCTTTCACCTTAAAGCCAGGAGATGCTTTTGCGGTCTCTCGATTGGCTCTCTTTGTTAATGAGGACATTATCCGGAGATTAAAAGCGATTGGTTGACCATCATCTTTTGAAGTGGTAAAGGCCTGTAAAATTTGATATTAAGGCAAAGGCTTTGATGTCAAATTTCTTATAAGATTATTAATATTTTCGGTTCTTTCGCAAAAATTTGAAAAATCATTCAAAAATTTGAATTCTTTCATGAAAATGAACAAAGAAAACCACAGAAAATTCATTCTTTTACTATTTCTTCTGCGATTTTTGGTGAGGATACAACACTCAACAGATGGGGAAAGCCGGCTTTATCAACGCTCAAGTCAATCACTGAATCTGGATGACACTGCCATTTGCACGCAGACGATCGAGCGTCTATGGGGATCTGCCGAATGGAGAAACAAGAAGCACGTCATTTCCTAGCTATCTTGCTGAATTCATAATCTGACAAGAAGTGGGAAAGGAAGATTTCTTCGAATGAATGTTGCAACAAATTGCTACCGCATAGATTCTTCATTGATCATTTTAATGTTTTTTTTTTTTTTGATTTTGATTAATTTGATCGATTATTATTAAATGATTAAATATTTTGGATTTGCGGATTTGTGGAGAAACGAAAAAGAATCACATTTTCTTATCTTGTACTCACCCATTGATACAAAACAAAATCCTCAGGATGAATGTAAAGACGAAAAGCTGTTCCACTCATTTCAACCTGTAAATCTTAAGAAAATGATGAAATTCTATTCCATGAGTAATCGATTAATCAACTTTTTTTGGTCAAATAACTACGAGGAAACCTTTTTACGGGGTAGGCTAATTTCCGCAACTTTTTTGTGCAACAGGGTTATTTGCGCAACTGGGCCGTTTGCCCAACTTGTCATAACTTTTTTCTATGTGGACCGATCTTTATGCTTTTGGTTTCATTTTGTTGCACTTATTGAGATCTACAAAATGACACCAAAATCATAAAGATCGGCCCACATAGCCTACGCGACGCTTCGACCGCTTATAAGGGGGCGCTACGATTAGAGGTATTAGGAGTAGACTAGTTTCCGCAACTAGCCATAACTTTTTTCGATGTGGGCCGATCTTTATGATTTTGGTGTCATTTTGTAGATCTCAATAAGTGCAACAAAATGAAACCAAAATCATAAAGATTAGCTGACTTAGAAGAAAGTTATGGCGAGCAAGGCAAGCGACCCAGTTACGGTTGGGCAGTTGGGCAAACGCCAGTTGGGCAAGCGACCCAGTTACGCAAATGACCAAGTTGCGCAAAAAAAAACCCTGTCATTTGACCCTGTTGCGGAAAAAAATTGTGGAAATTAGCCAACCCCCTTTTTACACGTCAAGTAAAGTGAATTTCCCATCAAATCATTTAAACGACTGAATATCTTTAAAAAGAGTCATCACGGAATTTTTCCATGTCAATTTATTGCAATAATTTTTGCTAAAAGCACGGTTTTAAAGTTTAGCTTTTAAAAAAACACATTTATTACTTTTACTTTACTCATAATATTGTAAATTGAAACATGTTTATCAACAAAATAATAACTTTGACTCGAAAACTCACTTGTGACAATCCCATAAACACACTGACAGTCCCATAAACACACTGACTGACTCGAAAACTCACTTGTGACAATCCCATAAACACACTGACAGTCCCATAAACACACTGACTGACTCGAAAACTCACTTGTGACAATCCCATAAACACACTGACAGTCTCACTAATGTAAAGCACATCTCCACTCTCGCTTAACACCAAAAGAAATCCATCTAATATCTAAAACTCTCGTACTTTTCTTAAAGAAAGATATTTACATCCAACATCTCCGAAGAATCGAGAGGGAAATTCGTTGGATTACGATAACAATAACGCTTTACTTTATCAAAATCGATCACTTGATGCAATTTGATGAATGAAAGAGCTAGTTTTACCATAGTACTCTGAAAACATTGTTAATAAGGACATCTTTCCGTTTAATAATTCCATTAATAATTCTTTTTAAAGCCCTAACCTTGTCAATATGTTCAGCGGCGATTGTTCTCGACAACGGCAACCCTCTAGCCAGATTCTCAAACTCACGATTTTCCAATAAACGCCTTTGTTGAGCCATAATAAAGATTTTTTTAGTTTTTGATGTACTTTAGTGAGTAAAATTTCTCTTTAAACTAACTGACAAGTATCATTTGAGACGAAACAATTAGGCAAATGAGAATTTGAGACGAAAATTGAGTAGACCAAAGGAAGCAAATGATGACCAGTTTGGTTATGTAAATTTGCTTTGCATAATCAACTAAACTGAAAGAAATTCAATGGTTATTTCAAAATAAGAATTAAGAATTCAAGCATTTTCTTTATCAAAAATGTTATTGAGAACAACATTGAACAATAGCTGATCAATAATTGACTAACAGACCTTACTGTTAGCTAATGTTTTCTAAAAACCATTGTACCTTGTCAAGAAATTGTTAAGAAAAGAGTTTCAGAAAGGAAATTAAACTTTGACTTCAGTATGTCTTTATCTAGTCTGGTATAGCTGTCTTTTCTTCCTTCACAACAATCTACTATATATAAAAAGAAGTGTTTGTTCGTCTCTCCGTCCGTCCATCTGTACGGGCTTTTTCTCAGCCGTCTTTGGGCCAACAAACAAATTTATTTAAAAGTCTTAAAAAATAATATAGTTGTGTCATTCAAAATCAAAAGTTGAAGAGTCAGGATTGATTCACACTATCGGGGTTCGAACCCAGAACGTGCAAGCTGAAATAAACTTCGCTGCCGACTGCGCCACAGAGAGAGTGAAAGATCTCGCAGAAAAACCCGTTTTTACGCAGGTTTTTCAAATTAAAGTGCTAATTTTAGTGAGTAATTACTGAAACAGTCGGAGATGTTTGTTGAACTATTTAGCTTTGTTTAACTCTATAATTTTAAAGTTATTCTTGATGAAGATCAGATTACTGATAGGTAAATAAGTTCAGATAACTTGTGGTCATAACAGCCTCTCTGCTAACCCTGTTGTAAACCTCTTTCAACAACCCAATCACCTTATAAGCTTTCTCTCAAAGAGGATCGTCCAATCGACTAATTGCCGATCGGTCATCGAAGTGGAGAGAAGGGGAAATGTCCACCTAGCATTGGGTAAAGGTGAAGAGAGAGAACTGTTTGTAGAAGCTCTCAGTCAGCCGGTCTTCCCCCTCGGGGGTCAACACTCCCTTCCACCCCATCTGCCTCTTCCCCAGCCACCCGATCCTCACAAAGACGATGTTGTCAACCGATTATGACCCCAGCAACCTGTGATACTTTGAAACTTTTCTTTTCCTTTTTCTTTCAAGTTATTATCTCTGAACATACAAATCCATGGGTGAAAATCAATGTGAGTTAAACACTTTAAAGCACTTATTAGACATGTCCATTTTCGAGTTTTGGCGGCCGGGTCGGGTCAGCGGGTCGGGTCAAGCTCAAAATTTTTGCCGGGTCGGGTCAGCGGGTCATCCGGGAAAAAAGCCGGGTCGCGGGTCGGGTCAGCGGGTCACTTTTGACCCGACCCGATCCGACCCGACCCGACCCGACCCGACCCAACCCGACCCGACCCGCTGCCCATGTCTAGCACTTATCACATTCTTTGACTCTTCAGGTGTCTCAAATCTCTTTCAATCTATTGAAAATTCACGAAAATGGTGTCAGATGGTTACACTGTGGAAATATTGATGCTCATTTCAATGGAAAATTTCATTGGAGATTTAATGGAAGCTCGATTCTACCTAAGAAGATTGAAGTTGCTAGGAATAAGTTGATGTAAATTTATTCAGATTTTCATAGAATTTCTTAACTAATAGATTTTCTTTTAAGCTTTGAAAAGATTTAGAATAAATTTACAGAAATTTTCAGTCTACCAAACGGCTCTCAAAAGAACTCAGCCTCTTACGCTGGGGTTTATGAGTGTTGTGTTCGGGAATCTCTCGGCAATGCCTGTTATGCGACTACTGTCATTTATAGTAAGTTTATTTTTCTTATTCAGCATTTAAAAGAGCTTATCTTCTGTACTTCTCGGCTATATTTCATAAAATTTGGATTTTGTTTTGATTTTGGATCAAAAAGCTTCTCAAAATCAAATTAAATGCATCAAATCGGTTAAATCTAGTTTGTAGTTTGTAGTTTGAACCATCAGAACAGCTCGCTTAACGGTGAACTGCTTGAGAAATTGTAAAAATGATTGCCAGAAACGAATTACACTACCAAGCATTCAATCCTACCATGTTTAGGGTAGGTTTAATGCATTCGCCTCACGCGCACACGACCCGGGTTCGATCCCCGCGAGTGACTAACTACTAATTTTAAGGTTATTCTTGATGACGATCAGATTACTGATAGGTAAATAAGTTCAGATAACTTGTGGTCATCATAACAGCCTCTCTGCTAACCCTGTTGTAAGCCTCTTTCAACAACCCAATCACCTTATAAGCTTTCTCTCAAAGAGGATCGTCCAATCGACTAATTGAACCAGCAGAACAGCCCGCTTAACGGTGAACTGCTTGAGAAATTGTAAAAATGATTGCCAGAAACGAATTGCACTACCAAAAATTCAATCCCACCATGTTTAAGATAGGATTTAATGCGCTCGCCTCACGCGCACACGACCCGGGTTCGACCCCCGCGCGTGACTAACTACTTTGACTTTTTACAAAATTTCTTTTAAATGCACAACTACATGAAATTTGTTTAGACACGTTTTTCAGTGTTTTTAAAATACTCCAGCCGCTTTTTTCTAAATCAGACATAATAACTTTGATTCGAAAACTTACTTGGAACAATCCCATCAGATGACAGACGGACGGACATCCTTCGCTTATATATAGTAGAGATTTAATTGCATATATTTTGAACTTAAAAATCTTTTCATTTTACATATTCTCATCGGATGGCTTTTTTTTAGAATGGAGATTTTGTGGGAATATACCGTATTCTCTCTAATAGTAGTGCACTCTTTAATAGTATTGCGGTCCAGGAAGGGGTTGAAAAAATAGTAGTGCGCACTACTATTAGAGAGAATACGGTAATCGATAAGTATCCATATATCTTTAAAGATTAAATGGCGTACAATTTACTCAAAATTTTGTATAGAGAAAGCACTAAAAGATACACATAGAGTTTTCACTAGATATGTGCATTTTTACCTATCGTCGATAGGTGTACAGCGAAAAGTGAGAGCTGATCAAAACAGCGCCGTTTACGAGCAGCGCCATGGCAAAATAACCCCTCCACGGGTAAGTTTCTATGTGTTTCTTATTCTTATTAGATGAAAAATAAAACTATCTATATTTTGTATACTTTGCGACCACTTAAAACAGAATTGATGCCGAGAAAAGCTCACAATCAGCCCGCCGGCAAAAATCAATGTACCAGAAATTCGAGAAAAGCCTTCATTTTTTCGAAATTCAAATGGTTGTAACTTTGTGCTTTTTGCCGATTAGCGGTTTTTGAAAACAGCTTCTGAACGTACATTTTGTGGCCTTTCTTTTGGCACCTACCTCATATTGTAACTCGTGGGTAACTTGGGAAGGTTCCCTTGTCAGTTAACATCTTTTTGAGCTATTTCTCGTTTTTTTTTTGGCATTTTCTCATCCCAGATTTGTTCTAAACGGCTTCAAAAAATTCAGCAGATAGATTTTTTTTGCTATATTCAATGAAAACAAGAAACACAAATAAACTTGAGCGCAAGCGCATTATTTTGACCGAAGCTGTTTGTACACGGCGCTGTTTTCATCAGCTCTCCAAAAATCACGTCTTGAGCTCTTTAAAATCGACTTTTTCAAAAGTTTTCCACCACTAAGTAATATCAAACGGCAAAAAACGTTTAAAAGGAAATTTTTAAAGGAATTTTGAAAGGAATTAAGACGTCAATCCGTTGTACACCTATTGACGAATGGATTTAAAATGCACACGTCTAGTTTTCACTTTGGTTTAATCAAATTTCACTTTTCACTTTAGTTTCACGGTTCCAATACGCTTCCTATTTTGATCTAATACGGTTCCTATTTTGATCTAATACGGTTCCAATACGCTTCCTATTTTGATCTAATGCGGTTCCTATTTTGATCTAATACGGTTCCAATACGCTTCCTATTTTGATCAAATACGGTTCCAATACGGTTCCAATATGGTTCCAATACGCTTCCTATTTTGATCTAATACGGTTCCAATCAAATTTAGAGCCTCCAAATCGAGTTTTTTCTGTAAATAATGGAGATGAGATAAAAATTGATGGCAAAGAATCTCTCCTACTTCGTTTGGGATCGCAAAATAGGGACAATTTCTCGTGTACCATTGATGGCGAATCAAAAACGGAGCTGATCTTTACTGTAAGTTAGAAATTCTCAATCATTCTCATCTAATAGCTCTTATGATATCACTTAGCTTTAAGGCTTGTTTTTTTTCAGAGTTCTCCTCAAAAAGGCCGCCACCAACTACAGATACGAATCGATGAAATGAAAGAAGATCTCTTCGGCAAATATAAATGTTTCA
Source organism: Mesorhabditis belari (assembly GCA_958450365.1). Taxonomy (NCBI): domain Eukaryota; kingdom Metazoa; phylum Nematoda; class Chromadorea; order Rhabditida; family Rhabditidae; genus Mesorhabditis; species Mesorhabditis belari. Next base: position 3,690,982 of record CAUEEP010000736.1, read on the forward strand.
TCAATCATAAGGGAAAACAAAACCAATTTACTTCTTTCTTAGTTTCTTTTTCGCATTTATCTTTTTCTTCTTCTTTTTTCTTCTTCTATTTATTCTTTTTGACAATATTTTATTGAAAAGCAATAATAAAACATCAAAAGGCTTTAGAAATTGAGTGAAAAATATTGATATTGGAAATATTGTAAATCTTGGCAAGGATTTTGTTCACATAAAGCAATTGAATCTCACCTAGGAAAGGGAATTTTTTGAGAGAAATAAGTAGTGGAAAGATTGGTTTTAGGAACAAAGAGAAAATTTGGAATCACAAATATTTTGGGTACTGCTTAATAAGCGAGGATCACATAACAAGCGTAGATGATGCCGGGAATGTAGCCGAGAATTGTCAACAAAATGCAAATCGCTAAATGATAGTCGCAACCCTTCTCGAAGAAAACGCCAAGAGGCTGAAATTTGAAAATTGAAAATAAATTTAGATAAATAAGTTCGATTTTAGAGCTGAAATGAAATAAAATAAAAAGTATTCAGGTCTAACTTCGATCTAACAGAATTCCGTTCATTTTTCATTTTTTTTTTTTGTTAGAACAACGCTTTGTTAAAGCTGCTTTGCTAAAGCTTTACAAAAGAATGAAATCAAAACTAAAGATATCTAAAACTACTTAAAATCAAACTCTACTTAAAAGATTAAAAACAATGATTTAAAGGGATCGAACTGGGATCCAAAGAATGGGAGACAGCGGCACTACCACTGCACCACTCAGTCACTATTTTTGGTGAGCGACGGTAGCCTTACAAAGTCGCACAGGCTTAGGTTAAATTTCGAATCCGTTTTTACAGAAATCTAGAATATTTAGACAAAAATTAAAGAAGCCATAGTTAGGCGCCGTTCCCTAGTTAGGCGCCGTTCCCTAGTTAGGCGCCGTTCCCTAGTTAGGCGCCGTTCCCTAGTTAGGCGCCGTTCCCTAGTTAGGCGCCGTTCCCTGGTTAGGCGCCGTTCCCTAGTTAGGCGCCGTTCCCTAGTTAGGCGCCGTTCCCTAGTTAGGCGCCGTTCCCTAGTTAGGCGCCGTTCCCTAGTTAGGCGCCGTTCCCTAGTTAGGCGCCGTTCCCTAGTTAGGCGCCGTTCCCTAGTTAGGCGCCGTTCCCTAGTTAGGCGCCGTTCCCTAGTTAGGCAAAGATCTAATTCTCAAATTTCTCATTCTCAAAAGCACTGTAAATCTCAGTCTTGTATCACTACAGGATTTGAATCAGAAACATCCACTAATTGCTTAATCTATAGCTTAATTACTACCCTAAAGTGCAGAGCTATTGTCTAAATACTTTTTGCTTATCAGTTTACAGTTTCAAGCTATGAACACTAGCTTTTTAAAGCGTAACCTCGTGTTTTTAAAGTCACAACGCATTCAATAGTTGAATCTTTTCCGTTTTCAATCTTTATCCCACTCACCGGCAAAAGGACAGCACAGATGAACTTTGGCAAATCGGAGCAGGTGAGGGCCATCTTTTGCTTTGCTTTGTTTTGTTAAACTCTAAAATCTCAATTTGAAACCAAGTAAGAAAGCTTAGAAAATTCAAGAAATAAAAGAAATCGGAGAAAATTGGAAATTCTTTGAAGCCCTTTCGGGTAGTCAAGGCAAAAATCCATGGAATCATCAGAATTCAAAAAAGGAATTTAAAATGTGGCACTTTAACTTAAAAAGCAATATTTTACTTATTTTACGACTTTTTTCTGAAAATTCAAGGTTCAATAGAGGGAAATGTTTGAGGAAAAGTTTTTCTCGCACAGAATTTTTGTGAGAAAGCCTTTCTCAAACAAATGGAGAATTTTGTGGAAAAGAGGCGGATAGAGCAAAGATTTGTGGGGAAATCGAGTGAAATATTGAATTGAATTGAATTGAATTGAATTGAATTGCATTGAAATCTTGAATGAGTGAAAGTGTGATCGATAACGAATTTCAGTGAAAGACTCCAGCTTTTCAGCTAACCATAAATGCTTAGTTTATTTTTTAATCACGATCAACACTATCTAAAGTTTCCACTAATTACTTACCGTCAATACTTTAATAGTACCCCACCCACCGCGTACAGTCGCGTAGTCGCAAAGGTTTTTTAGTATTTCATTTTTTTCAAAGCGCCCGTACTTTCAAAAATGCGTCTTTGGTATCAAAAAATAGCTGAAATTCAGGGCTATTTTTTGATACCTAAGCGCGCATTGTAGCATAAACCAGTGTCGAGAAAAACTCGTTCAAAGCTAGACTACGCAACACTTCGCAACGTCATTATGGGAGTGGGGGACTATTACAGTATTTACGGTACGATTTTAAATGCAAATCCTATAGCTAGAAAGTATTGAATTTATTAAAATTTTGGCTAAACATATAAGAAATTTTATTGCATAGATACGTTTTAAAGAATTAAGAAAAGTTCTCTAAAGTCAAAGCTAATCAAGCTTGAATTCTAGATTTATTTTAGTTATTAAAAGCCATTCAAACAGTTCATTTGAGTCTTATCTTGAATTTAAAACGTTTTAAATCATTTCAATAGTTCAAAAACGAAAAAGTCAAGTAGTCCCGTTGTAGACAAGTACTTTTTGAGAGTCTTGGTAGGACTTCAAGGACAAACGATTGAATGTTGGGAATTGATTCGTAAATAAACGAATATAACGAATAAACGAAACGAATAACAAAACGAACGAACGAATTTTGCTTAGGAACTTAACAGCAAAATCAAAACATAATGGAACACGTATTGAGAATTTAAAGGAGAATATTGTGAAATCCTATCGTTGGCTGTGTTATTGATCCAAGCGATTACCCCAAGCCACTCCCCATTTCCCTCTTATCCCACTCGGGATTATAAAGAACGGGTCATGAGGTCGTTGGATATGGAAAAGACTTCAAGGACATAATAAGAATGGAATGGCATTGGTTGATTGATCGAAGAGTTGTGGGACATTTGATACCTGCCCCTTCCTCATTGGCAATCCAACTTTGAGCTCAAATTCCTTGGTGTTCGTCTCTTCAATCGAAATAGTTTTTTTACCAATTGACAGAGAAAGACTTGGCGCATCGAATGATACCAAGAATGTTTAAATTGGATAATCCAACATCAAGATATTTGAGCTCAAAGTTAGATTGCTAATGGCAAAAGGGGCGAAGCTTATCAGATGTCCAATAATTTGGTGAAAGAGGACAAGTAAACGAGATTTAATTTAGATTGAGCTTCATTTTGTACATGTTTAAGTTACCTAATCAATGAAAAATGAGCATAAGATGAAAATTTTGCATTACTCTTGCAATCGTTAAAATAAAAATGCAATGAGACATGAAATTTTCAAGAGGAATGGAGATGAAAAGGTGAATGAAAGAGCTTTTGGTTTTACTAGGTTTAAAAGTTCGATGAGCTCGATAAAATAAGATCTAGAACTAATTAAGATCTTGATTTAACTAAAAATTAAAGTTAAAGTTAAATAAATTGAAATTTTAAAGTCTGGAAAGCTAGTCAAAGAGATGAAAAGGTGAATGAAGCAGCTTTTGGTTTTAGACTAGGTTTAAAAGCTCGAAAAGATCGATAAAATAAGATCTAGAACTTTGGTTTAACTAAAAACTAAAGTTAAAGTGAAATAAATTGAAAACTTAGAGTCTGGAAAGCTAGTCAAAGAGATGAAAAGGTAAATGAAAGAGCTTTTGGTTTTACTAGGTTTAAAACCTCGAAAAGATCGATAAAATAAGATCTAGAACTAACTAAGATCTTGATTTAACTAAAAATTAAAGTTAAATTGAAATAAATTCAAAACTTAAAGTCTGGAGAGCTCAAAAATCTCATAGCTAACTTTCCAGCAGTTCAGCTTAGCGTTCAACTTCAACTTTAACTCAGTGGAATTGAAAAGTGGCTCTAAAATTGCTTACAAAATTGTAAACTTTGACCGTTGGACTGAATATTGGTGAAAAACGGGAAAACTCAAAAAATTCAATGTTGGCCATAGAATGTAGTGAAATTTTCATGAGGAATGGATGGGGAAACCAAACGGAAACGCTTCTTTTCATTGCCAGCCTGTGCCAGCCCTTTGGGTCTATTTACTCTATTATTTGCTCTATTTGCTCAGTCAAACCCTTCACTACTGTTTAAGCAAAGAGATTTCCAAAAAAAAAAATCGAAAAACCTACAAATGATCAAGCCTCAAAAATTCTTCAAAGAAATCGCCTTGACTCACCCACATTTCTCCGCGTAAACAAAGTGACTCAGCGATTTCCTCACCGAATTTTGCAATCTATTTTCTATTTTATTGATACCTTTTTTACTGACGAATAAAGATGAATAAGATTTCGTGGAAAATTTGGGGAAAATTGTGGAAAATTTGGGGAAAATTGTGGAAAATTTAGGGAAAATTGTGGAAAATTTATGGAAAATTATGGAAAATGGAAATGCCCATTTGCGCCAATTCCTATTTATACCGATGTTCACATTTTTTGACTCGTTATTTACAGGAAATTTCTGTGTCTACGGCAACTGAAAAAAACAATCAAACTTTTTGCCACTCTTCGAGATCAAATGAGCGAATCGCTCGCGAAAAGCGAAGCGAATGAGCTAAGAAACTTATGTTGTACTTTGTTGTATTGTTGTACAACTTTTTGAGAGGGAAAACGAAAGGCAAATGACAATTTGAAAATGATATTCGAATATCTCTATCGCTGGATTTGCCGAGATTAAAGTGAATGTGAATTTTAGATGGATGAACTGTTGTACATTAGAACTTTACTTGGAAAACAGACTGTACTTGTTAGATCAAGTAGAGTGGATCCTGAAGATATTTGACTGTCCAAAAAGTCTTTTTATTCATTTTTATAACTGGAAAAGCTGTCGTTATAACTGAAAAGTACCAGTAAAAAAACTTTGCCTAAAAATCAAGCAAATCAGCAAAAATCGAAAATTTTTGGATTTGGAATGCAGAGAGCGAAATTCTATCAAAAGAATCGGAAAAAAAATGAGAGGAAATAATTGGTTGCGCTTAAAAATCGTTCTGATCGACCTAGAGAGTTTTTAAAAAGTTTTAAAAAGAAAATTGAATTGAAAATAGATTAGCCAAAGGATTGAAGTCAAAGGTTTCCTAGAAACGGAAAAGGAAACATGATTCAATGTTTTGTTGGTGATTGAACTTTGTTGTTGTCTTAGGTGGAGAGATTTGGCAAACTTTAGACCTAAAATCCAACAATATTTCCACTTATATTAACTAACTTTTGTTATAAACGACTTTAAAAAGGTAACTACAGTACTGGACAATGAAATATCATATTTGAAAAAACACTTTCGCACTTTCGCATCGCAACATCATTTCACTAGCAATCAAGGGTTTTAGTGTACCAGGGAGGATGCATTTAAAAGCAGATAGGATGAAAGCAGTGCTTGTTCGATTCAGCTCAAAGTTGTGCAAAAATTTGTCAGAGATGTATCTAAACTAATATACAGTACTGGACAATGAAATATCATATTTGAAAAAACGATCGTCACTTTCGCGCGTCTGTAACTCCCTTGTCTTTGAGTTTAAACTATTAGTGTTATGCATTTTTTGAAAGCTCTTTTCAAGGGCTACACAATGGTAATATTCATATTTAGAAATACGGTAAAGACAAGGGAGTTACGCGCGAAAGTGCGAAAGTGTTTTTTCAAATATGATATTTCATTGTCCAGTAGTGTAGTACAATTAAATTGAATTTGTAAAAGTTCCAGATTTGGTAAACAAATTGTTCAGAATTGCGCTTATAAAGCTTGGAATAAAATACTGATTTCAACTGTTTAGTAGATCGGAGTTTAAAAGAAAAATGGAAAACTGAGCCTAGAAAATAATTTATATCTGAAAAGTGGCATATCGTTGTTGTTGTTTTTGGGAATTTGGTTGTGTGTGAAGCCCTCCCCTTTCCCCTCCTTAAACATGCCGAAGCTCCCCGGCGACTCAAAAAAGACTGATTGCCCTTTTTCTGAAAGTTTCCCTCTTCTTCTTTTTCCTCTCTTTCCCTTTTCTCTATTCCCTAAAAGCCAATTCTTTTCCCCAGAAGAGCTTTCCAACAAATTACGAAATTCCCTGAATTTCTCATCAAATCTAACTCATTTCGAGTTTAAAAGCTTTTTTTTAAAAATGTTTTTAATAACGTATTTTCTCTAATAGTAGTGTTTTGCCCAAAGCCAGGTTTAAAGCCCAGCTGAGGCCCAATATAAGTTTTATTTTTTAAAATTTAAAGGGAATAAAGAACACCCAGAGCGTCGCCTAAATTCCTCGAAATCTCGAGAACCGCTTATCAGAACCTATCGATGTGCGGTCGGAAAATGTAGCTAACGATGAGATCTAGTGGGGGATTAGAGTGTTGAGCTTCTGGGAAAAATTGGAAACCGTAAAATAGTGATCAACTCGGCTGGCTGGGATGTACTACTACTAGAGAAAATACGGTAGATCAACAGAAAACTTGGTTCAATGTTTTGTTAGTCATTGAATTTTGCTGCTGTCTTGCGTGGAGAGCTTTGTCACATTCAAAGCTTAAAATCCAACAATCCACTTGTATTAAAGATCAAAAGCTTTATTTAATAAGTGAAGATTTAAATCTTGAAACGAAAAGAGGTAGGCAATGTTCATATAATGAAATTTTCTATTGGAAATGTTCTTTTTAATATTTACAAAGCAATTTTTGACTAAATTTTCTTTAGTTTTAGTATTGAAAGATGACGAATAGTGCGTGAATGATGCCAGGGATGTAGCCGAGAATTGTCAAAACGATGTTGATCGCCAAATGAATCGTGCAACCTTTCTCCAAAAAAACACCGATTGGCTGAAATTTCAAAAGTTTAATAGAGTTAAAATCGATCGAGTTGTTCATTTTTATGCAAAATTTCTGTAGAAACTGTAGAAATTTGTTGAGATTTTGTTCCATTTACCGTATTTTCTTTGATAGTAGTGCGTTGGTGACGATTTTACGCTTTCCAAGCTTTTGCAGAAGCTCAAGCCTCTAATCCCCCACTAGATCCCACTAGCTACATTTTCCGACCCCACATCGATAGGTTCTAGATAAGCGTCCTCGAGATTTAGCAAATTTAGAAACTAGAAATTATTACTAGAAACTAGAAAAACTAGAGATTTAGAAACTAGCAAATAGCCTTTGAAGAAACTCTGTAAGTACCGTGTTTTCCATGCACGAACCGAGTTGATCACTATTTTACGGTTTCCAATTTTTCCCAGAAGCTCAAGCCTCTAATCCCCCACTAGATCTCATCGTCAGCTACATTTTCCGACCCCACGTCGATAGGTTCTGATAAGCGGTTCTCGAGATTTCGAGCAATTTAGGCAACGCTTCGGGTGCACTACTATTAGAGAAAATACGGTATCACTTTTTGTTTGAGCTTATTTTCTGAATTTCATTTCTCATTGTGTTCATTGTTAATGTAAACTTGTTTTCCCCGCATTTCCCCCCGCATTTTCCCATCAACTTCTGACTCATCACATTTCAAAATTTCTGAATAAATCAATAAGCAAATATGTTTTGTTTTTCCCATTTTGACAACCTTCTTGCTTTTGAAAGGGCAAAAGTGCAAAAGCACTCAATGTTTTTCTCAAAAACATCGAATTTTCACTTTCTTTGTCTCATTTCTAAATTCTCAACCTTGAAATAGACTCAGAATTTTAAAAAAGATGAAAATTATCACCGGGAAAATGATGGCAAAAATGATCTTGCAGATGTCGTCAGCTGTGGCTGGCATTTTGAAAGATTTCCTGAAAGCTTTGAGAAATAAAATCGCATTTAAACATAAGAAACTGTTTGGAAAGTTGGAAAACTTGAATTTACTAAAGAAGAATTTTAAAATAATAATAATAAGAGTCTTTTTTTAATAAGAGATCCGTTTTTAAAGAAGTTTCTCATCATTCAAGCGTTCAAAATTGATCTGTTTAGAAATTTTAGGATTAGGAATTGTTTTTTGTTGGAAAAGATGAAGAAATAAAAGAAAAAGATCAAAATTGAATGGATATTTAAAAGAATAAATGATGCTTATGCATTCTTTGCTATCACTGAAAAAAAGCAGATCAAGAAAATCGTAGTTAGACTCAGCTTTTTTCTCAGAGACAAGCAGTTCTCACACAGTCTAATTCTTAAAGTCATAATGAAATTTCGAATTCAATTTTAACTCTTAGATTTACAATAAATCTAATGATCGACTATCGTAATACCTGGGGTAAGCTGATTTCCGCAATTTTTTTTGCGCAACAGGGTCATTTGCGCAAATGGGTCGTTTACCCAACTAGCCATAAATTTTTCCTAAGTGGACCAATCTTTATGATTTTGGTTTCATTTTGTTGCACTTATTGAGATCTACAAAATGACACCAAAATCATAAAGATCGGCCCACATAGAAAACAGTTACGGCGAGTTGCGGACACTAGCCTACCCCTAATACCTCTAATCGTAGCGCCCCCTTAAAATGACGGTCGAAGCGTCGCGTAGTCTAACTTTAAGCGCATTTTTCTCGCCACTCGTTTATGCTACAGTGTGCGCTTAAGTATCAAATGAAAGCTGAAATTCAGGGCTATTTTTTTTATATCAAACATGTAGCTTTAGATAATATGAGCGCTTAGAAAAAAATGATTTTGTAAAAAATTTCTTGCGACTACGCGACTATACGTACGGGGGGGGGGCGGTACTATTAGAAGTATTACAGTAGTGACATTTTTGACGCAAAATAAGTTGAATCTGTATAGTGTAAAAGGCAAAAAGGCTAAGAATTGTTTTTGCGAATTCAAATCAATCTTAAATCTTTTATTTAAATTCAGCAAAAGATATTCAATGAAAAGTTAAATAAGAGAACAAATTTAGAGATTAAAAGTAAAAATATTGAGCTGTTTGATCAAGAAATTAGAAAATTAAGAGGAGTAATAAGAAACAGAAAATTGAGAAGAGTAAAAGATCTAACTAGGGAATGTTGTTAACTTATTATGGCTTTTGACTCGGGAAATAGCCTATATGATGCAGTTTTTCACGCTGATTCCGAATCTGCAATCAGTTTTTGCCAAACGCTTCTCTATCGCGAGGTATTTGGCATACAAGTTTTGGGGTCTCTTTGGAGGGAAAAAACAGGGACGGCTTTGGCTTTATAGAAAACAATCAAACTTTAAAAAACAAAAAATTTCCCTTCAAAGGACTCGAACCCTCGGGGTCTAAACGGAGATACGCCCGGTAGGCTAACCACTACACCACCGAGACCGTTGACTGAAGACAGTGCGTCGCCCTTATAAAGAGACCCCAAAACTTGTTTGACAAATATCTCGCGATAGAGAAGCGTTTGAAAAAAACTGATTGCAGGTTCGGAATCAGCGTGAAAAACTGCATCAGATAGGCTATTTCCCGAGTCAAAAGCCACAATAAGACTAGTAAGAACAACATTTCCTAATAAGAAAAGACTCAAAAAGTTGTTATAAATGTAAATTTGAAACTTTTAAAGATCTCAATTTAAAACTGAATATCTAATAAGCCAAGATCACATAACAAGCGTGGATGATGCCGGGAATGTAGCCGAGAATCGTTAGGAGAATGTTGATGGCTAAATGATAGGTGCAGCCCTTCTCCATCCAAACGCCAATCGGCTGAAAATAACATATTTATACCACAAATAATTTTCCGATGCACTTTTTGTGAAAACTAGACACTTTTTTTCTCTACTTTAACAATCTCAGACTTAAAAGAGAGCTGCTGACCTCAAATTCTCTCATCTTCTATTCTCTGTTATTGTTTTTCTTTATTTTCTGGTAGCTATTTTGTGACTCCCCGCCTATTGCACTTTTGCGGATCTCTTCCTTTTTCCCCTTTCTTTCCCTCTTCCTTTCCCTCTTTCTTTCCTTTTCTCTCTTTCTTTCCTTTCCCTCTTTCCTTCTTTTCCCCCCTTTCTTTCCTTTCCCCCTTCCTTTCCTTTCCCCCTTTCTTTCCTTTCCCCCTTTCTCTCCGTCCCCTCTTTCTTTCCTTTCCCGCTTCCCATCAGCTTGTTTGTTGTTTACTCCGCTGAAAAACCCTGTCTAGACTCTCCTCAACTTGCTCAAAAAAAAACTTTCTTCTTTTCAGAAATGTTTCTTTTATCTGATTAAATTATGATATCATAGCTAGACCAAACATTATTTATAAGTTTTATAAGACATTGAATACTTATGCATCTTTCCCATTCCACAAGTTTCAAATTAGCCTTCCTGTGCGTCAACTTATTCTAGATGCACAAATTGGATCACGCAATGAACTCAATTAATTGATTTTGTCTTATCTATGTGATTTTAAAATAAATGTTTGAATTTTTTGTTTTTAAAATTTCAAATTGCGATGCGGAAGGTTCAATGAACAAAAGTGAACAATTTGAATTGAAATTTGAATTATTTTGAGTTGGGAAAGATGCACAAATACTAGATATAATTTAAATATAAGACATAATAAACATATTTTTAAAAGATTAAATATAAAATGCTTCATTTTCGACTTTTTAAGTAGAGCTCACTGGTAACAAAAGAGCGCAGAGGAATTTTGGGATATCAGTGCATGTCAATGCCATCTTTGGTTAGAGATTGTGTAGTCGAGGAAAATCTGAAATGAGAATTTTTGAGAATTGGTGGTAGAGAAAGAGAATGAGACAACATCAAATATTCATTGAAATCAAAATGCAAGCTTTTTAGGGAGTATGGCAACCGAACTAGCTCAGTCTCTAATTTGTACAATCGAACAATTGTACAATTGTACTAATTTGTACAATCAAACTTCAATTTAACGAACTTCGATTAAACGAAATGTTTTTTTGAAATAAAATTGTAGTGATGGGGTGTTCAGCAAACAATTATAGAGGAAATTAATCTCAAAATAAAACAAGGCTTTGGTAGCTAACTGGTAAAGTTGGTAAGCTAAACTGGTAAACTTAGCAAGCTAAACTGGTCAGCTTGGTAAGTTAAACTGGTAAACTTGATAATCTAAACTGGTCAACTTGGTAAGCTAAACTGGTCAACTTGGTAAGTAAGCTAAGCTGGTAAACTTGATAAGCTAAACTGGTAAACTTGGTAAGTAAGCTAAACTGGTCAACTTGATAAGCTAAACTGGTCAACTTGGTAAGTAAGCTAATCTAAACTGGTCAACTTGGTAAGGAAGCTAAACTGGTCAACTTGATAAGCTAAACTGGTCAACTTGGTAAGTTAAACTGGTCAACTTGGTAAGCTAAACTGGTAAACTTAGTAAGCTAAACTAATGTATCACATTTAGTCATTGAAATGATTTGATTGCATGATTCATTTACAGAAAACTCATTATTTCTCTTTTTTGTCTATTTATATCTATTCCTTAGCAACGAATCCAGAAAAGCATCCAAAAATTGGATTGAATCTAGAAAAGAATTGAATAGAAAAAGATTTGTAGTATTTGAAATGGAAGAGATTGAAAACAAGATTGTTGTTTTTCATGTTTAAAGATTTCTTCTTCACAAAAACTTAAAGATATCCTTACTATAATACAAAAAAAGTACATAAAGCTGAGGAAAATGGATTTCTTTGAGAGTTGAGTGGTGAACAATCGATGAGAACAAATACAAAAAAAGATCCTTTACTTCCTCCGATCAAAGAGTGACAATGATTAATGAAAAGCGAAAAGCTAAAGAGTTAAAAAAAACCATAGAGAGCTATCTCAAGTTGATTTTGTTTCTTTGAAGCTTAAAAAATGATGTTTTATGATTTTATGGTTCAATTTCAAGTCATACGCCAACTTTCCATTTCTTCTAAAAGCTCTCACAGTTTTTTTTAATCGAGTTAAATTGTGGAACCTTTTACCCCCTTGGCTAGATTTAAAGCCGCAATTTCGGCAATTGATTTGACTGCTCTGTGATTCTTTCTTGAGGTATCTATTTATCTTTTGGTTATGTTTTGAGTGGTGCGGTGATTATTGTGATCTTGTTTTGTCGCTATTCAACTGAATAAAGCATATATATGTCGTAGCCGTCTACGAAATTCAGCCGCTAACGAATGAGGGTATTCCCGGGCATCCAATCAAAAAGTCACCCACATAAAAAATGTTCATAATACATATATTTTATAAAAAATTTTTGAAATTAGCTCATTTGGTCTAGTCGAAAATTTTTTTTGAGCCCCCAAAGTTTAGGTTCAAAAATGCCCTAAAATGGCTATGAAAAATTTTCTACTCAGCCAAAAAACTTGCCTAATAGCTCATTTTGTAGCCAATTTGATGTAGATTCTTAAAGTATAGCTAGATTGAACATTTGTTTTTCAAAGCTAGGAGAAAGAGGGCGAGGAACGACTTCAGTTGAACTCGGTCGCTGTTTTCACATTTGAGAATTGCCCTGAATTTGTTCCTCGCCCTCTTTCTCCTACTTTCAACAAAAAATTGTTTTAGATAACTGCGGAAATGAACAATTTATGGTTTAAAAAGAAGAAGAAAACAAAAAAAGCATAAATAAAGTTAAAAATGAAATCTCATTCTTCATGAATCATTTGTTTTAAGGACAAAAAATGACTAAAATGATGAGAAAAATCAAAATAATTTTATTTGTGTATGGAAAAATCTCGAAAAAAAAAGTGATTCATTAGGCATTCGTATCTTTCGTTTCCTTTCCTATTTAAATTCTAAATTTCCCTCGAAAAACCCCCCAAAAATTGTCAACTACATGAAAAACATTGTTGAACTTTTTGTTGTTTACTTTTTAAAAGAAATAAAAGAAGTTTATTGTTGGAAAATTCTTACTTGCTAGATAAATAAATAGCTTTATTTTAAGTTTTGAATATACAAATAAACGTTAAGTGAAATATTTTGCTGTAAAAGAGCGGAAAACTATCTAACAAAAAAAGAATTTTGGTCTCAGCCAACTCTAAGTTGTAAAAGAGCTTTTGTCACTAAAAGTTTCTTTGTCGCTTTTTCAAACAGCTTCACCCATCAAGAAAAGAGTTGCAAATTTATTGAGAAAGATTATCTGCTTTATATTTCCGATATTTCCGCAAAATCGAAAGAGATTGCAGAGATCTACAATTAACGAAGTAACTTCGATTAAACGAAATCTTTTATATAACTATTTTTTGGTTTCAACTTGGGGTTTTACCTGGCAAACCATGTGCAAACCTTCGATATAACGAACTTTTTGAGCTTTCCCTTGAGGTTTGTTAAAAAAAAAAAAAAATACCGACTGGGGCTACCAGTGGTGAATTTATCGCATACACGAAATATATCAATCACAATACAACGACACACACAATACTAGGCTATATCTTAACTTAACCCACGTCATGACAGACGGCTCCCTAACCCTAAGCTCAATTGGGAACTAAATAGCTTTTTTGGTGGTGAAGGGAAGATGACGATGAAGGAGTGGCTTGTCACTTTAAAGAACTGGGGCCACAACCACCAGACTGCCCTCCAGAAAACCTCTCAACCCGAAGGGAAAGGAAATCCGAAGGGGGTGACCATGTCGCATGTGGGGTTCGAACCCTCGACCTTCCGATTAAGATAAAAGACACTTAACCAGTCAGCCACACGTGCTCGTGTTATATCAAAATTCTAAATTTCTATAGAGATTGCTGAGATTGATCTTTTTCAGTAAGTTATTTGATGTTAATTCTAAGTTTTTAAATTAATTTTGAGAGTAAATAGGAAAGGAGATGAGCTCGAAAAAATACTGCTAATAATAAGTAAGTTTACTTTAATCAAAATAGCGCTTAAATTTTGTAGAGAAAATTTGGCAAGATTGTCTACTCTTTAGATAGTATATACCGATTGAATGAAATTTGGTTTATTAAAAGAAACTTTGACAAGGCAAATAATAACTATTAAAAGCCGAAGACTTGTTTACAAAATTGGAACAATAAAGGAAAAGCGAGCGGATAGAGATCTATTGGATTAGCATTTTATGAAGCTTTCTCCAAGCATATGTGTAAAAGGGAAAGAGATGGGAGAGATGAAGGGAAATTTCTATTCATTCTTTCTCTCTCTTCCTTCTCTTTATCTCTAGGTCATTGTGTCGATCAATCCCACTTCACTTTCACCCATAGGATTATTTATTCACAAGAGAATTTGAATAGCTGATCTGTTATTGAACACTTGATACATTAAAGTTGTTTGAAAATGAGTTGAAATATACAGTGGACTCTCGCGGAACTCTATATAGCGGAAAACTATCTAACAAAATGGAATTTTAGTCTCCGCCAACGCTAAGCTATGTAAAACAGTACGCTATGTAACGCACTCGGAACCTATATAGCGGAAAACTATCTAAGAAAATGGAATTTTAGTCTCAGCCAACGCTAAGCTATATAAAACGGTACTCTATTAACGCACTCGGAACCTATATAGCGGAAAACTATCTAACAAAATGAAGTTTTGGTCTTAGCCAACTCTAAGCTAACTAAATCAGCACGCTATGTAACACACTCGGAACCTATATAGCGGAAAACTATCTAACAAAATAGAATTTTGGTCTCAGCCAACTCTAAGCTATGTAAAACAGTACGCTATGTAACACACTCTATATAGACTTTTCCTGGCATTTGGGGATTCTTCCAAATTCCGAGACTTTTCCCAGCATTTGGGAGGTTTCCAAATATAGATGCCAAACATAAATTTCCTTAGTATTCCTTCGATTAGCATACTATAGTGAATCTATATAAATGAAACAATTTTTTGGTCCCTTTCATTCCGTTATAGAGAGTCAACTGTATTTGAAAGAATAAAAATGAAAAAACAATACAATTGAAGACGGAAAGTTGCCATGTTTGAGGATTTAAAATTTATAGATTTTCGAGGATTGGTGGTAGAGAAAGAGAATGAGGCAACATCGACTATTCATTGAAATCAAAATGCGAGCTTTTTAGGGAGTATGACAGTATGCGAGTATGACAACTGAACTAGTTCAGTTGTCATACTTGCATACTGTCATCCTCCTATTGTACAAATTAGAGACTGAACAACTAGTTCTGTCTCTAATTTGTACAATCAAACTTCAATTTAACAAACTTCGATGAAACGAAATGTTTGATATAACTATTTTTGGTTCCAACATAGGGCTTTACCTTAAGCTTCAATATAAAGAACTTCTTGAGCGTTCCCTTGAGATTTGTTATATCAAAGTTCGACTGTATGTAGATTATATTCTTTTGAAGTTTAGCGATCTATCAGACTCAAATGACAAGCGCTGGAAGTAGACAAAGTAAAAAGAAAACAGTTGATTTCAAAATTCTGGTACTCGTCTTGGTTATGGCTGTAAAAACGATTGTTCTGTTGTTGTAGATCTAGTTGTCGTGGCGGTCGCGATCGTTGTGGTTTTTACAACAACAGGAGTGGTAGTTATAGTTGTGGTTGTGGTTGATGTTGTAGCTGTCTTAGTTGAAGTTGTTGTGGTTGAATTGAACGACGTTGAAGTAATAGTGATTGTTGTAGTTGTAGTGGTCGTGGTTGCTGGTGGTGTTGTCACATGAACTCTCGCCGCCATGCCCGACTGGTTAGTGACTTCACCAGGAGGCCAAGAGAACTGAAAGCTTTGAAACTTTTGTAGCTTGGAGAGTTGTTGTTCTTGTTAAAAAGATGATAAATGAGGTAAAATCTGAGTAAATTTCTTGCTCAACTTACCTGTACAGCGTCGATATTCAAAAGTATATAGTTTATCGCCACAGTCACTTTTTCAATTGGCCGTAAAAGCGATTGTTCTGTTGTTGTAGATCTAGTCGTCGTGGCCGTCGCGATCGTTGTGGCTTTTACAACAACAGGAGTGGTAGTCATAGTTGTGGTTGTGGTTCATGTTGTAGCTGTCGTAGTTGTAAAACTGAAATCATGAACGAAATAGGATTTGATTAGTGTAAACATACGATTTGTCAGTGAAGCTAGAAAGCTTTCTAGCTTTCTAAAAGCTCACGATCAAAGACTTTCACAAAAACATTATGACCAACAACTTGAAGCACTTTGATTGTGCAATTCGAGAGGCAGCCCGCTGAAAACGATTTACAGGGTGATCGCGAATCATAGCAACTCACTTCTAAGGGTATAGAAATAATAATCGGCTGAATCAGAACCGATCACGATGAGAAAGCCGAAGTTAAGCTCGAGGAGTTCAAAGAAGATTCCAGCTCGAGCAAAGAGATCCGTTGTGACAATCATGAAGAGAACTATTGGTAAAGATCTGAAAGACGGTTTTGACAAGAATTTCGTTATTACTTGGCTAGAGATGATGCCATTCGAGGCTCATAGTCAAATGTAGGTGGAGGTCTCATCGATGAAACTAATAGAAAAGTTCTGGCAAGTTGCGCAAACGACCCAGTTGCGCTAATGACCCTGTTGCTCAAAAAACATGCGGAAATTAGCCTACCCCGTTTTTTTTTAGGAATTATCACCACGAGTTGTTGATGATCTTGGCTTTGGGCAACTTGATGCATATTCAGGCGAATTTGGACGAGTATGCCTCCGAAAAAGCACACAAAATGATGAAAGATTACAAAATAGTGTTATTGTTATCAAGATTTGACGAAAACATTTTATTAATGTACAATTTGAAAAAAAATGAATCTATTTTCTATTGCACAAAACGAAAAACAGCCTGAAGTTGATAAGGATAGCAAAAAAGTGGAAAAATTGGACAACGAAAGAAAGTTAAAGTTTAAAATTGATTCTTTGATTCTTTGATTCATTGGTCGATTCTTAAGCAGAAGCTTCCTCAGTTCGTGGTCTAGATTGACGACGGCATCCCTCGTCAAGAATTGGAGGAGGTGAAGGAGGAGAATGTGATGACATAGCCTATTCAAATAATAAATAAAGCTTTTGAGAGAATAAGTTTTGGCCTAGTTATTTTAAAAATATCCTAGACTAACATTCTGAAACTTCTCATTAGACAAAGACAAAGCACTTGTCTCTACAGAAACTTGTTACTTCTCTTGGAAAATTGGAAATCGACGTAATAATAGTAATAGTAACATTGTTTATCATTCAAACGTTTAAGCAGGCTAGGCTAGCGTGAAATAGCTAGGCTAAAACAAGTAAGTTTTAGCTTAGTTATTTAAAAATATCCTAGACTAACATTCTGAAATTTCTCATTAGACAAAGGAAAGCACTTGCCTCTACAGAAACTTGTTACTTCTCTTGCAAAATTAAAAATCGACGATAATAATAGTAATAGTAACATTGTTTAATAGTAATACTAGCTAAAGTTTTAATCTAATAGTAGCGAATCATTTAATCATAAGAAACTAAGTGGCAAAAGAAAGCCGATTTTTCATCATTTTTCAATCATTTTTATCTACGCACTGGTTAATGCTAAAAATATGTTTTATATCTCAAAAAATAACTCATTTTCTCTACTTTAATTTGACACTTAACCCTGTAGAAACAAACGTACTGGTGTCAAGATATGAGCGGTTCTTTGAGTGTCAACTTCGGCTACAAAAAAGCCGATTTTTCAATCATTTTTATCTAAGCACTGGTTAATGCTAAAAATAAGTGTTATATCTCAAAAAATCACTCATTCTCTCTACTTTAATTTGATACTTAACCCTGTAGAAACAAACGTACTGTTGCCAAGATATGAGCGTTTATTTGAGAGTAAACTTCGACTACGCGACGCTCCTATATAGGGGGCTTTTATTAAAGTATTTACGGTGTGTAAACACATAGTTAACTATAACTATGACTACTTTTGAGTTAATCATTGAATGAAATACTTTTCTTGTCACATTTACATACCATTGGACACTCTTCAATATGATTTTCATCAATTGACATATCCCGATTGAGATGTTGAGTGGCGTGGTGAAGAACAGTTCCCTGCTTATTGAGAATTCCTTGATTTTGGGTGAATCTCGTCTCATCAAAACCGGCTCGAAGCTAAAATGTTTGTGTTCGATTTTAAATTGAAGCAATTTTTAAGCAATTTCTATCGTAATTTAATCATTACCTGATCGACTAAACAAGCAGCTAGGATCACCCAGGCTTGTCCAGCTCCAGGGAGATCTCTCACCGCTTCTTGTGCTAGCACAACATCAACAATCGTCTCGCCCAATTTCTCCCAATAATTCCCAGTCATTCCATATGGTCTTAGAGAGCCGTGACTACGACCTAAACTTTCATTTTTCGAAAATCTCTTAGTCTATAAACCGATCAATCTTGGATCCATTTCACTGGCGGTATCTGTTCGCTTTAAACGCTCAACCTCAAGATTCTTGATTACAACATCGATCATTCGAACGATTGCCTAAAAATTGATATTCTTATAGATCAGTTGGTTTACTAGGAATTGTTTACTAGGAAGCTAGGAATTGGCTGAGTGGCAGTAAGGCAGTTACATGGCAGTAAGGCAGTTACATGGCAGTAAGGCAGTTACATGGCAGTAAGGCAGTTACATGGCAGTAAGGCAGTTACATGGCAGTAAGGCAGTTACGTGGCAGTAAGGCAGTTACATGGCAGTAAGGCAGTTACATAGCAGTAAGGCAGTTACATGGCAGTAAGGCAGTTACATGGCAGTAAGGCAGTTACATGGGAGTAAGTGACAGTAAGGCAGTTATAATACAAGGCAAAGAATCTCTAGTTCGAGCCAGCCAACCTACTTTTTGTCTTTTGCTTTTTGCATTTGAAAATTTAATGATTCGTTTTAAATAGCTTGTAAGTTGGAGCTTAATTCTATATCAAAACAAACCCTAGAATGATCACGTAGAGAAGCAGTTTCATGACGATTCATTGCACAGAGAAACATCCTCGTCGTGAACATCTCTCTAACTTGAGGCACTTGTCGAACCAAACGATCGAAAACCTAGATTATTATTTGAACAGTTTCTGGAAATCTTAAACAACCTCTTCAAAGACTTGTTCCACTCGTTTCCCACCATTCCTTGTTTGCAATCGATGCCATGTAAAACGAAGTGCTTTCTTCTGAAGTTTATTCAACTTTCCATCATAATCATAATGGCGTAATGAAGGGCCAGATGATGAAGGGATCACTGAAAGCAAGTTATTTATTAAAGATGAATTTGATTCATTTCTCAATAGGAAAGTCGATTCATTAGATTCATTAAAAGTAGACAAGCTGATAAGAGTCACCACACGGCGACCCTAGCGGCAATAGCGGCTGAACGCTGGCTTATCACTTAGCCTTCTACCCAGCCCAACATTTGTTTCCATAAAAAGATTTTGAAAACGTGAAAGAACTCTGCCAAGAGTCGAACCGAGCCCCTCATTCTGGCGGCCGCCTTAGACGGGCACACTAACCACTCGGCCTCGAGTGGTTAGTGCTTCGAGGCTTCGAGGCGGGCAAGCTAATAACTGCTCGCAACGCAAAAAGGGCCACGTTAAGGCCTCGATTTTAACTTAGAATTTCTAAGGGCACGATTTTAGAAAAAAACGGTTAAGCCAAATAAAAAGTGGCAAAACAAAAAGTCTTGTATTTTGGTATAGTTTCTGATGTTGAGGGTCATTTCCTCTAGGTTCACCAAAAGTGTGATGGAGATTTTTATTTTTTATCTATATTGATTCATTCGATTCAAAATGTGACTTGGGTTCTTTTTTTATTGATCAAGCTTTAAAATAAGTTGTGAAAGCCATGTGCTTAAAGATGTGTAGTGTGTAGTCCCGAAAAGTTGTGCATTTTATATCAAACAAGTCTACCATTAAATTCTATCATTTTTTTCATATCTAAAAGCTCTTCACCTGGTTCACAAACACTTGGCATACTACTAAGTCTAATCCTAAGTCTAAGCCTGAGCCTGAGCGTAAGCCTAAACCTAAGCTTAAGTCTAAGCCTGAGCCTGAGCCTGGACCTAAGCCTGGGCCTGAGCCTGAACCTAAGCCTAAGCCTAAGCCTGAGCCTGAGCCTGGACCTAAGCCTGGGCCTGAGCCTGAACCTAAGCCTAAGCCTAAGCCTGAGCCTGAGCCTAAGCCTAAGCCTAAATCGTAAAAACCACTTTCTATATCTCGACTTCCAGACGACTTCCAGACAACTACCTGAAAATTTGTCAGGATGCTCCTATGGGGGGTGCATGCACATCGCCAAGCGGGTGTCCCTTAGCTCCGAGAACTGGCTGAGATCCAGAAAATGGGGGTTCAGCCCAAACCCAAATAGACTTAGTGCTAGGCGCTAGCCGCTAGCCTTCGCACTAAGTCCAAGCCTAAGCCTAAGCCTAAGCCTAAGTCTAAGCCTAAGTCTAAGCTTGAGCTTTGCCTAAAATTCTCGAAATCTCGAGAATCGCTTATCAGAACCTATCGATGTGGGGTCGGAAAACAAGTTTATCATTCAATTCTATTATTTTTCATATCTAAAAGCCCACCTGGTTCACAAACACTTGGCATACTGCTCGTTCTTCGCATTCCATTTCGATCTAATTCTTCCGATTCTCCAAACGAGCCATCGGTCTTTTGACGTACTGTTTTTCTAAATAAATAAAATAAATAACTAATTGAAATACTTGACCCTAAAATTTCAGTGCTTTAGGGAAGGATTAGTGCTTTAATTAGTGCTTTACAAGACAACAATTTTCACATAAAAGGTTATTTCACAAGCGTTTTCCTCTTTTTTTTTCCCAAATTTTACAAGTACCCGACTGCCGTAAAATCGTAGGATCGTCGATTGTGTGGCTCCATCAATGAATTGTTATTTTTCCTGAATACAAGCAGCTTTCGAAAGGTAAACGCTTTGAATTTCGTCGATTCTGACATTCTTGGGAGCTATGATAAACTTGTTTATCTTAAAACGAGCATTTTTCTTTTTAGATTTTTGATGATAAGATTTTTGAATGGAAAAGGATTGGCTTACACTGCCCTCTTCACTTTTTTTCTCAAGAGTTAATGGATTTCAGAATTCTTTAGGAAATAGCACTTGAAAGAACTGCTCGCAAGGAAAGCTTAGCTTAAAGATTATCAAAATATCAAAGGGCTTTGAATAACTAAAAATAAAAAGGAAAAGATTTTTATGATTCACTGCATATTAAACTGAGTAAAGCTAGAAATTAAGAGCAATTTAGCCTTGAAAGATAAAAGAACTAGTTGGGAGAAGATAACCAGAGTAATACGATTCGTTTATTGCTCTTGCTTCAGCTCTTGTAAGTTATAGTTGTTCAATTCCCCCTTGGTTCTAAATTCTTTGCCAAATTCTTTTCCAAATTCATTTCTTTACTTTAGTCCGACTTTCAAGCGCACTGAAGACTTGCTCTTGCTTCAGCTCTTGCTTCAGCTCTTGCTTCAGCTCTTGCTTCAGCTCTTGGGGGATTTTCCTTTCTTTCTTCCTTGTATTTCCTATTTCTTCTGGGTCGAAAAAGACGCCGATAGCTCAGTGGCAACCGCCTGGCAAGCAGGAGGTCAAGGGTTCGATTCGCTAGGGGGAATCTTTTGCCTTCTTTTGCCAAATTTATTTCTTTACTTTAGACAACCAAAACTGATTGGAAAAGGATATTTGTAAGCTAAAAAGTATACAGAAATCAAATTTGAAGTAGACTTCTTGAGTTGAGTTTAGAAAAGTCATTAAAATGAGTTAGGCTGTTTAAGGCCACAGATTTGCTGCTGTATTTTCAAAAATCTTTTAGAAAAACTCTAGTAGTATTTAAGTAGACTTCTTGAGTCACTCCTTAATACAAAAACTCACGACATTCCCATTGTGAAAATATCGATAAAAGATTTGGAGAGAGCTGCAGTGGCGGTCAATGATGACATGAAATCTGTTAGACTTGTCCTTTTTGACATTTAGAGAATAGAGAAATGGGTAGATAAAGGAGATAAAGGTAGGTAGATGATAGATAAAGGGTAGATAAATGAATTGAAGGAGATTGAAGGTAGATTGAAGGAATAGATGAATTCACTGCCTCAATGATTCAAAAAACGATTTGAATTGTTAATCTCTATATAAAAAGTTTTTGATTTAAAGAAATATTGTTATCCGGATCGAGGAAAAATGAGAAGAGTTTTGGGAAAGAAATCTCATTTTTCGGAACGACTCGGAGGTGGAAATAATTGGAAATTTGATCATTCAACTACTTAAAATAGCTAATAAAGACGCTTTTTTCAGGCAACAATTCATAATTGTTGATAAATTTTAAACAACATTCTTACTGGCGAATGATTTTAATTATTTTAATGGTTTAGATTGTATTCTAGTGCAAAAATTGGGGTTTTTTATATATATATATATATATATGCTTTATTCAGGAGGGCGAATAGAAGCGAATCAGATAATCATAACCGCATATAATTGCTACAATACTTTCACAAAAAAAGAAAGAAACCTAGAGATACAGTAGGACGATAATCAGGAAAAACAGGTACAAAAAGCTTAAATATAAGGCAGATTTGACATGGCAATTAGATCTAATTCGTTTACAGATACTTTGAATTTTCCTACAGACGAGAAGATACCAGGCGGGAGCTTATTCCAAACCCTACTAATACGGTTCGCGAAAGAATGATAAAGGGAAAGGTGGTGGGGATGAGAACCGAGCGAAATTTGATAAGGATGACTACGGGTTCTTCTAGGACTTTCCACAATTTTCAAGTTTGTTGATTGTTAATTGTTGATAAATTTTAAACAACATTCTTACTGGCGAATGATTTTAATTATTTTAATGGTTTAGATTGTATTCTAGTGCAAAAATTGGGGTTTTTTATCGTTTACTTATAAAGAAGAGAACTATTAGAGTAGAAACTTGAGAGTTGGATACACTTATTCATTGGTCTTTTTAGAAATAACTATTGCATCAATTAATCTACAGTTTTCATCAATAAAAAGGTCTATTTATTCTCTAAAATAGGGAGTGGGACAAATGCGACCTTTTTGCACCCGGACATTTGCGCACCTTTTTTTCCGCACCTTGCCCATTAGCGCACCTTTTTTCGCGTTTTAGAAAAGCTCTAAAAGCTAATATTAACCAATTTCTATTCCAAAAGTTGTTTTTCTAGGTAATTTAAGGGTGTCGAATTCAAATTTTGACATATCAGAGCGTGTGGAACCAATTTGAAAGACAAAACAGCTAGGTTACAGAAAATTGTCGATTTTTCTCTTTGTATAACTCTGTCTGTTCGCTTCCACAAGCTCTGATATGCCAAAATTTCGATTCTACGCCCTAAAATTACCTAGAAAAACAACTTTTGGAATAGAAATTCGTTAATATGAGCTTTTTAGAGCTTTTTTAAAACGCGAAAAAAGGTGCGCTAATGGGCTAAGTGCGGAAAAAAAGGTGCGCAAATGTCCGGGTGCGCAAAAAAAGGTCGCATTTGTCCCACTCCCGTGTTTAGCTGTTAAATAGCTGAATTCAAGCTTGAGTTCAAACAATAATGATAAAATTATTGTTTTAAGCTCTAAACTAATATTTCTCTTTGTTTCTTTGATCAAAAATCCATTTATTTTAGTCAATAAAGCTTTAGAGATTCTTAAAACGTCTAAAAAATTTGCTAAATATCCCAATTTCCTAAAACTTATGCTTAACTTGAACAGAATAAAGCAAGGAAAAACTTTAAAATCGAACGTAATGAAATTGAATCCTTTTCTTTTTTTCTCTCTTGCGTGTTCTTTTTTTCCGTTCCTTTTTTTCGGATTTCTTTAAAAACAAAAAACATTTCTCTTGTAAGAAAAATTGGAAAATTTTAAATTAAATGCACTAAAAGATACACAAGCTCTCAAGTTTTTTTAAAAAAAATTAATCGGTTATGAAATTAGCAATTTTCTAGTGAATTCGTTGAAGTTCTGCAAAAGGAAAGCAGAATAAAGTTTTCTCTGGATCTCCAATGATTCTATTCGATGTTTAATTATATTATTATCATTACCTTATTCTCTCTAATAGTAGTGCACCCTGAGCGTTGCCTAAATTGGTCGACAATTTAACGGTTCCCAGAACCTTTGTGTGGGGTCGGAAAATGTGCTGACGATGGGGGGGGGTAGAGTGTTGAGCTTCTGCAGAAGCTTCAACACTCTAATCCCCCACCAGATCTCATCGTCAGCTACATTTTCCGACCCCACATCAATAGGTTCTGATAAGCGTTGAGTTTCGACCAATTTAAGTGGTGAGGAGTTTTATCGAAAGATAATTGAATATTTAAGAGTCTATTTTGCAGAGAAAGTGGAATGATCGGTAATGGGATATGGGAAAGTGAAAAAGAAGAAGATTCATTGATGAACTTTCTCTCAAAAAGCATAGGGCTAGATCTAAATCTAGAATTGTTTTAGAGAAAAACAGACATCACTTTGGAGATTGAAAGTAAATTGAATTGGTATAGTTTTTAAGATTTTCTCTAATAGTAGTGCACCCTGAGCGTCGCCTAAATTGCTCGAAATCTCGAGAACCGCTTATCAGAACCTCCTATCGATGTGGGGTCGGAAAATGTAGCTGACGATGAGATCTAGTGGGGGATTAGAGTGTTGAGCTTCTGCAAAAGCTTGGGAACCGTAAAATCGTCATCAACTCGGCTCGCCGGGATGCACTACTATTAGAGGGAATACGGTAGCTGAAATCTTGCTACAGTACGAAGACAGAAAAGGATACACTTTAGCGAACAATAGTTCGTTGTTCTTTTTGAAGTTTTTATTGATGGATAGTGCATTGATTTTCAAGCCGGAAAATTTGCTAAATATTCTGATTTCCTAAAAGTTATGCTAACTTCAACAGAATAAAGCAAGGAAAAACTGAGCGTAAGCCTGAACCTAAGCCTAAGTCTAAGCCTGAGCGTTTTCTAAATTGCTCGAAATCTCGAGAACCGCTTATCAGAACCTATCGATGTGGGGTCGGAAAATGTAGCTGACGATGAGATCTAGTGGGGGATTAGAGTGTTGAGCCTATGTGAAAACTTAGAAGTCATAAAATAGTCACCAACTCGGCTGGTCGGGGTCTACTATTAGAGAAAATACGGTATTATCAATTAATTATCTTTAATTCAATGTTGATAGGCCTCCTTTTGACAAAAATCCTTAGTTTTTCTGTTAGAATCGGTTTAGAGACTATATTTGGTGTAAAAATTATATATAAAAAGAATATTTAAATATAAAGTAGTATAAAAATTAGCTCATAAAGGCAATTAAGCGAATGAAATGAAAAATAAAACAAAAATTATCAAAGGAATCAAAGGGAATAGAGGGATACTAATAAGGTTTTTAACTTTTTAAAGAACGAAACAAAGTTGTTATAATATTATATAAGATTATATAAGATTAAAAGAAAATTCTTTGCAACAAGTCCATTGACAAAGCCTCATATAACAACTCTCTTCAAAATGCATTCCAGCCGTCTCGCTTTTCATCCCCGAATGACTTTCATTGTACCTAGTGAAACCAGTCATCAATTTAGAACAATATATAATAAAAAGTCCCTTCAATACTTCAAGATTTCATTGCTAAACATTTCCTAATGCTTTCTCATGTTTTTTCAATGCCAAAGGGCGTGCGATTCAATGCCAAAGGGCTCAAATTCCGCACTCTAAATTCCCCACTCTTAAACCCCCCAAAAATTCACGTCAAATCTCAGCAAAGACAAATATTTTAAACCCCAAAAAAGACAAAAGCTTTTTCTGTTGTTAAATGAGCATTCAAAAGTGGGTGGAACAAAATGAGAATTTGTTTTTTTTTTCCTGGTTCGTGAATGATATGGGAAATGACGATGTTTTGATGTGAGGTTATTTTAAGAATGAAGTTTCAACAAAATACAAAACAAAAACAATTATAAAAGCTTTAAAATCACTTGCTCATTTGTATTTCTTTCTTTAAAATTGGGAAATCAAATCATAAAAAAGATTGATACTTTCGGTACTTTGATTTTTGCAAATTTTTAACGATTCTTAATTCTAAGATATGTTAATTGGTAAAGGTTTGAAAAGGGTTTTATATATAGATACTTTATTCAGGACTTGAGATAAAGTGCGCTAGATTTAAGATTAAAACACATGAATTCATACACATAACACGAAAAGAACTGATAGCTCTAAGCGTTCCATAAAAAGCTTCTATAATTGATCTCAGTTAGCTTTAATTTATATCTAGATAGATACTTTATTTAAGACTTTGAGATAAAGTGCGCTAGATTTAAGATTAAAACACATGAATTCATACATATAACACGAAAAGGGCCGATAAAAAGAAAAACGATATAATGTATTTTATGGGTAGCACAGATAACGTTAAGAATCCACTAGAGCTTCAAGATCAAGATCATCTACAGATAATTTAAAGCTTTCGAGACTATTGGACTTTTGCTTAAAAAAATCCAAACTTTCAATCCGGTGATTGTTAGTTTTAAAAAGCTACAGCTAAATACGGTTAAAGAAATTGAAATTCATTGAAAATGATTTCAGATATCTAATCCCTTTCTTAGAAACTCATTTTTGAAAAAAAAGAAATGAAAAGGAAGTAAAAAAAGCCTTGAAATCGAAAAGAAACCCCTTTTCTTTCAAAAAGAAAAGCCAAAAAAGAGCCTAAAAACAATCTGTGAATGCGCAAAAATCCTCGCCTGAAGAGGATGAATGAAATGAGAATTTCTTCAAATAAACCATCATGCGCAATCACTTTGCCGAGAATAGAAATTGACTTGAGTTTGACTTAGAAATCGGCTTGTTCAGGTTTTCTTTGTAAGGAATGTTTCTTTGTAAGGTAATGATTTGTTTTCCAATCATTTCCTTACATTACCTATTGTGACTCGAGTTTAAATACGCAAATTGCCTTTAAACCCCCAGCTGACTAAAGATAAAGGAATTTTTGATAAAAGCTCTTAAAACTAACCCGAAATTCTCTAAAAACTTGCAAATAATCGATGAAATTATTGAGTTGTTAACCAAAAAGCGAACTTTTTTCCACTAAAAATCTTTCAACTGATTTTACAAATGTTCAATGCACAAAATGAATACAAAATGAAATGAAGCACGGTTCGCCATTTGAAAGATCTAGATCTTCTCTACAAAATCGTTGTTGGCAATTTAAAAAAGCTTTCGTTTTTTAGGATTTTCGAGAGCTCAAAAACGAGTAAGCAAAACAAAAATTGGCAAAACGGTTGGCAACTTTTTTTGATTGGAATTGGTACTAAATTTTTACGCCAAAGAAAGATCAATTTCTGTTCCATTTTTAGTAAAATTTTCATTAAAATCCATCCAGCCGTTTTCTATAAATTTCAAGTTATTCAGATCAAAATCCTTGATTTGAGAACTTCTTTTTAAACCAAAATTCAGAAAAAACAGCTGAACGGTTTTTGTTGAAAATTTTACTGAATATATAGAACATCTAAATCTTTATTTTACCTAAAAAAGCAAAACTAATTCCTGCCAAAAAAATTTGTCAAATGGCTAAGTTTTTTCGTGTTTTAGACTAAATGATTTGAAAGCAATTTAGATCAATTTAGCTGGTAATTTTACAGAAAATAAGAACAACTAAAAGCTTTATTTCGCGAAGAATTAAAATTTTTACTTATCAAAAAATGCTGTAAAGTCGCTTTTCTGTTTTTATCAACTTTTCTTTGCATCTCCGAAAACGTTCAAAAACTCTTAAAAGTCTTGTTGAGATACCGTATTTTCTCTAATAGTAGCGCACCCCAGCGAGCCGAGTTGGTGACTTTTTTACGGCTTCCAAGCTTTTACAGAAGCTCAACACTCTAATCCCCGACTAGATCTCAACATTAGCTACATTTTGGGGCCTAGCCCAGGCTTAGGCCCAGGCTCAGGTTCAGGCTTAGACTTAGGCTTAGGTCCAGGCTTAGGCCCAGGCTTAGGTCCAGGCTTAGGCCCAGGCTTAGGTCCAGGCTTAGGCCCAGGCTTAGGTCCAGGCTTAGGCCCAGGCTTAGGTCCAGGCTTAGGCCCAGGCTTAAAATTAGGCTTAGCCTTGAAAATCAACGCAATATCAATGAAAGCTTCAAAAAGAACAACGAACCATTGTTTGCTAAAGTGTGTCCTTTTCTGTCTTCGTACTGTAGCAACATTTCAGCTAACGCATGTTCTGATAAGCGGTTTTCGAGATTTCGAGAATTTTAGGCAAAGCTCAGGGTGCACTACTATTAGAGAAAATACGGTATGCCAAATGATCTAAACTAAATTTCATTTGGTTCAGTTATCATTTTTTTTAAACCCACTTTTCCAAAAGTCAAATTATTTAGTTTACAATCTAATACAAAAAAAATTCAAATGTTAAGATCTCGAAAAGTTTTTGATTTTAAGAAGAAACTAAGCAACTTTCAAGTCTATTCTTCTAATGAAGTCTTAAACGAAATTCCTTCTCGCAAAAAAGACGCAACTTGTCGTCGTTTGACCGAATCACTCTTGTGAGTCAAATTCAATTTTTTCAACTCCTTCCTTGAGAAAGAGCTTTTTAGTTGTTAAAAATAAAGATGAAGTAGCTGTTGTTCTTCAATGAACCTACTACTTCTATTGAGTTTTACCACCACAAAAGTAAAAAAGTTAAATCAACAAAAACTCCAAGAAGCTTAAAGACAAACTAGAAAGTACTGGTTACATTAAAGGGTTACTAGTACTGGAAAAACTAGAAAGTACTAGTTACTTTAAAGGGTTACTAGTACTGGAAAAACTAGAAAGTAATAGTTACTTTAAAGGGTTACTAGTACTGGACAAACTAGAAAGTTGAAAGTTTAAAGGATTACTGACAGCTTTGTCTTTAAAAGATAAATCTAGTTTGAATTTTGTATCCTTTGAACTTTCAAATTTGTTCATCACATGCTTGGTTAGAAACTCTGGTACTTGTCGATATTTTCCCGACAAATTCAGCAAATTTACATTCAATACCTTAATTTAAAGACAATTAGAATAATTTCAATCAATTTCTGCGAACAACATTTAAATATTTGCAAAGATTTGACGATCGATTGGGAACTCTTTCTTATGTGAAGTGTTTGCCGAGGATAAGATAAGATCTTAGGCTCAGATTTGTGGGGAAAAATATCGACAAGTACCGTAACTCTTCTTCAAAATCCCTTACCTTTCCTCATGAAAGAGTAACATTTCATCAATAGCTGTTGATTTTCTTCTTGATGATCCCGATCTCCAAATTGACGGTGATCGATGACGAAGACTTTTCGATGAGAATTCACTAAATACCCACAAAGCCATGCAAAGATTAGCCGTGCTTTTGGCTTTGTTAGTTTCTTTGTTTTGGAGGGTAAATGCGTGCACTAGTTGCTAAGTGAAAGTGAGAACATACTTTCTTCGAGTTGTTTGCGAGCGATGAACGGGTAAATCGTTTGTTTTTGAAGTTGTCGGCTAAAGGGGAAAAATTTAGGATACTAGATTGAGAGGTAAATCAGATAAGTCAGGTAAAGAAATAAGTTTCGGTCAACTAAAACCGTTTTAATCGAATTAGTAGACTCGAAATGAATATCTACAATCGATTTCCAATCTCGAAAATCCCGGGTACAAATTTACAGCTCAAAATCTTGTAAAAGGGAAAAGGGAAATCCCTATATGACAAGGTGTTCTTTGTGCGACTGCGTAATCGCTTTCCATCTAGCAAACCGCTTTGATAAAAAGAGCTTTCTGTAAAAAACCTCATCATTTTGCTCCTGTGATGGCCCAGATCCACTAGCTCGAAGTCGTCCAGATGGCAGTCCTTGAGCTCGTCGTGATGAGGCTAAAGCCTCTTCTTCTTCCTTTTCCTCCTAAAAAGAACATTTGTAAATTACTCATTTACTCGGTAATCACTTATTACATAGTTTTCAATCACTTTCTATTGGGTTGGTGAATTGAAAACTGCGGGACTTTGAACTAAAATTTATTCAACATAAAACGATCAATTCATTCCAAATAATTTCCATTATTATTGACGACTTCTGCCCATTTTACAGGCAATTTCCGGATTCCTCTTTCGTAGTAGGATTTTGGTTTTGAATCGAAAAACTTCCAAAGCCAATTTTTGACTGCTTCTTCCGAATCGAAGTGTTCTCCCGCAAGCTCATGATCCGGAATAAATAGTAATCAAAAGGGGCGAGGTCCGGACTTTATGGGGAATGCGCCAAAAGTTTCCAAACAAGGCTATTTATTTTAGAGCGAGTCAGTTTTGCAACGTGAGGGCGCGCGTTGTCGTGGAGGAGAACGATCTTTGACTTGGATTTTGGTTTGTGTGTGACAAGTGTGTGACCAGACAAGACAAGTGTGAGACTCAAAAATAGAGGACTGGAGATGTCCCAGTTTGAGCACTTTCTTCAAAAGAAACCCATTTTGGTGTCAAAAGAAAAGTTGTAGAGAATCAAAAATTAGGCTTATAGCCAAATTTCCAAAAAGATACACTTAGTAGTTTCGCTTAAAATGCAAGTTTTGTGAAAATTCGTAAATTTGGCATTTCTTGAAAACCAGTTTTTGAATCATTCTAAAAATTTGAATATAAGCCTAATTTTTGATTCTCTACAACTTTTCCATTGACATCAAAATGGGTTTCTTTTGAAGAAAGTGCTCAAACTGTCACATATGACAATAGCCCGCAGTTTTCAATTCACCAACCCAATAGTTTCATCATTCATTTTTTCCAAACTAATTCACCTGCTCTAATTCATGCAGCAAACGTCGGCCACGAACGATTTTCGCGATCAAGAACATCTAAAAACTAATTGATTCGAATCGAATTTTGCTTTTAATCTCCACAACATTTACAAGCCAGAAAGTCAGATTTGTAAGTTTGAAAATTGCTAGGCAAAAAAAGAAAATGTTACTGGGATTCAATGGGCAAAGTTTTGCCTTAACAATCAGCAAGTTTTTAAACAAAAAAAAGGTTTCAAATAGAATTGAATTCAAATAAATATCAAATTTCAACAATTTCACTGTTTTAAACATAAATTTTCTGATCTAAAAAAAAGTAAGCTCGGATTTCAAAAAGAAACTCAATGTAAAGTGGTGGTTTTTGTTGAATTTGTAAGTGATACAACAAATAATCCGAGTAAAAACTTTCAAAGTGACAAATAAAATCTATTTTTGAGGGTACTTTTCGGTTATCCGCCACCCAAACAAATGTTTCGTTGCTGAAGTGGCTGATCAAATCTGTGTAGGAGAGTATAAAACCTGTGAAGGGGAGTATCAAATCTGTGTAGGGGAGTATCAAATCTCTGTAGGGGAGTATAAAACCTGTGAAGGGGATTATCAAATCTGTGTAGGGGAGTATCAAATCTTGTAGGGAGTATCAAATCTGTGTAGGGGAGTATCAAATCCCTGTGTAGGGGAGTATCAAATCTCTGTGTAGGGGAGTATCAAATCTGTGCCAAGACGCTCGTTAAGAGATTTTAGATAAGATTTTGGAATTTATCACCCGGATCGATGATTTTCAGGTTACTGACGTCAAAAACCTTTGCCCAAGCGACATCAGGCTAGGCTAAATTCACCCAGACTTTTGTGAATTTAGCCTAGCCTGATGTCACTTGGGCAGAGGTGTTTAACGTCAAAAACCTCTGCCGAACTGACATCAGACTAGGCTAAATTCACAAATACACGCATTGATGCATAGGGACGACGCTAACCGCATAGTAACGTTTGTTAAAACTTTGGAATGGCGGAGGTATAGTACCATTTTTTAAAATTTTGGAGTGGCGCCTCCGCCACTCCACAAGCTTTGTCAAAAACTATATTTTTAGAACCATAATACAGCCGAATTTCGATATAACAAATCCCTCGGGACCGAAAACTTCGATATAATGAACCTAAAAATTTTGGGTACATTCTAGAATTTCAAATTCGAAGTTCGACTGTAACTATCTTGAACAGCATATAGAGAATAGGGTTTGATAAAATTGTATAGCCCTAAAGTACGCTGTTCAAGAGCAGGCGCGCATTCATAACTGGACAACCTAATAAGAGCTAAATTTTAAATGCAAAATTTTAAAGCTATTTATAAAGTTCAAAACTCGAATTGTTTTCAATTGTTTCAAAGTAGAAAGAAAGCAATTACCTACCATTTTTATAGAGTTGTAAACCAGTCGCGTCAACCCAGCCACAACAGAGATTTATGTTTACTACTGTTCGTTCAAAAGAGATCCAATGCTTCAAACGAAAGAGGAAAATCGAAAAAAAAAACCTTTTTGCATAATTGTCTTGTCACAGAAGAAAAGAAACAGGGATCACTAATGGTAAAATCCCCTCCCACCGCCTACAACGAGAAAATCGGCTTTTCTCTATTTAAATCTTCGAAATGTCGTCTTGAAATGAAATAAAATCATGATCTCACGAAAGTGCTCCATGTTTTCAAAAGATTATTCTAATTTTGTTTTTTTTGGTACAATGCAAGAAACATTTCATTTTAACGGTGAAGAGATCAAGAAATACTGACATTAAATTAAATAAAAAGCTAGTTATTATCCTAGTTGTATCGAGAATTGTTCAACTAGTCCCTATGTCATGTAAGTCAGTCCAAAACAGGCAGAGCAAGACTTTTTGTGAGCAATGTTTGCAACAAAACTAGCTTGGCAAGTCAAGAGCTAAGCTTTGACCTGGTTTCTGGTCTGATCTGATCTATTACTTTTGAACAACCTTGCCAGTTAGCAATCTAAGTTGTTTGGATATAAACGAGCGTTTGCTCTGCTTAACTTGTGAGGAAGCCATTTCCCGCATCATATCATCTTTCCAATGGTGTGGAGATGCTCATCAATAGTAGAATTTGAACATAGAAACTGTTGAGCAAGTTCACGCGTCGTTTGACATGGATCCGATTTGATTGCAGCCCTCAAAGTATCGTTGTCTACCGCTTGAGGTTGACCAGAGTGTTCATCATCCTCGAGACTTTCATCACCATTCCGAAAGCGTTGGAGCCAGGCTCGGCATCGGCTTTCGGACAATACATCATTCCCAAATGCTTTGACCAAATCTCAATGAGATTCCGCTACTGTTTTGCCCAGTTTGAAGTCGTAAAGTAGACAGAACTTTATATATTTGAAGTCGGTCATCTAAGGCAAGAAAAAAGATCTTAAAGATAAGAAACTATTCGTTTAAAAAGATTTCAAATATGCACAAGATAGCGTACTTTTAAATACAGAAAGACATGTTTTAAAAGAAGCTTTAAAAGCTTCTCTTAAAGCTTTAAAATCTTCTCTTAAAGCTTTAAAAGCTTCTCTCACAACAATAAGTTTAGCAACGCTTGTTTAGATCCGAACAACCTAATAGTTATTTGATCTATTGATTTAAAGAAATAATAGGTTTAGGAATATCTCGTTTATTAAGAAAAGAGTTACTTGAAGGGTTTTCTCGGTAGATGAGTTGTAATAATTCTTAAAGTTATGTTAATAAATCAAAGATTTATGGGATTTTCTTGGTTTGAAAACTGAATCATAATGCAAATTTTTAGAAAATCATAAGCTTTTGTATATGAAATCACCTGCTTGGTGAATTCTAATTAAGAAAAACTTGGGAAATTGGGAAATAAGCATCTGTTCTATTAAATTTGTCTAGCAAATCATTCCTTTTCAATTTCCTAATCAACCAAATCAACCAAACTCCAATTTCTTTGTAACTTTTTGTCAATAACAATTGATCATTCGTATTTCGTTAATAATGATCATTCAATTCTCAAATCAATTTAAAAATTGTTGAATTAAATTTCTAATTAACATTATTTCAATAGACATCATTAAGTTGTGATGGGAGTTTAAAAATAACTACCGTATTTCTTCGAATAGAAGACCGGGTAAAGAGTATCATCGCGTACTCCTGCGTAGCAGCCCTTTTTAAAATTTCTTTTCTGCATAAAAGCTTTCAATGAAGTGCTATAGGGCTGGAAAATGACTCAAATATAACAAGCTTTCGTCACATACCTTCCAAATACAATTTTAACTTTGAAATCAATAAATTCACAACAAAACCCATCAAAGATTTGGGTAATTAAACCGAATTGGATAAAAAAAAGGACGGATGACTTCTGGAAGACTGCCCTAGACGTAAAGTTGGCACTTGGGTAATTAAACCGGGTCCTAATAAGTCATCCAAACACATCCAAAGTTCACAAGATTGATTCCAAATTATCTATGAGTACTCCTGCGTGGCAGCCCTTTTTAAAATTCCTTTTCTGCATAAAAGCTTTCAATCAAGTGCTGTAGGGCTGGAAAATGACTCAAAAATACCACATGAGCTAACAGCTTTTTGAGCCATTTTCCAGCTGTATAGCACTTCATTGAAAGCTTTTATGCAGAAAAGAAATTTTAAAAAGGGCTGCTACGCAGGAGTACGCGATCATACTCTTTACCCGGTCTTCTATTCGAAGAAATACGGTAACTCTTTGCCTGTGCATGCTTGAGATGTTTTTTAAAAATAAAGCATCAGATTTGGATGAAATTTTGACTCATAACACATAAATATTCAATTGTTATTGATAAAAAATGATTGAAAAAGTTATGGTTTGCTTAGGAAATTGAAAAGAAATGAAGTGCAAAGTCATCTTTACCAACTAAAGAATTATTAAACTTTAGAAAACTGATGTTGATCTTATTGGATTGAATAATGAGATGAAAGAGATCAAGAGCATCCCTATTTTGATCATTATTTGAGTTTGGGCTATCGAATTCTATTTTAGAGGCTGGCAAGAAACTTTTTTGATTCGATCTTCACAAATGGACTAAATAAAAATATCTTAACCATTAATCAAATCCAAAATTTTTTGATTCTAAGATTTCTGTAAGTTCTAAGAGTTGAAAGAAGCAGCTGGCTAGATCCTCTTTTTGCAAAAAATCTTTAGTCAGCCATCAGTCAGCCAGTCAAAAAAATCTGATCTTTAGTCAGTCAGCCAGTCATTGTTAATAAAGTATGGTAAAGAAAGATTTCTGGAAGGATTGAACCATCGATCTTTTGCTGGCAATTGCTCAACCAATGAGCTAATCAAAGAATTTCTAGATCGGATGCAGTGAGCAAAAACAAAAAGAGGAAAATTATGAGATGACCTGGGAAAAGTTTCAGAAAAGAGAAAAGATTCACGTGTACAAATAGACTTTTTTCTTTATTTTGCTTTCCTCTAATTGAATTTAATTCTAATTCCTTCTCAACAAATCAATCTGGAATCAAATTTTAAGAAATTTAACAAAAATATTTAAACTTTTTCTTATTAGAAAGATAATTTTTGCGTTTATAAGCTATAAAATCAAAAATTTTACAGATCTTTACAGATCAAAATAAATCTGCTAGTCAAAGTGCTGCTAATCAAGTCAAAGTCTGCTATTTTTAATGTAGTTAAAAGTTCTAGCAAAATTGCTTTTAGATTTCTGATGGAAAAAATGATTTTGCATAAAAGATAAGAATCAAATCAAAGTTTCGGTAAAGATCTAGCTTTAAGAAAATCTATATTTCAAAGCCTTCTGTTCAGATTTCTTTGGGATCAAAGCTTTCTGTTCAGATCCGTTTTTTTCGAGAGATAACTAGACATTCGCGTGTCTGTCTACAATCTGAACATCGAAAATCTCGAAAGAGAACGGAGAATCGAAAGCTTTTCCCCAAAAAAGGAATTCACGTGAATGAGCATTCGAAATTCTCATTTAAAAGTATCAAAACATAACATAGAAGTTGAATATTTATAAGTGAAATCAAGTATTTGATTATAAAGCTGTAGTTTATATTTGATTACTGTAGACTTAGAGTACAGGGTGCGCCATAATTAGTTATTCAAGACATTTCATAACAAGATATTCAAGGCATTTCATACCAAAATTCTGTACAAAAAAAAAGAATTTTAAACTAAAAGAAATTTATTGAACAACAAGAAACAAGAAAACGAGAGCCTATTCAATAATGTCCTCCTTTTGCTTTAATAGTTTTAATAGCAAAAGGAGGATGTGGAGACGCAAAATTATCTGCAAAAGGCTTGATTATCTGTAAAAAAGGGAGTGGGACAAATGCGACCTTTTTTTGCGCACCCGGACATTTGTGCACCTTTTTTTGCACACCTTTTTTTCCGCACCTTGCCCATTAGCGCACCTTTTTTCGCGTTTTAAAAAAAGCTCTAAAAAGCTAATATTAACCAATTTCTATTCCAAAAGTTGTTTTTCTAGGTAATTTTAGGGTGTAGAATCGAAATTTTGACATATCAGAGCTTGTGGAAACAAACGGACGGAGTTATACAAAGAGAGAAATCGACAATTTTCTGTAATTTGATCTAGCTTTGATTTTGTCTTTCAAATTGGTTCCACACGCTCTGATATATCAAAATTTCGATTCTACGCCCTCAAATTACCTAGAAAAACAACTTTTGGAATAGAAATTGGTTAATATTAGCTTTTTAGAGCTTTTTTAAAACGCGAAAAAAGGTGCGCTAATGGGCAAGTTGCGGAAAAAAAGGTGCGCAAATGTCCGGGTGCGCAAAAAAAGGTCGCATTTGTCCCACTCCCGTAAAAAAAATGGATAAAAATTTATTAAAAGATAAAAGCCTCCACTAAAAACTCAGCTAAACTTTAAAAAACATAACCAAACTAGATCAACATTTTACCTTTAGTTCTTTCAAATTTTTTCTCCTTTTTTTCCTCCTCATTTTTAGCTTCAAAAAGCCTCAAAAAAGAACTGAAAAGCCAAAAAATGAGGCTTAAAGATAATTGAATTTCGAAAAGGATAAAGACAAAAATTTTTCTGTCTTTTTCTTTTTCTACTAAATGAAACAAAAGTTTCAGTTGATGTTCCGTGAGAAAATTCCATTGGCTGAGAATTTTAATAGGTTTTTATCCATTTCTTTTACAGATAATCAAACCTTTTGCAGAAAAATTTTGCGAATAATCAACCCCTTTCGAGGTAATAATTTCGAATTTCTTTGAAGAAAATGGAAAAGAAAGTTGGGAAATTGATGGCAGGAGATGATAAAAACTAAACAGAGATCAATTAAACCCGTTTACAATTAGTAGCCTCAAAATGAATAGCTCCAATCAATTCCCCACTCCCAAAAACATTCGGATACAAATTTATGGCCTAACACTTCTTTTTATACCATCTAAAAAGCAAAGAAAAATCTCTATGGAGATGACTGGTGCTCTTTGTGCGGCCAAGTAATCGCTCTCCATCTGGCACGGGCCGCCGATAGATACCTGTTCCTTTTGTGATTCGAATGGGAATAGAAATGGTGAGAAATGACTGACGAGATGTTTTTGTGCGGCCGCGTAATCGCTTCGGACGACACGACAGATAGGTATTCACTTAGTGATCGGTAAAAAAAAGGGACGAGGAGGGTCCAAGCCGGTTTCGCCATTTTATCGCCACTAGACTCGAATCACTGGGACCAATTTTTGCCTTAAATTTGGCGTAATTTTTAAAGCATTTTTCTATAAGAAGAGAATTCACTTTTTTCATCATGTAACATGTTGGGCTATATCGTACCAAATCATACAAACCATCATATAATCAACGAAACCAAGATAATTTGGTTTTAGTGAGAATCGGTCTCAATTCGAGCCCTCCCCAAACCTAAGATTGACTCAGCATTTCTACAGCTCTCGGTCAAAAATCGACTCAAAACTTGCTATAGAAATCACAAATTGATATCAACTTCTAGTCTAAAAAAGTCTCAAAATTTTGGAAAAAAACGTGTAGTAAATCCATATTTTGTCTAAAGACTTGCAAAAGTGGCCCTGATGGCTGTGGCTTCCCTCCTCTCTTTGGTCGAATTGTTCTCTTTTCTATCTTTTTCAATCCCAATTTGGATGGCTCGTCCAAGGTGTGCTAATGGGTTAAATACCCAAGAAAAGAAAAGAAAAGAGACAAGCCAACTCGTTTTCTTGTTTTCTGGCTTTTCGAAATGCAAAATAGTCCCAAAGATTCTAGGAATCCCGATTTCTTTACTTCGGGAAAGAAATCGGGAAGTTGATGATGTCAGACTGGGAAATCGATTAGTTTTTGGGGTTAAGGGAAAAGAAAATTCCTTGATTTTAGAACTTACAGAAGCTTAGAATCAAAATATTTTGGATTTGATTAATGGTTAAGATATTTCTATTTAGTCCATTTGTGAAGATCGAATCAAAAAAGTTTCTTGCCAGCCTCTAAAATAGAATTCGATACTTTATTAACAATGGCTGGCTGACTGACTAAAGTCAATGACCAAACTCAAATAATGATCAAAATAGGGATGCTCTTGATCTCTTTCATCTCATTATTCAATTCAATAAGATCAACATCAGTTTTCTGAAGTTCTTTAATTGGTTAACAATTCTTTAGTTGATAAAGATGACTTTGCACTTCATTTCTTTTCAATTTCCTAAGCAAACCATAACTTTTTCTTTTACTTCGGGAAAGAAATCGGGAAGTTGATGATGTCAGACTGGAAATCGATTGGTTTTTAGGGTTAAGGAAAAAGAGAATTCCTTGATTTTAAAATCATTGGTTTAAAAAAAAATTATCTTCTTTACGTATAAAAAGTTTTTATATTTAAACAATTGCGAAAATTATGAAATCAGTTACTAAAATTTCTTTAGTTCTATCCAATGAAATAGTGAGAACAATGCGTTAAAGAGGGGCCATAAAGTACTCAAAAGTACTCATTTTTAAGGCCACAAAGTACTCAATTTTCGCAAATTCATATGCTGTTGACAAGCTATTTTTATTAATATAAAAAGTTATTCAAAATCAACTTACCATTGTTTCAAACAAGCTTCAAAATATGCCGAATCGTGAAATCTTCTATAGTCGTCAATTTAAATTCCGCAAAATTCTCGATACTTGGAAATGCTCTGAAAATTGTTCGGATGATTATCGTTGAGATGAGACTCTTCTTTTTTTTTTTTTTCTTTTTCTTTCTCTTCTTTCTCTTCTTTTCTATGTCATTTCTTTTTGGACTCTTATTTTCGATTCAAGTTTACTTTTTCAAGTATTCAAGTAAATTTAGCAATACACTACAATAGCTAAAGATTTAAATGCACCAGAAACAGTGTGTTTCCATTTTTCAACTCAATGTTGTTAACATGTTGGGCTTTATTGTATCAAATCATAAAAATTTTCTGAAACCAAATCGATATCAGAAAAAGAAAAGAGATCATAATGGAAAAATAAATGAATGTCAAATCATTTTATGAAATCGATCAGTTTCAATTTTTCAATTCAATTCATTTTCCAAAAATTGGAAAATCATTCAGATCATCGATCACGCAAAAGTCGAATCTCTCTTTTATTGTTAGCTCTTTCTCTACGACTTATCGATAGATTTCAAGAAAATGATGGAGATTACATTGTCGATTGATGAAATTAGAATAAAGAAGTTTTGATAAGCTTTATTGTATCTCGAACTGCAAAGCATTTTTGTTCTTCTTTAAACCTACAATCTCTCGCCATGTGACGCACTAATCCATGTCTCCGGTTCAGTTACCCAATTTCAACGTCTTTTAAACCCTTGAATTTCCTAACGGTTTCATCAGAGTTCTCTAAAATTTTAATATAAGTAAGCGCTAGTACTGCAGCATCTAATAACAGAAAATCAGACTTGTTTATGGTGGAATAAGGATTTTACGGTCAGATAAAAAGCAGATTTTTCCAGTTACCCGTTCTTCCACCATCACAGGGTGTGTCCAAATTTGAATATTAATATGTGCTTATTGTCTACTGCCAAAAAAAATATGACAGAAACATGGTGAAATGAGAGACTGAGGTATTGACGAGCATTTCATTTCTTTTAATAAAAAAACGTAAAAGTAAGCCTTTTCACAATTTCTGTATGCATGTAGTTGTTTAACAGTGAAAAGAGCCGATTCAGCTGTCTCAAACAATTTATTTAACGAGTGTCCAAGCTTTCCTCTTTGTCCATGTGATCGGATCAAGTGTCTAGCGGATCTTCTCATTTTCTTTCTTTTACCATTTCCTGTTTTCATCTATAAGGCTAATTTTTGATTCTCTACAACTTCTCCATTGACACCAAAATGGGTTTCTTTTGAAGAAAGTGCTCAAACTGTGACATATGACAATAGCCGGCGGTTTTCAATTCACTAATCCAATAGATATAGACAACTCACGTTTTCTTATGAAGTTATATGAAATCATCATTCACTATGAAGTTGTATGAAATCATTTTTCATAAAGATGGGGAGTCTGAAGCCACGATCTTGTGTCACCTATGTTAATCGCGAATCTTTTGCTATTTATTACGCAATTTGCTAAACTGTTTAGGTGCTAAGTTTACGTTTTGTTTTACGTTTTAAGTTTTACGTTTTGAAAGTTTACAAAGGTGTCGAGCTAATGTCGGAGTTCCATTTGTTTGTGAAGATCATTTGACATCTTCAAACAATAAAGTCGTTGGAAAATGGGGATTTGCAAAATGGGGAACAACGAAAACTCCTTATCTTTTCAAAAAGGTCTACCCGAGACATTAAGAATGTCTTAATGTCATTCTTAAGAATGTCGTAATGTTTCGGGTAGACCTTTTTGAAAAGATAAGGAGTTTTCTTAGTTCCCCATTTTGCAAATCCCCACTTTCCAACGACTTTATTGTTTGAAGATGTCAAATGATGGGGATTCGGACGGATACGAGGTAAGTATTCAGAAAATTCGAATGGCAATAAGTTTATAACTGAGTGACCGCCTTTTTGGTCAAAAATTGAGATGAAATGAAAAATCCGGCTTTCAGTTAGCACTTTGTCACCTAAATCCCAAACAGAATTCGATTTGATTGAGTTTAGCCATCAGCAAAAATAAAAACTAGAAAAACCGAGTTGACTTTCATAGCTTTTGCTTTAAAAAACGGCTATAACCTATTTCTTTCCGTGATCAGAAAGTCTCCTCTCGACGAAAGAAGCCGAGTCGTTCTGCCGCGCTTTCACCAACAGAAGCCGTTACGAAACCAATTTCTGGTAGATGCAAAACTTTTTCTAAGCAGTTCAAATGTTCGAATGTTAAGTGTTCGATTTGGACACAGACTTACCGTCATCGTTGAACGTATCGAATGTGGCGGCTGAGAACTTTTTCGATGGCCACCTCAAAATCGAAAGTGCTTTTGTTTAAAAAGATAAAGTGATAGGTGGAAAAACTTAGAAATTGGAATCGGCCACAAGAAGCTTGAGGTGTTTTTCTTGCCACTAGTCGAGAACTCAGGCCAAAACGAGCTCAAGCTTGGGGTTTGGAAGTGGGAGTTGCCCGATGCCAGCATGCAATTCTCCGATCACTTCGATGCGGTTGGGGCATTTTAGAAATTCTAATGTCTAAGCTCTATATCGTTTACACCAAAAAGATAATTCAGGTATCCAATAGAAAACTCGGCAAGTTACTCGTGGATCTCACGCATACGCCTCAGACGTTCATCGATCAAAGCGCCAATGTGAGAGATCCTGTCTAATCATATAAGAAATTTCAAAATAAGCACAAATTCTTTTCAATATATGTAAATCTTTAAGGATGAACTCTACTTTGGACTGATTGAGATGAAGTTGGCCGGCCGAGTGGAGGGAAAACTAATCCAACAATACTCGGCTCTTCGGCTTCAATGGAGTGACAGGTTTGTGGAACATTTTTTGAGATACCCGACTTGATTTTATATATTGTATAATACTATACTAAACAAAACAGACTTGTGACGACAGTTGGGCGTCTACCGCTTCTTGATGCATCAGCAATTGTTCCCGTAGCTTCGTAGCGTTGAATAGTGCGAAAAATGACACTTCCGTCGACCTTAAGACGCTTATAAATCTCCGGCGCCGAGACTCCTCGCTTGTGCAATTCGATGATCGATTGTCGATGGGGATTTTCCAGCCATTCTAAAAAACAACACATTTTATATGCAAAAAGTTTCAATTATTTTTCAAATATAATAAAAACACAAAAAAAAAACCAGAAATGAAGCTTAAACTAACGAGTTATTGTCCTTGTTAACGAGTTAACGCGCGTGATATCTTGTTGCGACAATTATGGCGCACCCTGTAGCTTGAATTTAAACACAATCTCAACAACAAAAAAAGTTCAGTTCATCGCCACCGACTCCATCGTTTCACAAAAAGCGCTTGTTGATTGGCGGCGACACGCTAAACGCAGCAAAACTCGAGTCGATTGCTATCAAAAACCCGGATGTCCTTTACTGGGTACCGAATCGGCCCGGCACTGAAAGTAGGGATTCGTACAAGCCATCAAAATATTCGTTCCTTAGAACCAAACGAGCCGATCCACTTTGATCAAACCCTTGTCAAGTTTAGCATTTTAAACCAAAAAAGGGACGATGTTCGATTGACTTTTAAGTATTGTGAGCCGGTGAAAATCGGCATCCACTACATCTATTCGGGTTCCGACGATCCAAACAACGATCCGAAAGAGGCGAGGATTTTTTTTTCCTAAACGAATAGATTTAGAAAGAATACTCTTTTGTAGGACGGTGTACTCATTCCGCAGGGATGGGGCGAGATCGGAATCACTTTTAGACTTTATCGAACCCAACAAGGTCTTGAGGCGGCCAAGGTGGGGAAAGCTAGAAGCGTTAATCACACACAATATACCCCTTACTTAATATATTCACTTTATGTTAAGTTTTATGCTCATATACTTTATATATTTACTTTATATGCTCATCAAACAAAGAAAACATGTTAGAAACTAGAGTCATTACAGGTGAAAAACCCACCACCGTCCTTACACACTTTTTTTCAGAACCCGGTTGAGCAATTTTGTTAAACCCTCTTGTAAACTATAAAAGAACAAGATGATAGTACTATAGAAACTCAAATTTGGCATAATATAAATGTTTTTAGTTTGAAAATCGAACCTAAAGACTTAAGATTTAGAATGAGAAAGGCGTGCTCGTGGTGATGCAGTTGGCTCGTGGGGCCCACGAAGAGTTTCTCAATTTTCGAATGAAATGGCAAGAGTTCGTTTTCCATCAATCAACAAATCTTTTCTATTTTAAAAAGTGAGAAGATAAAAAGATTTGCCTAGAAACAAAT
Organism: Mesorhabditis belari; assembly: GCA_958450365.1. Lineage (NCBI taxonomy): Eukaryota > Metazoa > Nematoda > Chromadorea > Rhabditida > Rhabditidae > Mesorhabditis > Mesorhabditis belari. The sequence goes on from CAUEEP010000736.1 coordinate 3,733,742, forward strand.
GGAATCCGGAAATCACATGCGAAAAGCCGATCGAGTTCGAGAAAGCGAAAGCTGAAATGGTGAACGAGGAAGAGGACAAGAGCTCCAAGATCAGCTATAACTTTTTCCCTTGATCATTTCTATAATAAACATTAGATTTTGTTTTAATGTTTGCCTAAAATTTTGAATATTTACGTGTTATAACTTTCCAAATTTGGTACGGCTTTTGTGACTTGTCTTCTAATAAAACTTTTGGTAACATAATCATTCAGACATAATATAGCCTTACTAAAAAAACTTTGAGAAACCTTGCTAGTGATGCACACAGATTGACCACAACCAAACGATAACACCCATTTTATTTCCTGAATCCGAAAAAGTAGATCTTAAGCGTACCAGATAGCAAAATTTTTGCTGAGAAAAATTCTCTTAAAGTTTATGATTTTTAAAAGGCTTTTTCGAATTTCTGGCACACCATTTACGTCCAGCTTTCAAGGCTCAATTACTTCCTCTCAAAAAGTGCCTTGTAATCTGTAAAAAGTACCTGGTTAGTGTGGGCGTCCTATGCATTTTTGCTTACTCATACCGCAAACATTTTTATTATTATCAAGCTCAAAGTGTCAAGCGAAACAGTCCGTCAAGTGCTAAAGAAAAGGGATTTTATTGTGCGAAGGAAGATGCGTAAAGCACCGTTTATGACGCAAGATCATTACAAGAAAAGACTAGAATTCGCCGACAAAAACCGAAGAATTGACTGGAGTAAGGTGGGTGTGCGTACTTGGCTGATGGGAAGTTATTATTATGTTTAGGTCGTGTGGTCGGATGAGAAAAAAATTTAACTGTGATGGGCCTGATGGAAACCGGAGTTATTGGCATGATTTAAGAAAGGAAAAGATTAGCTTTTCGCGAAGAAACTTCAAAGGAGGTGGTGTGATGGTATGGTCAGCAATTGCTTCATCTGGCCTGTAATCTGTAAAAAGTGCCTGGTTAGTGTGGGCGTCCTATGCATTTTTGCTCACTCATACCGCAAATATTTTTATTATTTTGTAAAAGATTAAAAACTATTTTCAACAGTTTCAGGCTTTCGTTTGCAATAGCGTAAAGCATTAGAAGCTGGACCACTGACTACCGAATCGGCTATGAAGAAGATTGAGGACAACAACACACTTGTCTTCATCGTTGACATTCACTCGAACAAGCCACAAATCAAAGCCGCCGCGAAAAAGTTGTACAACATCGATGTCCAAAAAGTGAATACATTGGTCACTCCTCTTCACACCAAGAAAGCTTACGTACGACTGGCCCCGACTGGCAAATCTTGTGCCAGGAATTCAAAAATCATAAACTTAAAGCAATTTTTTTCAAAAATTTTGCTGCCTGGAATTTCTATTGCACAAGGCAAATTCTCTATCAACTGAACAATTCGATTAAGGACCAAAGAGCGCGGTCATGCCGTCAACTACTGAACGAATATCGACGCGGTCGGTTTCCTCTTTCCAATACAGTGACTCATGATCAATCGTGGATATTCGATGATCGTCCAGTGTTGAAAGGACAATGGTTGAAGAAAGATTGGGAAAAGTGGTGGGAAAACGAAATATCCATGAAAATAGGCGACTTCTGTGTGACTTCTATTGATGTTCCTCTGGCATACTTTTTTGGGAGCTGCTCCAATAGGTCTAACCTTGAACACTGGCAAAACAATCAAATTTTAGATTTAATGATTTGTTTTGGAATGACTGTGGTTTTCGTCGATCTTTAACTTTCAAATAAGCCAGATAGAAGGTAGAGGATAGCTTGGTACAAGCTTTACAGGCTGAGTCAAATGATAAGAAAACAAGAAGAATTTAAGCCCGTTACGTCTAGAAATGTAAAGGTTAAACTTAAAAGTCACTTAAACTTCACTTAAAGGTTATTAAAGTTTTTTGATTTTTCGGAATTTGGCGAGCTCTACAATCTTGTTCATGGCTGAATTTATTTTGATTCCAGAGTTCAAGAATTGGTACAAGCTACAATTGGTACAAGCTACAATTTGTACAAGCTACAATTGGTACAAGCTACAATTTGTACAAGCTACAATTTGTACAAGCTACAATTTGTACAAGCTACAATTGGTACAAGCTTCAATCGCACAAATGGTCAAATCCAACGCTGTTCCTGACCTTCTCCAGGCCAGGTCAATCAAGCGCTTTTTTTGGTTTTTTTGGCCTGTCATGGCTTTTAGTTTTCTGCAACAGTACTTCAGTCAAGTGGTCCAACTATGACACAAGGATCACGAGTATAACCGCTTTGCTTAACCAAGCTGCACCAGCATCCGCAGTTCTCAAATCTCGTCACTCTACGAGAATCAATTCCCCACTCGCTAACTAGTTTTTTCAATCTAACCCCCATTTCTTTAACCTTTTTTTTTAATTAAAATTCAGACCAAGATTTGCCTTTCTCTTTACAACAAATCCCAACGATCAAACAACAAAGAGAAATTGTTTTGCGATTGAATTTCCATCGAAAAACTGTTTCAAACATTGAATTCTTTTACTCAAACAAATTCTATTAACAAAAAGTTTTTCGTTTTTTTATTTTACCATTGCTGAAATAAAAGTTTTTCATTTTTTAGTCAAACAAAAGCCCAAATTAACGGCCTTAAATGAGTTTGCATAAAGATTGGAATTCATTGAAACACTGAAGAAGAAGATGAAGAAAAAGAAGATAAGTAGAGTCTTGTTCAAAGTGCTCTTGTGCTACACTTGGTACTAATTGAGGACTTGACTATGAATCTGACACTTGGTTTTCCTTTGGAATTAAGAAACGAAATCACTGTTTGGATTTATGCTTAACTTTTCACAAAGTGCTCTTTCCAATCCAGTCGAACTTTGTACCTTTTCTTCTCTTTCTTTTCTTTCTTTCTTCCTTTCTTCAACTCCCTTAACTTTCCCACATTATTTCATTAGGAACACAATGAGAATGAACCTTTTCAAGTATCCAAGTCCATCTCATAGTTCAATGTTTGTTAGAACTTTGTAGCTGGATGAAAAGTTATTCGAATATCCAAGTCTGTCTCATAATTCAATAATTTTTCTATAACTTTGGTAACTTGTATGGCAAGTTATTCAAGTATCCAATTCCATCTCATAGTTCAATGTTTTTTAGAACTTTGTAGCTGGATGAAAAGTTATTCGAATATCCAAGTCTGTCTCATAATTCATGTTTTTTAGAACTTTGTAGCTTGTATAGAAAGCTATTCAAATATCCAAGTCTATCTCATAATTCAATAAGTTTTTTAGACTTTGGTAACTTGTATGGAAAGTTATTAGATAAACTTGAATCCTATAATATTTTAGCAATCTTTTATAGTCGATGAGTGGAAAGTATCATAGTTTTCAGTTACTTTAAAGAGGATAATTTTGTAAAACTAATTCCAACGTTGATACGACAAATTTCGACTATAATTCTTAATAAAAATGTTTAGATATATCTGTGGTTTAAATAAAAGATTTGATTAAATTATTGAGTTTCAATACCTGTTTTGTTGCACTTATTGAGATCTATCTATCGTACGGGGGGCGGTACTATTAGAGGTATTGCGGTAGTGGCATTTTTGACGCAAGTAGACTAGTTTCCGCAACTTGCCATAACTCTCTTCTAAGTCAGCCAATCTTTATGCTTTTGGTTTGATTTTGTAGATCTCAATAAGTGCAACAAAATGAAACCAAAAGCATAAAGATTGGTCTACTTAGGAGAAAGTTATGGCGAGTTGAGCAAACGACCCAGTTGCGCAAATAACCCAGTTATTGAATAGGCATAACCCTGCTAGTCTGTTCTTTAATTTAGAAATCAATGCATTAATTAAGTTAGCAATTCGTTAAGTTAAGAATTAATTAAATTTCAAAAGAAGTTTAGCTTTAAACACACACTTATCTAAACCTCTTGACTTCTGATCTTTTCAATGTTTAATGAAATTTCAGTAGGCAGCCCTTTCCTCATTTTAAACGTTGACTTCCAGAGAGATGGGTCAGAAATTCACTCTTTTCTAATACTTTCCTTTTAGTCTTTTCTTCCTATTTACACCATCAACCAATCCCCAAACAAAATTGCTTGGTTTTTCAAAGATCCTTGACTTTTTCTATTTAGCTTTTAAAATCTCTTTCTTTATCTTCTTTCTTTTTGTTTTCTCGGGTGGGAATATCTAAATGAGCATCAATGGGCCCAAAGAAAGAATCAAATTTCAATCTAAATCTATTTCTAAGCTTTCTCGTATGTTGGATATTATTATATCCTGGAATTATTGAGAATCTCTTGAAAATAGTCAACATTTTATTAATAATAACTTGATTTCCGCATTTTTTTTGCGCAATAGGGTTATTAGCGCAACTGGGTCGGTTGCGCAACTTGCCATAACTTTCTTCAAAGTTCTTCTTCTAACTTTCTTCTATCCAATCTTTATGCTTTTTTGCGCAACTGGGTTGCAATAAATTGCCATGGAAAAATTCCGTGATGACTCTTTTTAAAGTTTTAAAGTTATTCAGTCGTTTCAATGATTTGATGGGAAATTCGCTTTACTTGACGTGTAAAAAGGGGGTAGGCTAATTTCCGCAATTTTTTCAGGATTATTTGCGTAACTGGGTCGTTTGCCCAACTCGCCATAACTTTTTTCTAAGTGGACCAATCTTTATGCTTTTGGTTTCATTTTGTTGCACTTATTGAGATCTACAAAATGAAACCAAAAGCTTAAAGATTGAAGAAAGTTAGAAGAAGGACTTAGAAGAAAGAATCAAATTTCAATCTAAATCTATTTCTAAGCTTTGTTAGATATTATTATATCCTAAAATTATTGAAAATCTCTTGAAGCTATTCAACATTTTGTTAATAATAAATAGAATTCTCTTTCCTTGAAGCTCTTTTCTCTTTGAAACTTTCTAGATCCTGTTTTGCAATCATCTCAATCTCATCTTTAACTTCTTTACTCAAAAATTGCATTCATTTACAGAATTCCTTGTACTTTTCGTCTCTTAATTAGCAAATGCGATCATTTCCGAGAATTTATGTGAAATTGTAAGGTATTTTGTTGAGAAAATTGGCTCACTTATTCAAGAAATTGATATTTTTAGATCAAAACAAACTCCTAACATGTTTTTTATACTATTATTTAATGAGTTATTGCTTGAAAATGAAAATATATTCTTTCTGGTGCATTTTTCTTCATCAATAACTCTAAAATGACTTGTTTTTATAAACAACTTACCTTTTTCAGAAATAAAGAACCCTTTGATCAAATAAATAAGCGGAAATGAATTTCAGAAGAAAGAATACTCTTTGGTCTTTAATGGAAAACGATATTTGGGGTAGACTAGTTTCCCCAACTTTTTTGCATTCCACTTTCAATAATCTTGAATCCTTGACAGCTAATCACTTCCAATAATCTAGAATTCAATAATCCTTTAGGCAGTGAGCGCGGATGGTTTCAAATGCTTGGCTAACGACGGATATTCATTTTTCGTTGCTCGCGTCTGGCATTCGTATGGAGGTTTTGATGAAACCGGCATTCAAAACATTAAGAACTCTAGAGCTGGTAAAGGAAAATTTGGTAGGCTAATTTGGTAGGCTAATTTCCGCCATTTTATTTGCGCAACTGGGTTATTTGCGCAACGGGGTCGTTTGCCCAACTCGCCATAACTCTCTTCTAAGTAGGCCAATCTTTATGCTTTTAGTGTCATTTTGTTGCACTTATTGAGTGTCATTTTGTTGCACTTATCTATCGTAGGGGGGGCGGTACTATTAGAGGTATTGCGGTAGTGGCATTTTTGACGCAAGTAGGCTAATTTCCGCAACTTTTTTGCGCAACTTGCCATAACTCTCTTCTAAGTAGACCAATCTTTATGCTTTTGGTTTGATTTTGTAGATCTCAATAAGTGCAACAAAATGAAACCAAAAGCATAAAGATTGGTCCACTTAGAAAAAAGTTATGGCGAGTTGGGCAAACGACCCAGTTACGCAAATGATCCAGTTGCGCAAAAAAATTGCGGAAATTAGCCTACCCCCGATATTTCATTGAGCTATCGTTATAAGAACATAAAAGTTATTCAATTAAATAAATACTTGTATTTCAGAATACTGTAGTAACTGAACTTGACTTAAATTTACATTTTTCTTTAAAGTTTTCAATCTTTTTTGTTTTGATTGCGTCCAAGAGCTTTGTTTTCTGATCTCCAAACTTTTTCACTCAATTCTTGAATCTGAAGCGTTTTCCAGTAAATCGACAAAGTAATTGGTCTGATTAAATGAAATTTCTTCAGTTCATTTGTGGCTGTTGGTTTCATTTCTTCAATCAAATAACTCATTCCATTTACTCGCATTTCCCCGAGCAAGTTAGCGTTCTTATAATGGGATTTTCTAAGAAATTTGCGCTTTTTCCTTTGTGCTTTCATTTATCCCCGTTAAAAATTAATAAATATTTGCTGATGAGATTTTTTGGCAAAATTTTTCTTTAAACTTTTGGTACGGGATTTTTGTATTGTTTTAGACAAAGAAGTTATAGTTTTCTCTACGAAAATTGAATCAAAAAGCTATTTCTTTGAAAGAAAATAAGAAAATTTGATTTTTTTTATGGTCAAAAATCGTTAGATTCTTTAGTTTTGTCAGAATTTCGAAAGACTTCATTATTCGATCTATCCAAGCTGTTTCGTAGCAGATTTTTCATGGTTCATTGTTCCCAAAACAACCTGGATTCTTCCAAGTTTAATTTAGATTTTTATTCGAGCTTTTTGCCGTCTTCAAGCATAAAAAAACATTTTCTTTTCCTTTTGCTTAGTAATTTTGAAAGTTTTTGATTAATTTTTGCTTTTAAGAACTAGCCGTGCTTTCTTTTCATTCTAATCCATCAAGAGTCACTTGTAATTAACTTGAGTAAAGGATAAGATCTCAGATTTTTCAAGAGAACTCTACGTAATAAGGAACGGCTGGGATACTCAAAGGGAGAACATCTAGAAATAGAGTCTTAGATCTTTAGATAAAGTTCTAAAAGTAGTCTACTATAGATAAAAGGGAAGTGTCTGTCTGTCTGTCTCTTTGTCTGTTTGTCTGTCTGTTTGTTTGTCCCTCTGTCTGTCTGTTTGTCTGTCTGTTTGTCTGTCCCTCTGTTTTTCTGTCTGTCTGTCTGTCTGTTTGTTTGTATGCGCGAATTCTCGGCTCCCCGTGGGCCGATTTGAATGAACTTTTTGATTAGCTAGGGAATTTCATATAGTTTTACATCTGCTATTTCGTTTTTCAATCTTTGAGATCGTTTTTTGTAGAAATCGGAAAAGCCGCTAAACCACGCCCCTTTGCCTTTAGTGACTTTTGGGAGGGCGTGGCCGAGCTGGCTAGAGTCCCGTCTACAAAATGACTGTATGTGCCGGGTTCGATCCCCATCCGTTCTAGACTTTTGTTTAATGTTTTCAATTCTATGAAAAAGAAGTGACTGATCCGGATATTATTTTGAAGGATAGTCAAGTTGAGGACCGCAAAGCAGACACCTCAGACAATGGTTACGATCAATACTGTAGCTAATCAAAAACTGTCGCTATTTTGTAGTAGGTAAGAAAAAGATTTCGCTACAACTATGCGCCAGCTTCTACATTTTGTTATCTACTGTACATAAAAGGAATTGTTTGTCGGCCTGTCTGTCTGTCCATATGTCTGTCCGTCTGTCCGTTCGTCTGTCCGTCCGTCCGTCTGTCTGTCCGTCTGTCCGTCTGTCTGTCCGTCCGTCCGTCTGTCTGTCCGTCTGTCTGTCCGTCTGTCTGTCCGTCTGTCTGTCTGTCTGTCTGTCTGTCTGTCTGTCCGTATGTCTGTCCGTCTGTCTGTCCGTCTGTCCGTCTGTCTGTCTGTCCGTCTGTCTGTCCGTTCGTCTGTCTGTCCCTCTGCCCGTCTGCCTGTCCGTTCGTCTGTCAGTGTGTACGCGCGAGTTCTCGGCTCTCCGTGGGCCGATTTATATGATTTTTAGTTTCTTATGCTTAGAATTCTATGTAATGTGCATCTCATATTTTGTTTTTTAAAAAGCAAAAGTCACCACACAGCTTACGCAGCGTACACAGCCCGGTAAAAATCCAATCGATTTTATGCCGAACTATGCAAAACCCCAAGCAACCAGCGAGAAAAGCGGCGTTAACCATTAGCCACTTTTTCCCGCTTGTTTTATTATATTTTAATACGTACAAGGTTTATCATTCATTTTTACTTTTATTTTCAAACATCATCGAGCGTTCTTTGTCCCAAGAATTGCCCCACAAAGTGCCTTCATATGAGCCGTTTCTCGAAACATTCCCAAAAATGAAAAACAAGGAAAGACGCTTTAGAGACATTCAGCAGGAAACTCTTCCCCTTATCCTTTTTGCTAATAATTAGCACTTGACTGAAGCCAAGACTTAGCCAACATTCTCAAAATTGATTTCAAAACTTTGGTCTCTTAAACTTTTCTGTTCCGTGGCCAGCTTTGGATTTTAGATTCTAGGTTTTTAAGGGCTTTTTTTAAAAGTTTATTAACCCATCCCCAATCTTGTAGACAATTGTAATGAATTCTGTTTTTAAAATGTAAATCCAAAGATTTCAAAGATTATTCTGTGCAATTCTGCGTTGCCAACGTTCGCCTTTTTGCCTAATAATTGAATTTACTTCGGCTTTTGCGCGACCTCAAAAAGATGAAATAGAAAAAAGTTTTGTACCAATCGATAGAGAAAGACTTGGTGCGTCTAATGATACCAAGCATATTTAAATTGGACAGCTCAACACCAAGATATTTGAGCTCAAAGAAAGATTGCCAATGGCAAAAGGGGCGGAGCTTATCAGATATCCGATAACCTCTCCAAGTCACTCCATTGCAACCAAATTCGACTGACAACTAGCCTCGTTTTCCTAGAGCCAATTTAAAATGTAAATCCAAAGATTTCAAAGATTATTCTGTGCAATTCTGTGTCGCCAACGTTCGCCTTTTTGCCTAATAATTGAATTTACTTCGGCTTTTGCGCGACCTCAAAAAGATGAAATAGAAAAAAGTCGATTCTTTTTTAAACTCAAGAAATTATGCAAAAGTTGCTAATTCTAGAGCTATTTTAAACTTTTAAGGCTTTAAAGTGTGAAAGAAACTAAAAACTGAGATGTTTTGAAGAATTCTATGACATCTTTGCTGATTTGGTTATGTTTTTGTATCCATTTGACTCTTTTTTTTTCCCCATTTCTCTTTGTAAGCTCTTGTTAGCAAAATGTAATTAAAAATTCTATGGACTCTGTGTTATTTTCTGTTTTAATTCTAAGGCTTAACTAGGAAGTTCTGTCTTTTTTAATTCTTTATAAGCAAATATGTCTTCAAGAGCTTTTCTGCTATGTTCTACTGTGTTATTTTCTGTTTTAATTCTAAGGCTTAACTAGGGAGTTCTGTTTTTTAATTCTTTATAAGCCAATCCTTCAAGAGCTTTTCTGTTATGTTCTATTGACAAAACGAATCCCCGATCCCCGAGCTTACTATGGGTTAACGATCAATCCCAAATGAATACGAATAGCTAAACTTTCGAAATTGTTTCGAGAAATTTGCCAAGTTCTGAGTTTCTTTTTTGACTAGAAAGTTTTGTCTGGACTTATGACTTATGACTGTCTCCTATAGGAATTAAGCAATCTAAAGAGTTTGCGTTTCTGTTTGCATTTAAAGAGTTTCCCATATATAGTGTTGCGCTTTTTTTTTCATCGATCTTTTTGACTTTCTAAGCTGGAAAACAAAAATTGATCATAAAATATACGTGTAATTTTGCATAGAATAGAAAAACCGTAATATTTTTTAATGACTTTGACAACTAGAGTGTGCTTTTCTCAATTCATGCTTTCTAAAAAGTGCTTAAACTACATACCGTAAATACTGTAATAGTATCCCACCCCCCCTCGTACAGTTACGTAGTCGCAAAATTTTTTAGTATTTCATTTTTTTTCAGAGCGCCTATACTTTCAAAAAATGTGTCTTTGGTGTCAAAAAAATAGCCCTGAATTTCAGCTATTTTTTGATACCTAAGTGCGCATTGTAGCATAAACCAGTGTCAAGAAAAACTCGTTCAAAGCTAGACTACGCAACTCTCCGTACCGTCATTATGGGGTTGGGGTACTATTACAGTATTTACGGTAGTTCATAAGTAGAAAGTTACTTTCATTTTTCAAAGTTTCTTTTCTTTTCATCTTCTTTCTTACGTTCTTTCACTAAAGAAAACGAATTAACCTTGGTAGATTTTTAAAAATATCGAAAATATACAGAAAAAAACTGTCCTGGCAATGGCACAGTGTAGAGTGTGTTCCTTGCGAGTAAATAATTACTCGAGTAAAATTTGCATGAGTAATTTTTACTCGATTAATCGACGTTTTTCGCCGAGTAACTACGAGTCAATCCTCTTTACACGCCGAGTAAATTGAATATCTTTACTTGTGAAGGGAATTTGGCACCAAATCAATTAAACAGTTGAATATCTTTAAAAGAAAATTTTTTTCGCGTCAATTTTTACAATAATTTGCGCTAAAAGTATGGTATTTTTTTCTCAAGTGTGCTTTTTTAAAAAAACGCATTACTCGTGAGGAACACACTCAAGTGGTGACTAGAGTGTGATCCTCGGGAGTAAATAATTACTCGAGTAAAATTGCCTGATTGATTTTTACTTGATTAATTGACCTTTTTTGGTCGAGTAACTACGAGTCAATCCTCTTTACACGCCGAGTAAATTGAATATCTTTACATTTGAAGGGAATTTGCCATCAAATCATTTAAACGACTGAATATCTTCAAATAGAGCGGTTTATAAGTTGAAGCTCGTGATTTTTTCGCGTCAATTTTTTGCAATAATTTTCGCCAAAAGTATGGTATTTTTTGCCAAGTGTACGTTTTTAAAAACGTATTACTCGTGTCAGCTCCGAGACAAACTGATATTTTAGTCACTATTGTTATTATTGAATGCTTTCTCTAATCTTATGCAAATGTGTTCTCCTCATCTGCTTATCCCTTTTATTGCCGAGAAGGGGCGGTCCTTAGGATTGCCTAGGAGGGCAAGTGAGACTCTCATTAGGAGTCCCTCCTTCCCCTTACACTCATTTTTAATCTATTCATCTTATTGTATTACTGTAAATAAAGATATGTATCTTCCGGGTCTATGCAACTGCAGTGCAGCTACAGGTCGGTCATTTCACAGGGACTCCCCTCTAATACGTTGGAGGAGTTGAGTTGGGTTGTCGGGGTGTTAGAGATGGCGGGATATCAAAAGGGATCCGCTCTCTTTAACATAACCCAAATTCTAGTCCACATCCGTTTACACCTAGGAACGTATACTCGCGAGAAACTCTAAATCCTATATATGGGATAGCCTGCAAGTTAGTAAGCCAGTTGGTGAGGATTCTTATTGCAATGATTCTTCACAGCTAGGCTGGTCATGATTACATTTTTGTTTCTTATTTCCTGACTAGTTGATGCTTCTTGTTAGTCGCTTTCTCTTGATAAATATTTTCATTTTCTCATATTGCCCTTTAGTCTTCGATTTGCTCATTTACGAGAAAACAGGTGCAATTCAAACACCATTACAGCTACTAACAGTCAATCATTACAGCTACTACTGGAAAGATTTTTGTTTAGCCAATTTGCACAGCTTTTTCTAGACAGATTCTAAAAATATAGCTAATTTCTAGAATTTTAAAGGAAATCTTGAAACTCAAACAAATCTTTTTCCATCTATTTCTCATTTGCAAAATTCCAATCTCTGCATGTTTTATTCACAAAAAAAACATGCAAACTCTTCTTTTTAGCTCACTTTTTAGTGAGGTAAGCTGATACTTTCAGAGTTTCCCTCTTGCTAAAATCCAGTTTTTACAAATTAAACCTTTGTTTATTTTTGTGTTTTTGCTATCATTTTCAAAACTTGACTGTTTTCTTTATTGGACTTGTAGCCTTCTCATTCCAGATGGTGGTCGAATTGCTAGCGAACAGCTTTGGCTCGTCTCAATACCGGAACACCTCGCAAAACAATCTCACTGCAATTCAAATCGAATACCGAAAGTTGACCGATTTCTATGATCAATTTTTCACGATTTTCTATTGGATCGCTGGAACGATTGCTATTCCGATGAATGTTCTCTTGTTGTATTTGATTATCAAGAAAAGTCCACCGTCGTTGAAGGTTTCTTTGCCTTACAATCTACAAATCGAATAAGCCTAGCCAACTCAATAGCCCAATCCAAATGATTGTCACATTTGATAAGCCCTTTGTCATTGGCAATCTAACTTTGAGCTCAAATTTCTTGGTGTTGGTCTGTCCAATTTAAATAGTTTTTTGTACCAATCGATAGAGAAAGACTTGGCGCATCTAATGATACCAAGCATATTTAAATTGGACAGCTCAACACCAAGATATTTGAGCTCAAAGTAAGATTTCTAATGGCAAAAGGGGTGGAGCATATCAGATGTCCGATCACCACTCCAAATCACTCCATTGCAAACAAATTCGACTGACAACTAGCCTCGTTTTCCTAGAGCCAATTCTTTAAACTTTTCAAGCTAAACTTTTAGATATTTAAGCCAAACGAAATCAATTTCTAAACTCATTTATTTGAGAAAAACCCCTTTTTTGAGGTTCGAGGTGATTTGTACTCTCTGGGACTTCAAAAAAGCATCTTCTGGCATCCTAGGTATGGGGTAACCTAGGTATGGGGTAACCTAGGTATGGGGTAACCTAGGTATGGGGTAACCTAGGTATGGGGTAACCTAGGTATGGGGTAACCTAGGTATGGGGTAACCTAGGTATGGGGTAACCTAGGTATGGGGTAACCTAGGTATGGGGTAACCTAGGTATGGGGTAACCTAGGTATGGGGTAACCTAGGTATTGGGTAACCTGAAGTGTAAAAGTCAAAAAGCTTACAGAATTGACGGTGCTTTTATCAGTGCTAAATAAAGAAATTGTTTCGATAGTTAAATTGATCAATCAAACAACAATTTCCCCTAGAATTTCGTCTATAAAATTGATTTTTAGGTCTACAAAGTCTTGCTATTGAATCAATGCATAACGGATTTATTCTACGCACTTTCGATCACTTTTCTACAACCGAGGTGAGTGTGATCAAATTTATTCTCAAGCTTTTCGTTGAACCCAATTCCAGAATAATCCCCAACAAATGGGCGTTCGCCTACGTGGCGCTAGGACCAGTGAAATATCTTGGCTCTGAGTTCGCCTATGAGACATATTGTGTACAGTTACATTCGATTTTCTACACCTTTCTATCATTTCCGCTGTCTTTTGGATTCAGGTGCGTTGTTTAGACAAAAAAAAGGGGTGAATTGAGTGAATTCTAGCTAAGGTAAGCTAGTAAAACATTATGATCTATTTAACAATGACAATGATCCCTATAATCCCTCCTCCTGACAATGATCCCTATAATACAATGACAATTATCCCTATAATCCTCTAAAATTTCTCTAAAATTTCAATTTTAGATCCTCTAAAATCCTCAAAGATCTCAAGATCCTTAAATCCTTTAAAATTTCAATTTTAGATACTATGTCTTAGTGCGACCTGTACCACAAATCAAAAGTCTAATAATGCTCTTGCTCTCCCTATGGAGCATTGCTATTTTTCAGCATGTAAGTGCAAAAGAATTGCTCTTTATTAACTTTTCTTCTAGGTGTCATTCATTTTCTCTGAATGGGATTCAAAAAAAGTGTTAGCTTACTTGGCAATCAATAAGCCTCACTACAATATGAGTGGCTTGATTGTTAGTGGAAATCATATGTTGGAAAAGGTATTGGAGATAAAGTTGCTAAAATTTTAAAGTCTAGCCAATGACATCTTTCGTTTTGGCAACCATCGTACTACCGATGTTCCCCATCTACGTCCTTGTTGTCTATTTTTATTATAAAGTTGAAGGATTCCTCACGGCTAATGCTGATGTAAGCTTTGATACGCTTTAGTTTATGATTTACATTAATTAATTACGTTTTTCAAGACTTTGACTCTAAAATTTAGAAACTTCGAGCACAAACAGTGAAAGGACATCGGCGATTACTTATGGTAAACTTGTAGAGTCATTTTCTGTAATTATTTTAATTAAGGCATTAACAATTCAAGCAGCTCTACCGGTGTTCACAATTTTCCCACCAATCGGAATCTACGGTCTTTACCATTTGGAGCTGATAAATGTGACTGTTATTGAGTACCTCGTTTATGTCCTTTTTGCCTTCTATCCAGCTTTCAGGTTAGTAAATCGGCATGAACTAGAAATAGAAACAAGACTGAATAAAGTAAAGAAATGAATGTCAAAGAGTTTGGAACCAAGGAGGAATCGAACTTCGACCTTCTGTTTGAGCTATCGGCGTCATCAGATGAGCATTAGATGCTTTGAGCATTAGATGCTTTGAGCATTAGATGCTTTGAGCATTAGATGCTTTGAGCATTAGATGCTTTGAGCATTAGATGCTTTGAGCATTAGATGCTTTGAGCATTAGATGCTTTGAGCATTTGAGCATCTGAGCTATCGGAATCTTCTTTGCCAAAGAATAAATAGGAAAGACAAGAGAAAGAAAGAAAGAGAAGAAGTTAGAGTCATTGATCATGAGAAACTCTTGAAATAAGACAAAATCAACTTTAGCTGTAAACAAGGCTTTCTTAGAATCCAAATCATCGTCTAAAGCATTTTGTACATTTGTACGTCTAAAGCTTGTAAAATAAACGCAAATCATTACTGTCAAGATTTTAGTCCAATGATTACAATCTATTTCGTCAAACCGTACAATATGGCGATTCAGCGAGCAACTGGTCTCTATGTGCGCAGGTGAGAAATTGCCAAATGATTTACCTTCAACTCTATGTTCTTTTATCAAAGATCTCAAGATTTAAAACCATTTAAATCTTGAGATAGTGAAGTGAAGTTTTCTGTAAAGATTTTGTGCTAGAGGATGTTCGAAAGAGAAATAGAAGGCAAGGTATTTGACTTTTATGAAAGTAATGATCAAAAAACCACTAAGCAATCGGCTTCTTCTTTGCTCAAAAAGAAATATAAAGCTAATAGAAGACTAACAATATAAGCTATTAACTGAATATCGAACATCCTCTCGCTAAATGTCTAATTCTTGTCATTTTTGGTTCGCCTTAAACGCTTCATAATTAGGTTCACCCGAGCTTTCAGCCTTACCCAAACGACGACTGGTTTCATCAGCGAGACGATCGGAGGAGGTGGTCGCTTTTTTTCTCCTTTCTCCCCACAGGGACAACATATTTGTCCGATTTCGGGTCTGGTGTTCGGGTCTGATTGGTTGAATGTCCCCGTGCAAGAACCCAATCATCAGTCATTCATTGAAAAGTTCTCGTGAGTCCCCTGAGTGTCCACCCCTATGCTATGTATGTTTCGTATCCTCTTCGAGTGTCCTTACTGTCCTTAAGTCGGAGGTAATTGGCTATAGAACGGAAGAAGTCTATGTAGGGCTGGTCCTAGAGGCCATAAGACTGACTCTGGTTCGAACCCATGAGGTAGAAAACTAGGTAACCAGTAGAACCAGCACACTAACCAGTAGAACACGCGCTCAACGAGCCGCGCAAAAGCAATTTGTGTATCTATGGTCGAAAAAAGCCATGCTGTGTAAACTTTGGAGCTGAATATCATGCGAATTTCAAAACGTCATCTCTAAACGACCTAGATGTTCGGAATCAGCGCAAAGAAATGTACTAGAAAAATTACGTCTAAGCTCAAAAGCTAGATGTAAATCAAAAAGTATCCCTAATGAGTTTAGGTTGAAAATTTCGTTCTTGAATCAGCCTTGCTTTTAAAAAATGGCCCCTACTCCTTTAAATGAATCTCCCTACTCCCTGAGCCTCTACTTTGTTAGCTCAGATACGTCTACTGAGTACGTAATAGCGCGCCAGATAGCTTACGTTTATTAAAGTAAATCAATCTTGACTTTGATTCTGTGATTGAGATCTAATGGTGAGAAAATTGAGAAGAAAAGTATCTTGGTTATTGATAAGATTTTCTTGGACCCTGTAAACTGGCCTAAACTTTCTAGGTTGTATTAGCGAGCAATAAAGGGATAAGGTACATACACTACTGGACAATGAAATATCATATTTGAAAAAAGATCGTCACTTTCGCGCGTCTGTAACTCCCTTGTCTTTACCGTATTTCTAAATATTAATACTACCATTGTGTAGCCCTTAAAAAGAGCTTTCAGAAAATGTCTAACACTAATAGTTTAAACTCAAAGACAAGGGAGTTACAGACGCGCGAAAGTGACGATCGTTTTTCAAATATGATATTTCATTGTCCAGTGCTGTATCTCTGAAAGAAATCAATTCTTATTAGGTTGGAAAGAAAGTTCTCGGAAAAAGTTTGACTAGAATTTCTTAAAAACGAATCCACCAATTCTAGAACGGTTTGTTCTATTATTTACAAGTCCAAGAAATTACTCGTAAAAAAAATGAGTGCAGCTTTCCCTTAAAATTTTAGAGATCTTTGAAAAGGTATTATTAGGTTGTCCGGAAATAAATAGGTGATTCTGAACAGTTAAAGCATTAGATAAAATGTGCCTTTATCACAAATTTTCCCTATTTTAAAGTACTTGATTTTAGGTTTGTGAATGGGATCCATTGCCTATCCATTAACCGATTAAAAACTTGTCTAAAGTGTCTTGTCTTGTCTTTGGTCACTCAAAAAGTAACCAAGTCACTTCAGCTGAAGAAATCTCTTATTTTTTTGTCAAAAACTTTTTGAAATATAGTCATTTATAAAAAAATCTGGAAAGAATTGATAGCTTGGTTTTTGAGAAATCACTGTGCAAACGTTTTCTACGAACTTTCTTGCCAACCTAATAGTTAATCCAAAGCTTTCTGAGCTGCCTGGTAGACATAGATACAGTTTCTCTTATTTTGAACAGTTCTTTTGAACGTTTGCAGTGTTTGACTCCTCCTAACAGCCTACTCAGTGCCAAATAACGGAATGTATTTGATGAATACTGTTTCTTATTTTTGCAACAAGCATGTCTATTTTAAAAATTGCTTTTAACACTTTTTCTTTAGTAAATAAAAAATTGTTTTTTGTTTAGAAAAGCAGTTGGAGATGCGACGACCAATTATGGAGAAACTCGGCTCTTCAAAAAGGAGATCACAGAAACTACACAGGTGAGAAAATTGTGAAGAAAAATTATCTTGATCATTGAGAAGATTTTCTAGACAGTACACTTGTTAGAGGCAAGTTAGCTTATTTTGTAGATAAAAGCATGTTTACGGAGCGGGAAATACAGTCTTGTTGGGTGGATTAGACTTTAACTTTGGTCATAGTCATGGCCTTAACATTGCTTGGAATTTAGTACTTTGTCCGAGATTTACATTTCACCAAAAGCAATGAATCGTTCAATCGTCAAGGAGAGATTCCCTTCTGCTTTCCTTCCCTTTTCACTTCCCTTCTCTACTCCTCCTCTTCCTCTCTTCCTCTCTTCTTCCTTTCCTTCCCTTTTCACTTCCCTTCTCTACTCCTCCTCTTCCTCTCTTCTTCCTTTCCTCTCTCCTTCTACTTTTTCATTTTTGTTTTTTGGAAAAGAGGCAAAGAAGCAGTAAAGGCAAGGAAAAGAAGCAAAGAAAAAGCAAAGAAAAGAGAACTCAAAAGAAAACGAACCAGCGACCTTCCGGCTGCTAGACAGAAGCTCTACCACTGACCCAGAGACGCTTGTTTCATCGGCGAGAAAGAGGATAGAAGAAGAGAGAAAGAGTAGATGCTATCTCTCAAGCGAAAGAGTAGATGCTGTCTCTCAAAGTGCTTATCCAAAAGAATTAGTGTTGTGAACTAAACCGTTTTCTAAAGCATGTCAAAACTATCGTAATCTTGGCTCTATTTTCTTCAATTCGTCTAATTTTTTTTTTGTTGAAAAAGTGTCGACTCTAACTTTCTCTACTTTCAACAAGATTTTTTCGCTTAACAACAGCAAAAACGATTTACAATGCATAATCTATTCACCAAAAACTCATATACCCAATACGTATAGTAATCCAGTCGTCGAGTAATCCAGTAATCCAATCCAATACCTATACTTACTTATATTCCAGGGAAACGAAGGAGTCTCGTCCGTTGCAAACGCACTTTCCCGACAGGCACAGTACATAGAAAACGACAATTGCTAGCTATTTTTTTTTTTTGATGGAAAATAATAAATTTCAAATGAAAAGAATAAAATAAAACTGCAAAAGCGACAAAAAAGCGACAAAACTTGAGTCAACAGACAATCAAACGACAGACAGACAGACACAGACAATCAAACGTTCTCCCCAAAAAATTAGCGACAAAAAGCACAAATAAAAATAAACAAACGAATATTTTCTTTTTGAGATCTCCATTGTCTCTGATTCACACGTTCACACTTTCGAAGGCTGAGCAAATTTCGAGGATCTCACTTTAGCACTTTGAATGAGTATAAAAGGTGGTGGAGATGGCAATTACGCATTTTAACCGATTCAATCTTTCGAATTCATTCGGAATCCAATACATAGTAGGCATTTAACAATTTATTTTTACTGATAAACTTTCTGGGTAGAATTTTAAGCTTTAAACATTATCCCATAGCGTTTCAAAATTCAGTTTTGGTAAGTTTACATAAAAGTAAATTTCTTTGTATCTTACTAGGGAAAGGGACAAGATCAACTGTACTCATAGTACTGTAGATCTGTAGTACTAGATATGTAGTACTAGATATGTAGTACTAGATCGGTAGCACTAGATATGTAGTACTAGATCTGTAGCACTAGATCTGTAGTACTAGATCTGTGGTACTAGATCTGTGGTACTAGATCTGTAGTACTAGATCTGTAGTACTAGATCTGTAGTACTAGATCTGTAGTACTGTAGACTTATTAAAACAAACCATTACCCTAATCTACCCTACGTGACTTCCAGAAATGGCCAAAATCGCATCATTCGCCCTCATCTGCGCCCTTCTTCCATTCGCCTCTGCCACTTGTTCCAGTGATAGCGATTTTAGCGGACGTACGTCAACAACTTTAAAACCAAACTCGATTACTTCTTTTAGCATGTATTCCTCCGCAAGTTGTCGGCTCGAGCTGTGACACAACTGGTGGTGTCTGTGCGGCTAGTTCAACGGGAGATGTTCAATGCTGCCCCGCTTCAGCTCTGGTCGCCACCACGTCGCTCAGCTCACGCACCAGCAGCTCATCGTCAAGTGTGTAACTGTATTAGGAGCCTTTATTTGAATCATTTCTTATCTCAGCATCAGCACTAGCTATGAGTCAAGCTTTGACTCAAAGTGAAATCGCACTTTTCAGCACTTTTTTTGAACAGAAGCAATTTCAGCAATTTGTCAGAAGCTTTCCAAGATCTATATTGTAAAGATTACAATGTTCAAGTATTTCTTTAGCCTCTTGCTACGATCGATTGAATCCCCGAACGGGAACCTCGGATTGTCCGGCCCGTGTCAGTCTCTGCACCAACTCCGCTTACAAGACACTAATGGCTGCGCAATGCCCAAAAACCTGTGGTCTCTGCTCGTCATCATGTACGTAAACAAAAAAATATTGCGAAAAAACATTGCCAGTTGCTAGATTGCTTGCAAGATAAGACCTTAAACACCGAATTTTAGCAAGCTGTGTTGACAAGACGAACGCGGCCACCGGCATCTCTGATTGTCCGGCCAGAGCTGCAGCTGGCTACTGTACACGGTTAGTTTTAGCTTTTATAATACTATCTACAGTTAACTTTGATATAATTTACTTATTTAATACAATTTTAGCAAGTACTACACCACTTTGATGAGAAAACAATGCCCCTCGTCGTGTGGTTTCTGCTAAATTGATTGGGAAAAGCATTGGCATTGTAAATATGTATTTTTTGCAAAAGAAACCATAGAATTATTCAATAAATTGTTTCTTTTTTATCGGAAATCCTTTTTTAAGCAAGAAAAATGACTCATCAACAGACGAAAACGAACAAACGAAACTTCTTTTGATAAGACTGTTCACAAAATTTCCCCAAATATCGACTCAATTCTTTTTTTTTTCTTTCATAATCTCCAAAATGATTCAAAAGCTTTTGCACGACTTTTTTCAATGGTATTCGAAACTGAGAAGATCATTGAATGGTAAAGTTTTTGATTTTAAAAACTATACCCAATTTAGTCACCGAGGAATCTGAACTTTTTAAACCAGAGGGGATTTTCCCGCTTGAATCTTTGCCTAATGAGTTATTGGTGAAAATCTTTAAGGCAAGTTTTTAAAGCTTTTTTAAAAAACGTTTTCAATTGATAGCTTTAAAATTTCAGAATATTACTCACAAAGATGATCTGCAAAACCTCTGCCTTACTTCAAGAAAGCTTAACAATTTAATCGATGAATTTGTTGAGCATTTTGTCCGCATCAAGGAGAATTATTTGCTACAAATTGAAGATGTAAGTGTTAAAAAGGTGTAAGATCTGTAAAAAAAGTAGAAGAGCTTAAAAATACTATACTTTTTTCATTAAAGGAATGCGATTTTTACCCTCATTGATGATTTTTGACAAGATGACAAAACTTTTGACCTTTTGATCAGTTAAAAAAAGTAGTTAAAGCTCTTGAATAGTTAAAGATCAACTCCATAAGATCCCGATTTTAAAGTGAAATCAAATTTCCGTCTATCATTCAGTTTCTAGTTCAAAACTTTTAGGAAATCCGCTTCGTTTACACAAAAGAGCTCTCGGTGGTCAGCAACTCTAAATGGGAATCGTTGCATCAATTAGAAGAAAGCCTTAGAGAATTCTTATATCTCGCAAATACGGATTGGACAGTAATCAACTTTAGCAAGAAAGTAAGTGATCTTTAAACTTCAATCTTCTAAAAAAGTAATCCAGACAATTTTCCCGAAAGAGATTGTCTCAAAACTGGCCGATATTTGTCGCACTTCTCGTTGTCTATTCGAACAAGTGCGGATCGATATTTGGAGTGATTTTCAAGTTGAAGATGAGGAATTGAATGAACTGATCTGGTAAGAAGAAGGAGAAGTTTAACTAACATCTACACTACTGGACAATGAAATATCATATTTGAAAAACGATCGTCACTTTCGCGCGTCTGTAACTCCCTTGTCTTTACCGTATTTCTAAATATTAATACTACCATTGTGTAGCCCTTGAAAAGAGCTTTCAGAAAATGTATAACACTAATAGTTTAAACTCAAAGACAAGGGAGTTACAGACGCGCGAAAGTGACGATCGTTTTTCAAATATGATGTTTCATTGTCCAGTACTGTAAGTATACAAAACCAAGTCTACTTTTCTACAACCAAATTTAATGAGGATTCTTTTAAGAGCAATTACAAGTGGATTCAATTCCTATACCTCCAGTTATAGACCAGCTTATAATGTGACTTAACCTCAGGAAAATTAAATAAAAGTAAAATAAAAGTAATGTAAAGTAATGTTGTTGTGGTAATTGATGAATCAATTACCTTAGAAGGTCAACTTTGACGCAAATTTTCTCTATGTTCTTATACATACACTACTGGACAATGAAATATCATATTTGAAAAAACGATCGTCACTTTCGCGCGTCTCTAACTCCCTTGTCTTTACCGTATTTCTAAATATTAATACTACCATTGTGTAGCCCTTAAAAAGAGCTTTCAGAAAATGTATAACACTAATAGTTTAAACTCAAAGACAAGGGAGTTACAGACGCGTGAAAGTGACGATCTTTTTTCAAGTATGATATTTCATTGTCCAGTACTGTATTTTAACATCTAGGGCAATGAAACCTCGAACTCTTCAAGTGAACTTTCACGGTTGTTCGGGTCTGATCAGGCTTCCTAGCTCTACCACGAAATTCAATGGCACCAATTGTTATATTGATTTTCATCAAAATGCTCGAATTCGAGGATTTAGAGTGGAACACCTGTTGAATGCCGCTCAAGTCATCGAGGTTTTTAAATCAAAAGTTCAAGTTCAGCAGTGTCAGTGAATTTTAGCAACTGCAACAAGGCAGCATCAATCTCGAGAAGTGTCAACGATTTCATTTCTATACGGGAAACACTTTTGAAGTAACGAGAAGAATTAGAAGAATAAATTCAATTTTTCATAATTTTAAGAAATTGAATAATTTTAAGCATCCAATACATTTATTTTTAGCTTCCCAGAGAAAACGAATGGACCATTTCCTTATCAAATCCTGAAAGAAAGCTTTGGAAAAAAGTCAACTCAGAACTAGAAATTTTACTATCAGGTGAGATTTAATTCAAAGATTTGACAAAATTTTATAGAAAATGATACAAAACCGAATGGGACAAATTGTACGATGGGCTTTTGTCTCTCGACAAACACTGGATGCGTATTACCAGCTGATTGGTTGTTGGGGAAATGGTAGATACCAAATAAATCAGATTTTCAATATTGTACTATTCTATTAGCATTTGAAGCCTTTCTTTGTTTGAATTATTAAACAAAAACAATAAAAGCTGCTTTTGAGCAAGAAGAACTCGCATTTTTCTGCATGTACAGTTTGCAATTGCTATAAGCAAATTTTCTAAATCCTGAAAAAAAGCCATTGAAAAGTGAAACAAATTTTTGATAGCTTAATAACTCCAAAGAGTGAAAACAAAGAAATCTTTCAATAACCCTGTAATGTCGGAAAGTTTCTCGAAAGAATACTAATTGGTTTACAAGGAAACTCACGTGTAATACCAAATACAGGCAAATTCGTCATCATTTTGATCTAAAGAATACAAGTGTTTAAGACCTGTTAATGCTTCAAACAAGAAATAAGTAATAAATTTCACTTGGCAATGCGCCTCTGACTTGCCCCCATGGTCGACTTGCTAAGAGCCCTGTATCATAATCAGGCAGTCAAGGGTTCAACCCCTAGATTATTAGTTCTTTTGTCCCATATATACGGGCTTTTTTCCTCCCTACATTTAGGGGTTAGGGGTTGTGCTTGTGTATTGTTTGTACCACATTATTCGTGTGGATAAATGTTTTTTAAATTGAGTGAAAGCATGCAACAGGACGTTGTTCAAGTCTTTATTGATTCACTGAATGCATACATACGTACAAGAACCCGGAATCATATGAAATACCTATCAAGGTATGTATACAGAAGAACTACATAATGAGTTACACATTCGCTATTATTCCAATTACACACGGCACGTACCATTGGCTTGGAAATGATTAAACATCATCCGACTGATCACCATTCGCTAAATTATTTTCTCAATAGTTAATTTATTTTCGAAATACCTGAATCTGAGAAGTGCCTTCGTAAATCTGATAGATTTTTGCATCACGCATTAGCTTTTCGACCGGATACTCGCAATTGAAGCCAGCGCCTCCAAAGATCTAAACGGAGACTCTATCGAAAAAGTTGCCTGAAATCGGTTATCGGACATTTGATACGCGATCTTTTGCCATTGGCAATCTAACTTTGAGCTCAAATATCTTGGTGTTGGTCTGTCCAATTTAAATATTCTTGGTATCACTGGATGCGTCAAGTCTTTCTTTGTGGATTGGTACAAAAACTTTAAATTGGACAGCCCAACACCACGATATTTGAGCTCAAAGTTGGATTGCCAATGGCAAAGGGGGCTGGGCGTTCCACAATCTGTCAAAAATGTTCCACATTCTGACAATTCTTTACCTGAACAGCATTTGAAGCCGTTTGATTAGCAGTGTCCGCCGCAAAACATTTGGCAATCGATGCATAGTATGAAGAACGAACCTGAAGTTTCAATGGGATTGCGTTTTCTATACCAAAAATACTGTACTTTGTTATCAACATCGGATGCTGCTTTATAAGTGACGAGTCGAGCCAGCTCAAGATTGATAGCCATGTCAGCAAGCATAAATTGAACTGCCTAAATCTTTATTGAGCTTTCACAACAAATCGCAAACGCACTTGATGATTTGCAATTTGCGTTCCAAAGGTTTTCCTTTCGAGGGCATACTTTGTTGACTCATCAAGCGCTCTCCAGGCGAGACCCAATGCTCCTGCAGCCACTCCAGGTCGTGTCATATCAAATGCTCCCATTGCAACCTAGAAAGGCTTTAGTAGTTGTTTCTTAGGATCAAAGCTGGTCCTAGAACGGATTTTCCAAGCCAAGGCAAGCGTCGAGGTTTTAAGCTCAATCCAACAGAAGGGTCAAAAGTCCTAGACTTGTAATGAAAACATCTTTCGGTCCTTTTTTTGCCGTTGACAATTTAAGGTTTTTCGTGTTTTTCTCAGCACCAACACTTCGATTTAGACTATTTTGATTATTATTCGATGCAGAATAAAATTGCGCACGGAACGATACCAAAATTAACTCAAAATGTAATATCCATGCAAAACTATGTGGCAAAAAGTTAAGTCCCTCCCATGAGGAACGGGGTTTAGGTTTTTAACCAAAAACTTTGCGTGGAAATTACATTTTGAGTTAATTTTGGTATCGTTCGACGCGCAATTTTATTCTGCATCGAATGATAGTCAAAATAGTCTAAATCGAAGTGTTGGTGACAAAACACAAAAAACCTTAACTGCCAACGGCAAAAAAAGGACCGAAAGATGTTTTCATTACAAGTTTATTTCAGACCAAGGTCGATTTAAAGCCATTGTCTTGTCTTTGGCTTTGTCTAGCCATGGCTCTTGTCTTTCGGAACAACTTTGCTTGAGATTACTTACTTTGAATCCGTCTCCTGGCTTCATAAGAACATTTTGAGCTGGAACACGGACGTCCTCAAAAGTGATTGCTCGAGTGTCGGCACATCGCTGTCCCATGTTTCGTTCTAAATAAATTTCAAATGTTTGCTTTCACCTTTAGTTTTCAAAAGATACCTTTCTTTCCTCGAATGATACCCGGCGTATCTCCATCGACGACGAAAGCCGTGAACGCCTTTCCAGCCGGAGTTTTTGGATCTGCATCAGTTCGTGCGAGCACAAAGAACCTGAAACCCGAGGTCTTGAAACTAAATTGGGGAACTCTTTACCATTGTGCATATCCACCTCCAGTAATCCAGGCCTTATCTCCATTAATCACCCATTCATCACCTGCAAATGGATTTACAGCGTTAGATTATTTCAATACCTTTCTTCTCAGCTCGTGTCCTGACCCCATTCACATCCGATCCAGCTCCAGGCTCTGTCACACAGTAAGAAGCAATTAATGGCTCAGCTGCGAGCATTCCTAGGTACCTGGATAAAGATTTTTAAACATCCAATTGCAAGCTGAAACTTTTTCTTTTGTTCTTCGTTTCCCGCAATCAGTACCGGCGCAATAGCAAGTGATGGACCCATAATAGCAAGCTAGAAAATTCAAGTTGGAAATTTCAATCAACCCTAACCTGCAGTCCCGTACACCCGTAACTCAATGCTTCTACGATCAGCGCGGTTTCCATTGTGGTTAATCCAGGTCCGCCTGAAAGCAAATATAAACATCAAGCAATTCACTTTACCATATTTTTCGGGAATTTGCGGATTCATAAAGCCAAGGCTGTGTGCTTCTTTGACAACGGCCCAAGGAAATTCACCAGTCTGAAAACGAAAATTTATTTTCAATTCAATTAGATACCTCATCATGCTTAGCTGCAACTGGAACTAGTTTTTCACGAGCGAATTTGAGCGCTGCTTGCTGAATGTCCCGCTGCTGATCAGAAAAGTCTGAAAGAAATGTTTCATTTTCTGTAAGGTAGACATAGGCTTTTTGTAGAAAACAAGTCAGTCTTACGTTTTAGCAAATAGCTCTTGTTTTCTAAAGCATGCATACAATGATATTTCGAGCTTTAGAAAACAAAAGCTATTTGTTAAAATGTGGGACTGACTCGTTTTCTATCAAAAGACCATGTATACTATTACCAAATGAAATCGTCCGAACTCCAGTTTGTCTCGAGATTGCGGAAGCCCGGAGAAGGTGACGTGAAAGCATCTGTAATAAAATTCATTTAAAAATTGGTAGTGGCATAGGTGTTAGATCGGATCGTATCGGATAATATTGGTACAGATCGCATCGAATCGTATCCGATCTGATTCGATCAGATCCAACAAAAATTGCATCCAATAACATGTTTAATTCATAAAAGCAAACATCAAACGGTCCAAATCCGCTTAAAACTCATTAGACAAATTCATTCATGGTTTATTTGCAGACCCGAATAAAACATCAATTCCACACTAAAAGTCTATGTTACAGAAGAAAACAGAACGTTTAAAAATCCAGATCAACGTTTAATAAATTCCATTCTCCTTGACACGTCCCAAAAGTTGACGGCTGATCACAAGGCGCTGAAGTTAGTCAATGATAATTGCTTGTAAGATGCTTCTAAGATACCTGGACTTGCGATGTGCCTTCATAAATCTGGAAAATTTTCGAGTCCCTCATAAGCTTCTCCACTGGGTACTCGGTGTTGAAACCGGCTCCACCGAAGATCTGAATTGAAGCTAGATTCAGTAGTGAAGTAAAACTGTACTTGAACGGCATCTGATGCCGTTTTGTTGAGCGTATCGGCAGCAAATGCTTTGGCAATCGACGCGTAATAAGCTCCAGGGCGATCTTGATCTACTTCGTAAGCACTGCGCAGAGTCATTAGCCGTGAAAGTTCAAGATGAATGACCATATCAGCGAGCATAAAACTAACAGCCTAAAGACTAAATTTAAGACAAAACGTCTAAGCACTTGTAACCTGGAAGTTTGCGATGTGTTGCCCGAAAGCCTTTCGTTCCAATGAATATTTGGCTGCCTCGTCGAGACATCTGCAATTGGATTTACTAATTGTAAGTACTAGATCTTGAAAAATTCCAACCCGAACCTAACTCCATCTTCGTTTTCTCGGCCGTTTCTTGGCCGATTGCTCTGCAATTTTATCTACAAGCTGAAAATATAGATTTCTATCTGTAAACAAAATTTCAGAGCACAGTTGGCCAAGAAAACGAAGGTGGAATTAAGTTCGGGTTGGAATTTTCCCATATCTAGTAAGTCCGATTAAAGCTTTTTACCTGGCTGCCAATCCACATGCCATTGCAGCTACCATTGGTCGAGTCTTATCGAAGGTTTTCATTGCAACCTAGAGTCAATATTTAGCAAAAACCTTTTTTAAATCAAACCAAAAATCCTTTTCCTGGTTCTCCCACTACATTCTTGGCTGGCACGTGAACGTCTTCAAAAGTGATGCCACGGGTGTCCGAACATCGCTGACCCATATTGATTTCTAGAACCAAAGTGTTGATTTCAAAAAGAAGCTTTCCACCTTTCTTTCCTCGAATAATCCCAGGAGTATCTCCTTCAACGGCAAATGCCGTGAAAGCTTTACTCGCCGGAGTTTTTGGATCCGGGTCTGAGCGAGCAAGCACAAAATACCTAAATTTTATGTTTTCAATCAAAAAATGAGCTAACGTTACCAGTTTGCGTGGCCAGAGTTCGTGATCCACATCTTGCTTCCGTTCAAAATGTATTCATCTCCTGTAAAATTTCTTAAAAGACTACTTACGAGACAAACCTTTCTTGACACATTTCGTCTTAATCCCAGCCACATCAGATCCAGCGATTGGTTCGGTGACTGCATAAGACTGAACAGTAGCATTTCGAATTGATCTATTGGTCGATTACTTACTGCAACAAGAGGTTCTTCCAGCATGCGTCCCAAAAATCGCTTCTTGATGTCGTCATTGGCCGCAATGATTAACGGTGTTTCGGCGAGCTCATTGGTCAAAACGGCTGTAGTGATTCCAGTGCAGCCATAGGCGAGAGCTTCGATGACAAGAGACGAGGAGAGAGCGCTCAAGCCAAGTCCTCCTGAAATGTAGAATTCAAGGTGCAAAAAAATTCCCCATTTCAACTCAAGTTTCTGAAAAAGTTTAAGTGGCTCAAGATGGTGACGGCTTTGGTGTGAAAGCTGTTTTTCTTGGCGTCATAATTATTTTGACTTTTTTGGAGATTTTCCCGATTATATTTCGAATTGATCTATTAATTGATCACTTAAATGAAAAATTAACAAAATTGAAACTTATTGTTGTGGTGGTGATAAATTTTTCATGTCCGGGGGCCATGTAATCAAGAAAATCTCCAAAAAGGTCTAAATTGTGACGCCAAAAATCAGATTCGACACTAAGAACCTTGAGCCACTTTTCAGAAATTTCCGTTGAAATGGAAAATTTTTTCAACACCCTGTAGCATAAGGTATTTGGTAAGAGAACGCTTTCAAGTTTACCTACCAATATCTTGGGGAACAGTAGCATTGACAAATCCGAGCGCGTGCGCCTTTTTGATCACATCCCATGGGTATTCCATTGACTTATCATATTTGGCGGCCACGGGAATAATCTCTTCTTGAGCAAACTTCTTTGCAGTCGCCTGAAGCTCTTTTTGTTCCTCCGTCAATTCTAAACATTTCTATTTCTATTTTTAAAGTTAGTTTCGAAGTTAAAGTTAAATCTATCTGTCAAGTCTATAATTAAATGTTTTCATAGGTGATTTGATAACAGACCAAAGTTTAATCCCGTGCTACTGAATCTTTTCTGCACGCCTTTGAGATGCTTTAGCGGGGCAGTAAATCGTGAGCTCAGCATCTGAAAAATGGTTTTAGCCATCAAAACACCCCAACAAGTGAGAAGATCAAAGCTAGAAGCTTAAATAAGGATAAGAAGTGATTCAATACTATCAATTTCAAGTTCAACTCATATCAAGGATCGATGTAGGTTTTCGCGAAAGCCACTAAAAGTGCCACGTGGGGGAATCTCGGTCTTTCCTCAAAAACTGAGCAAAGTGCGGAATAGAATTAGGGAGAGAGGTGATTAGGAGAGCCGAGACAAGAAGCGATAGGTAGACTTTGACCCCCTGACACATTTTGATCAAAGCAAAGAGAACGGGAAAAGAGGAACGATATGGAAAAGGGGAAAAGAGGGAAAGAGAATCGGTCAAAAAACTGTAGTCTATAGCTTTGTTTCGACCAAAACATTCAACAGCATATTTTTGGCAATTATACAAGTAATATTGGGACAGAATACCAAATTTTTTGCCAATTAAAAACGCTTTAAGTAGTCGATAAGAGCCAAGAAAACGTATCACAGACAGAAGCATATTTCTTTACAAGAAAATGATTAAAAAAATGCAAATCTTTTCATTTATCAAAGAAAAACACAAAGTGATCGGTAAAAAAGGCTATGTCCAAGTGATTTGAGCAATATCGCAAGAGAAGGAATGCTGCAAACTCAAGAAGTTCAGCCATTTACAGTCGTCAAAAAAGTCTTGGTCAGTCAGTGTTCACTTGGTCCATAGAATACATCCAAATATAGTGATCACAAATAGTTTTATGTAAAAGGTTGTTAAAATGAACCATTTAGCTTTTCTATATCCTTTAAACTAAGAGTTTTATGATCGTAAAACCTTATTTGAGCATGATTTTTAAAAATCTGTATTTCAAG
The DNA here is from genome assembly GCA_958450365.1 of Mesorhabditis belari. NCBI lineage: Eukaryota > Metazoa > Nematoda > Chromadorea > Rhabditida > Rhabditidae > Mesorhabditis > Mesorhabditis belari. The sequence continues at coordinate 3,763,106 of CAUEEP010000736.1, forward strand.
AATGAATGGATCCCATTGAAAGCGGTTCAAATCATAATGGCATTGGATCGTCTATTACTTATTTATTAGTTTTGTTCTGGTGAAAATGACAGGCTACTGGCAGTTTTGAAGCCTTGAACAAAAGCTGAAAAAAAGGACCTTACCCTCTTATGCAAAAGTAGCTTGAAAAATTCTATTTTTAGAGCGACAACAAAAATCTAAGAATATCATAAAGCTCTCACAAAATACTACAAAAAAACTAATTGGGGTCACTTTATTTGAATGCGATCTAACGGGAGAAAAATGAGAAAACATTGGTCGGCCCAGACTTTTTTGACGACTGTAGTTAAACTCACGGTACTTTGATGATTGGGAGGGGCCACTTTTGGTTTGTTTAGTCGAATCTAGTGTTTGGAACGGTTCGTTTCGATACTTTTCATCTATTCCGAAGAAAGAGGTATATGCTGAAGCGATTGGTGCTAATTTAAGAGAATCCTATTCGATGATTTGCCCTGTGTCCTAGCCTTAACCACCGAACGTTATCTCAAAGCTGATTATACTTGGAAAGCTGCAATATTAACTTGAAACATGTTGAAAATACTCTAAAATTAGCACCAATCGCTTCAGCATATATAATTATCCTGGAATAGAAGAAAAGTATCCACACGAATCGCTCAAAACACGATTCGACGAAGCAAAGCCAAAAGTGGTCCCTCCCAGCCACTAAAGCACCAAACTCACTCTAGTCGATTAGATGAATAACGTGGTTGATCTGTCCTTCTCATACATCAATCTGGCCCTTCTCATAATCTGTGAGCGGTTTTTGTGTACCATTTATCTGGAAATTAACAAAAATTATAAACTTTATAATAAAATATGCGCAACAAAAGGAAAACTTTTCAACATTAGCAAACACGGGTGCGTTTAAAAATTTGAAATCGTTGATTTACGAAAAGGTTTGGTACTACCCCAGTTGGGGGCGGGGCAATTTTTTTGTCAAAACCACTTTTTCTAGGGTAGTTTTATGCGTAGATTCCGAAAAACACAAGCTCGGGAAAAGGCGCTTTAAGATTAGTTTCGGGCTCCAAAGTGCGCGCTTCTATAGTGTACTTCACTATATGGAGCCCAAGCTATCGACTATTGGGGCACTTTCAAGATCAGAACTAGAGTTAAAACCATTTTTAACCATTAAATAATAATTTTCTAACTTAAATTGACTGGTAGAGGCAAAAAAATTGAAAAAATTTTTTTGGGATTTTTGACTCATGTAGGGGTCCACATGGTCGAAAGTTTGAAAAAAATATTTTTTTATTTTGCTCCAATTTAATCAGAAACATAATCAGTAGGTTAAATTATGCCAGAAGAAGTGTTTTTCGCTTCAAAAAATGTTTTGAGAGACCATTTTTAGACCTTTTTCCTATGTGTCTCCCTCTCATCACACTGTATGAGCGCGCACTTTGGAGCCTCGAAACTAAGCTTACAACGCATTCTCCCGAGCTCTCGTTGTGTTTTTCGGAATCTACGCATAAAACTACCCTAGAAAAAGTGGTTTTGAAGAAAAAAAAAATTGTTTTTCGTTGTTCAAAAAATCTTGATTTTAGGCTGCGCTTAAGAATTTGAAATGCATGTAATTCGTGAGATGACTAAAATGAAGACTTAAAAAATGATTTGAAAAGCAAAAACCGTAATGATTGTGCGATTTTAAACTTTCTAAAAGCTGTTACAGCAATATTACAGCCAAATTCTCTGCAATCTGCAATTTTTGCTTTTTCTTTCATTTTTATCCGAAACCCTTCTCCCGGGTAAATACTTAGTGGATTTCCTTTGCACAGGGATGAGTTCGGAGAGTTGAGTCGGGTGCCCGAATTCGATAAATTTCTCGGCACGCCTCGTTTTCTTCTCGTTTTCGAAAAGGTTCTGTGGGTGGATAAGGAGAGGAACTAGTCGAGGATAAAGAGAAGAGTCCCATTTCGGGGAAGGGGCATTGATCCCCAGAAAAACTCTCTTATCTCTAGAAAATCTTTTATCCACTTCAGTTCGACCTCTTTCTTTCAGATTTCATCAACTTTCTCAAGATTCTGACTTTTTTTAATGTAGAAATGACTAAAGTAAATTGGTTTACCGTATTTTCTCTAATAGTAGCGCACCCCAGCGAGCCGAATTGGTGACTATTTTACGGTTTTCAAGCTTTTGCAAAAGCTCAACACTCTAATCACCCACTAGATCTCATCGTCAGCTACATTTCCCGACCCCACATCGATTGGTTCTGATAAGCGGTTCTCAAGACTTCGAGCAATTTAGGCGACGCTCAGGGTGCACTACTATTAGAGAAAATACGGTATTAATAATTTAACAGTATGAAATAAAATCAGCCTTTCAGGTCGATTTCAGCCTGATCGAAGATCTTGAGCTCTAAACTTGTACCCGGGGGTTTTCGCGGTCGGCGAATCGATTCAACCTATTCGTTTTGTTGAGTCTAATAACTGAAATCGGGTTTAATTCATCTCAACTTTTACTCATTTACAGCAATATTTTGTGCCTTTCATTCTTTTCTAAAAATTTGAATAGAATCTCTCCATGAAATTCTGTTACTACGGGAGCAAAAATCTCGTAAGATCCTTTGAAAGTGCCCCTCGTTTCTCTCAAGTGGGTGAACATCGAAATATCACGGACATTCCCGGCCGTCATCACCCAGATGGGATGGGGCAATTGTTGGGTGTTCATAAGAAGTCCTTTCCCCCCATTTCTTCCTCCACATTCGACAAAGCCTTCATATTGCACCCCATCACTGCCCCACAATTACCCCTTTCTTGAGATCTTGAGCTCCCTTTCACTTTCATCAGAGAATGACTTCCACCTGCTCGATTTCCCAAAAGTTTTTTTTCATGGATAAATCAATAACTCAACTTTCTGTGTTTTGTTTAAATTTCTACTCAATTTCCTCATGTTCGCTTCTAACCGAACAATCTTTTAAAAATTCATAGACTTCTGCAAAAACTCTTTAGAAACCAAAAAAAAATGACAAATTCGAAAAATTTGAGTAACAAGAAATTTTTCCGTGCTTCGGCGATTTTCAAAAGGCGTTTGAATAGGGAAATTCTCTCTTGGCGAGGGCGGTTCCTAACAAAATCTAACAAAATTCAAAAAAAGTTGAAAATATTTGGAGAACAAAATTGTGATATCTTTATTTTTAACAAGTTTTAGAAAAAAACGACTTGATTTCTCAATTTGCGAATTCTTTTCAATGAAAGAACTATTTTTGATTTCAACTTTAATGGCTATATCTTTATATCTTTTAAAGTCTAATAATTCTAATCTGAAATGAAAAATGCAATTTCACTCTCGCTCTAAATAAACAAGAAATAGTTGGCAGCCGTTTTGGAGAAGAAAAGCGAGTCCCACGGCTAATTCCGGCAGAAAGAATTCCCCTAAGAATCATTGACCCACTATATTCTTGTTTTTGAATTTATTTTGAGTCAGAATTTATTTCTTTTAAACAAAACACTCAGATATTTTGAATATTTGATGAAAGATGACTTAATCGTACAATGGGTTGTTGTCTATCAAGTGATGAGCGTGAAGAGGAACTTCTTGCCGAAAAGAAGAGAAGGTTTGTTTAAAAAAAGAAGAAAGGTGTTAAAAATGAAAATTTCCGTTCTTCTTAGATGATACAATTATTTGGTATAAGATTCTAAAGTATTATTAGCATAAGAGAACTGTTTAAGAAGGGCGACAAGACTCTAGTTGCCTATCATTCATTGAATTACAATTTGTAACCAATTTCTTGTACTCAAATTTCTTTTATAATCTATTTCTTTTAAACTAACGCAAAACTTCCCAGTCTTTCAAATCACAGCTTCTTTTTTCTGACTTACTTTATCAATCAGTTGAAGGGAAATCGAATTCAAAGAGACGAGAAATAAAAGTTCCGCTTTTCAGAGAATTTCTCTGAGTTCGTTGAGAACTAAATTCTTCAAAAACAAGGAAATCTTAAATCTAACAATTCAATCTTAAAACTAATTAAGTATCTAGTTTTTCAGAATCATACAGGAGCTAAAAATCGTCGTCACAAATGAGGAGTAAGTTGGGGAAAATAGAGCCGTAGCTTCTAACAAGAATTTTTTTCTAGAGAACCTATAGAATTCTTAGAAATGCTTGCAAGTAGTGCTTTAGTTTCAGAGAAAATTTCAGAGAACAATCACCACGAGGAGTGGGTATGGGAGTGGCAATGATGATGCAGCAAGCGGGAGTCCTCATCGGAGCGAATTCTCATCTCGCTCCACCTGATCCAAACACGCTCGTAGCTCAAATACGTAAAGCCAAAGTGAGTTTAAAAAGAAATATCAGAAAAAGCAAATAAAGCCAATATCCAGACGTATCTTTATCTAAAATCAGAAAATTTGACATAAACTGGGACTTACAGTGTTTAACCTCTTCACAAAAGTTTAAGGAACTATGAAAATTATGTCTGATACAAATCTTCTAACAATTGGTTATTTTAGATTTGATATTACAGTAACTATAGCTATCATAATAATTTTGTTGTCAAAGCAATTAACTCCATCTTCCAGGCCGAGGGACGCACAGTCACTCTCGTCAACGGCAACCTTTACTTTGACTATCATCTCGTCTGCCGGATACCCCCTCACTATAATCTTCAAGTTTGATCCTATTTGAATCTATTTTTTTACCTAACTAGTTACCTCAATTGTAAAAGAAGTTATTTTCATTAATACCAAAGTCTCTAAAGTGTCTCAATCAGTACTTGTATCTATCTAGCAATAACCAAACTTTTTGCTGTTTTTAAAAGTTGCCAAAATTTGCATATTTGTCGACCTTTTAATATCAGATGTAGTCAAAGTTTATTTGTAAACAGGCATGTTAACTCCGCCGCTTTTTGGTCCGTTTGCCGTTGGCAATCTACCGTAAATACTTTAATAGTAACCTATCTTCATGTTGGCGGTGCGGAGTGTGGCGTAGTCTAGCTTTGAACGAGTTTTTCTCGACACTGGTTTATGCTACAATGCGTGCTTAGGTATCAAAAGATAGCTGAAATTCAGGGCTATTTTTTGATACCAAAGATAATGACGATGCGGAGTGTTGCGTAGTCTAGCTTTCAATGCGTTGTTCTCGACACTGGTTTATGCTACAATGCGCGCTTAGGTATCAAAAAATAGCTGAAATTCAGGGCAATTTTTTTGATGCGAAAGACGCATTTTTTGGAAGTACAGGCGCTTTGAAAAAAACTGAAATACTAAGAAACTTTTGCGACTACGCGATTGCGACTGCGACTGCGACTACGCGATTGTACGAAGATGGTGGGGTACTATTACAGTATTTATGGTACGTATTTTGCTCGTATCTTGACCGGGTTTGTTTGAAAAACGTTGAATTTAACTTTCATTCGACTCGAAATGAAATTTTCCATCGAATAAAAGTAAATTCAGCGTTTTTCAAACAAACCCGATCAAGATACGAGGAGAATTCGTAGATTGCCAACGGCAAACAAACGAAAAAGCAAACGAAAAAGGGAAAAATGCTTGTAAACAACTTTCCTATTTCCTATAACTGTTCAATTTGTTCGTGTGTTGACCAACATGGTGCTAAATTCGAATGTACCAATTATTATGATTTGTAGAATATTTATTATTTGAATAAATTTTTCATTAGACTTACTTCATTCACCAGAATACTCACAATCGGTAAGCGTGATTCTTTTGTCGATCACTAGTCGTTCACCATTTTTCGCTCTAATCTTTACATCTCCCTGGAATAAAGATCATGTTTATATAGCTTATATATTGATTATATAGCAATAGATTATAGCTCTTAAACTTGATAAAATACCAGATTTATGCTGTTTAAAGCTTTACAATTTTGCTAGCTTAATGACTTACAATTAGTGTCACTTCTTCCTCAAACCACACATCACCCTCAACAATTAGAGACCTCAAATCATCCATTTTTGGAAAATTTTTGAATCTTTTTTGAAAGTTATCAACCTGAACTTTTAAAATCAATGTTTTAGGATTAGTTTTTCTCTACCTCCTGAAAGTGACTCGATAATGAGACAAATGGTGCTGGAGTTGATCGAGAAAGCTTTAAACTGAAAATAAACATTTCAAGGAAGTACAAGGAAGTACAAGGAAGTACAAGGAAGTACAAGGAAGTACTATTTTTTTACCTAAAATCTTCCTGAAGTTTGTATAAATCTGAAGAAATCGTTAGTAAATCATCGGTTTTTTTGACGGGTAAGAATCTGGCTCTTGGAACGTGGATGCCTGAAGTGAAAAGGATAACTTTCTTTTTATTTAGATAATATTTATCTAGATTATTGTCAGATATAATCCTTTACATTTAACAGCAAGTTGCATTTGTTAACTTTACTTACAATAAGCTCTTTCAAAAGCCCGAATGCTTCCACCAATCGACGTCTCCAATTGAATCACTTCTCTCCCATTTGAAAGCTTCTAAAAAGTTTCTAAAAAGTTAAACCATAAATTTTAAGGTTTACTTTTTTTTTCTAAACCATGAATTCTTCGTATTCGGAACTTAATTTTTCAGCTAACCTTTTTGTTAACGATAATTTCACTCCTAATCTCCTCCAATCGTCTCTTCACAGCTCTCAAATTCACCCAAATATTGTTGGTGTTGAAAATCCTATGATTTAAATAATGAGCTTGAAAAACAAAGAATTACTTGAAGACTCTTGTGCTACAAAAGTCATCAAGGTGTTGAGGAGGGACTTGCGGGATCTCGAGATGCATGATGTGATTGTCAATCTCGATCAACGTTCCACCCTAGATTATTAATATCTTTGATAATAATCCAAAATCTAGTTTAACCAAAAGTTAATACGATTTTGTAGACTTTATATTTTCTATTTGATGACCTACCGTATTTCTTCGAATAGAAGACCGCGTAAAGAGTATCATCGCGTACTCCTGCGTCGCAGCCCTTTTTAAAATTTCTTTTCTGCCTAAAAGCTTTCAATCAAGTGCTATAGAGCTGGAAAATGGCTCAAAAATCTGTTAGCTCATGTGGTATTTTTGAGCCATTTTTCAGCTCTATAGCACTTCATTGAAAGCTTTTATGCAGAAAAGAAATTTTAAAAAGGGCTGCTACGCAGGAGTACGCGATGATACTCTCTTTACCCGGTCTTCTATTCGAAGAAATACGGTAAACCAAACAGCTTTGCCACGTCGTATTTTGGGTTACTGTATTCAGTGGGTATAAAACTAGAGTTTTTCAATAAAAATTTCATTCTGATCATTATTGTTAGCAGTTTTAGTAAACTCATTTGTTAATCTTTTTCTGAAAATTATACAAAATGAGATTTTGTACACTTTTTAGACGTTGAATTGAATGAATTGAATGAAATGAAAGTTTTTTCAAGTAAGAATACAAAAATCAAGTTTGTTGACTAATGAAAGTTGTCCAAAAAATAAGCAATCAACCTTTATGTCAGCCTGTGTCTTCAGAGTACACTCCATTGCGTACTCTGCATCAGCATCAACGAAAAACTGAAATTAACTATTGGGTTGGTGAATTGAAAACTTCGGGCTATTGTCATAGGTGACAGTTTGAGCACTTTCTTCAAAAGAAGTGAAAGTAGGGAGTGAAATTTAAACAAACAAATGTTTACAGATTCACAAAGCTTGAGAAATGTCGGAATGATTTAGCAAAATATTATCTGCAGCTAATCATTTTTGTTTTATTGGGTTGGTGAATTGAAAACTGCGGGACTTTGAACTAAAATTTATTCAACATAAAACCATCAATTCATTCCAAATAATTTCCATTATTATTGACGACTTCTGCCCATTTTACAGGCAATTTGCGGATTCCTCTTTCGTAGTAGGATTTTGGTTTTGAATCGAAAAACTTCCAAAACCAATTTTTGACTGCTTCTTCCGAATCGAAGTGTTCTCCCGCAAGCTCATTACTCATGATCCGGAATAAATAGTAATCAAAAGGGGCGAGGTCCGGACTGTATAGGGAATGCGCCAAAAGTTCCCAAACAAGGCTATTTATTTTAGAGCGATTCAGTTTTGCAACATCAGGGCGAATTTTATTATATTGGGTTGTTGAATCGAAAACTGCCGGACTTTGAACTAAAATTTATTCAACATAAAGCCATAAATTCATTCCAAATAATTTCCATTATTATTGACGACTTCTGCCCATTTTAAAAATCAAAAATGGAGGACTGGAGATGTCCCAGTTTGAGCACTTTCTTCAAAAGAAACCCATTTTAGTGTCAATAGAAAAGTTGTAGAGGATCAAAAATTAGGCTTATAGCCAAATTTCCAAAAAGATACACTTAGTAGTTTCGGCTTAAAATACAAGTTTTGGGAAAATTCGTAAATTTGGCATTTCTTGAAACCAGTTTTTGAATCGTTTTGAAAATTCGGAGATAAGCTTAATTTTTGATTCTCTACAACTTTTCCATTGACACCAAAAGGGGTTTCTTTTGAAGAAAGTGCTCCAACTATCACATATGACGATAGCCGGCAGTTTTCAATTCACCAACCCAATAGATTGAAATTAGCCTTGATTTGAGGAGAAGTCAATGTCCAATTTGAGGATTCGGAGCCGGCCAATTTGAGGATTCGGAGGGCGAAGAGAGAGGGAAGGTGGTCATGTAAAGGCCCTGCGCCAGACGACGAGCGATTACGTGGGCCTACAAAGAACACGCAGAACACACAAATTTTAAGCGAAACTACTAAGTGTATCTTTTTGGAAATTTGGATATAAGCTTGATTTTTGATTCTCTACAACTTTTCCATTGACACCAAAATGGGTTTCTTTTGAAGAAAGTGCTCAAACTGTCACATATGACAATAGCCCGCAGTTTTCAATTCACCAACCCAATATTAAATCCTTTCTTAGGCTTTTACTTTCTGCTTTTGCTTGTGCTTTTAAAACAAAGAAATAAGTGAACTAGAAAACTTGTGTTTCCATACAGAACATAAAGTACACCTTTTAGTATTCTCACTTGTGCAATAGCTGGCTCAATCACAGCTCCAGTGTTATCAATATTGGAAACAAAGATGATATCCCTGCCCTCAGCCAACAGTCTATCCAATTCTCCAGAAAATGCTAATGAAGCAAAGATGTTTCCATGGCCAGGAGGATACCATCTTAAACTTTAGAATCATTAGAATCATTCAAATCATTAGAATCATTCGAATCATTAGAATCATTCGAATCGTTTTTAGAGTTTACTTGCCTCTCACTTTCTTCCTCTACCGGTAAAAGAGTATCCGAATAAATTCTTGGACATCGACTTTGCTCAAATTGTCGCACTGCTCTACCAGCAAGCTAAAATAAAGACAAAATTCTTGAGATTAACTAAAATTTGCGTAATAGAAAGAATTTCTTATCTCTTTTCTATTATTTTGAACTTTCAGATCTCTGAACTCACCCTTTCAGTTGTTTCAGTGAATGTGTTGAACGAATCCATCAATAAAAGCGGAATCTCAGACTTATGCTTCTCATTGAATATCGAAAAAATAATAAAATAAGAAAAGTAACTTATAAACTTGTACCTTAACTTGTTTAAACGCTAGATCAAGAAACGAGAAGCCGTCTTTCACTCCGATGAAACTCTTTGGTCCTTGACAACCCATTGAAGTGCCCAAACCTCCATTCAACCTCACAACAACAAGCCTAAAGAATTTATAAATCTTGAAGTCAATTTATTTAAATCCAAACCTATCCAAGAAAGTTTTCTTTGAAGAATTAAATGGTGGTAATTCATCGAGATTTCTTTGCACTTTTTCTTTTATGAAACTCCACTTTTTCCAATCAATATAAGCATTTTCACTCAACAATTGTGAGTACAATTTTTTGAAGACAACTTCATCGAATTTTGATTTCTAAAAGATTTTCTTTATTATTCTTTATGATTTCTAAAGATTTTCTTTATTATTCTTTATGATTTCTAAAGATCTAAAGATTTTCTTTGATGTTTTTATTACTTCATCATTTCCAGTTGATTTCTCATACCATTCATCAAGTCTATTCAGCAATTCATTTCTTCTTTGCGCATCGATTTTCATCTTTCTAAAGTTCAAACTGATTGCAATAGAAGATTTCAATAGAATATACAAAAGCTAATAACTTGAAGCTTTTAAAGATCACTTGAAAGGTGAAAAAAGTGAAATTACGAATCTTGACAGCTTGTTCAGCTATTGTAGTAAAGCAAAACTAACTATAAGAAGCTTTACAGTAAAAGTTTATTATTGAATTCTTGTTTTTTTAAAAGAGTTTGCTATTGAATGTAAGTTTATATTTAGATTTTTATTGTTTGCAGATTACAATCGAAGATCTGACCTCAGAGATTTAAGAAAACATTAGCAAAAATAGCCATGACGTGTTCTTTTTGCCCGCACAAACCTCCAACGTGGCACTTTTGAGTTGGTAGAAATCAAGGGAATCATTGGGAATTGTTAAAATATGTTAAATCTTTCAAATTTATTGATTTAAAATTAACTTCCTTTGATCTACTGCTTACTTTCAGCCGACTGACACAACTTTTGAAACACTTGATCGATAGCTCTTGAAACACTTGATCAATAGCTCTCAAAATCTTCAATTTACGAAATTCTCACTCAATTTCTCGCAATTTTAAAACTTTTATTTATATTTTGATTCCATTTCTTCAATATTTTGTTGTCTATTAAAATTCCATTTCCTTGTTTATTATGGTAAAAATGGTCCCATTCAAGGGAATCATTGGGAATTGTTAGAATATGTTAAATCTTTCAAATTTATTGATTTAAAGTTAACTTCCTTTGATCTACTGCTTACTTTCAGCCGACTGACACAACTCTTGATCGATAGCTCTTGAACACTTGATCGATAGCTCTTGAACACTTGATCGATAGCTCTTGAAACACTTGATCAATAGCTCTCAAAATCTTCAATTTACGAAGTTCTCACTCAATTTCTCGCAACTTTAAAACTTTTATTTATATTTTGATTCCATTTCTTCAATATTTTGTTGTCTATTAAAATTCCATTTCCTTGTTTATTATGGTAAAAATGGTCCCATTCAAGTGTTGGGTTTCTTTTTTTTTTTCAATGATTAACTGAACAAATATTAAAGTGAGAGGCTTACAGTTAGACAAATAGAAAGAACTTTTAACAATATTATTTTGATTAAAAGTGAATGGAATAATATTTATCTAATATGGGCTTATAGATGAGCATTGAAAAATTCTTAGCCAAGCTTTAAGCTTTAAGTTTTGCAAATGACTCGACTTTTCATTAGATTTATACTAACAACAAAAGTTCCTACAAGAAATTGACAAATTCAGTGCAATAGAAACGATGTGTTTCCATTCTCTAGCACAAAGTATACAGTAAAACAAAGTAGAGTAAATCTAGTCTTATTTGACCCCTAAATTTTCTATCTTCTTTCTCAAAATCTTCGTTCACCCATTTACCCCCGCTTTTTTTTTACCTCATTCAAGATCCCCAGTTCTCCAATTTCTTTCTCTTTTATTTGTCAAAAGAGAAAGAAAAAAGAGGGAAAAGAGCGTTGGAGAGGGGTGGACGCATGTGACCAAGGCGACGTCCACACACAAACACACACACGCACATAAACAGATCCCCTTTCGCTCTTTTCTTCTTTTCTTCTTTTCTTCTTTTCCTTCTTTACCCCCATCCTTTCTATCATTAAAAATTGACTAAAAATAACCCCACCTAGCACTAAAAATGGAAAAATTCGCGTCATCACCCATTCAATGAAAGATAATACGTCAAAACTATTTTATCTGATAAATTGACACTGTTATCTAAAATAGATCTATCTAAAAATAGATCTATTTTTACGTTCAAAGAGTTTCAAACGTTTTTTTACGTTCTACGTTCAAAGGATTTGTGAATAATTCATGAGTTTCTATGTCTTTGGTCTTTGATCTTTGGACGAAAAACATTCAGTGAAAAACATTCATTCAAAATAGGAACTAGATTGGAACCGTACGCAAATCATTTACTGAAATTGTTATAAGTTGAAACTTTGACGCAAATGATTAAAGAAAATGAAAGAAAATTGTAAAAGCAAGACAAAATGATTAGGATATATATCTTGCAGTCTTGGAACGAGAATCAAACGAATATCAGTGATCTGTGTCAAGGCCATTGATAGTAGTTGATTATTTTTCAAACAAAAGTACAACAATATAGAAAAATACGCGAGTTATTGTCCTTATAAATAACAATTTATGTTTTTTAGTTAACAATTGAGATTAATTGTTATACAGTTGCATTTCCAGCTCTTCATTTCCAGCTCTTCATTTCCAGCTTAAAGCTCTTCCAACTCCAGTTTCAAATCTTGGAATCCTTTTTTGTTGTTGTCTTTTACTTCTAAATCTTTTAAGTACAAGTTTTAGTTGGTACAACATCTCAAAAATTAAGCTTACCGAACTGTTTCAATTTATAATCCAGTTATAATCAAATCCATTCAATTTCTAAGTCATTAAAGTATTGGATTAAAGCATTAAAGTAGGAACTGTATTGGAACCGTATTGGATCAAAATGGGAACTAGATTGGAACCGTATTGGAATCGTATTGGAGCAAAATAGGAACTAGATTGGAACCATATTCGAACCGTATTGGATCAAAATAAGAACTAGACTGGAACCGTATTGGAATCGTATTGGATCAAAATGGGAACTAGATTGGAACCGTATTGGAATCTTATTGGATCAAAATAGGAACTAGATTGGAACCGTATCCGAACCGTATTGGATCAAAATAAGAACTAGATTGGAACCGTATTGGAATCGTATTGGATCAAAATAGGAACTAGATTGGAACCATATTCGAACCGTATCGGATCCAAATAAGAACTAGACTGGAACCGTATTGGAACCGTATTGGATCAAAATGGGAACTAGATTGGAACCGTATTGGAATCTTATTGGATCAAAATAGGAACTAGATTGGAACCGTATCCGAACCGTATTGGATCAAAATAAGAACTAGATTGGAACCGTATTGGAATCGTATTGGATCAAAATAGGAACTAGATTGGAACCATATTCGAACCGTATCGGATCCAAATAGGAACTAGTATCAGGTTTAGATACTTAACTTTACTCTAACCTTTGACCTGTTTTACTTGACACTAGATGACACATAAGCTTACAGTGACAAAAATTCATTTCCAGGATTGTATAGTATTGTACCTTCTAGTCTATTATATGTCACAAATAGATTTGTGACAGCTTCTTCTCTCTTTTCTCATTCCATTTCGTTCATTTCAGTCAGAAATCACAAAAATCCAACGTTTTTCTGATCGAAAAAACCCTTTTGTGATACCGAGAGCTCTTTGAGACCAAACAGACAGAGATCACCACCGATCTTTTCTCGAATATTCTTTTCCCTATTCTTTTCAATCCGTCACTTGTCGCGTCGCGTATCTCTTCGTGACGTGCGGTCGCATTGATTGGATCTAAAGAGAAAAGTGGGCGTGTCCTTGCCGAGTCTGACTCATTCCCCATCTATCCATTCCCCTTTTCACCCGAAGCGATTTCGCAATCCCCTTCTTCATAAATTTTACGCTAGCTAAAAGGAAAGACCCCGCCTGATAATCCATCGATCATTTTTCTAGTTTTCTTTATTCATAACAATCAACAAGCTGTATCCGAACGAAGTCTACTCCCTTGGCGATCGACGCCCCCGCAATATGGAAATGGTAACCTTTTTTTGATCATGTGATTTCAAGGAAGGCTTCTTTTAAATCTAAAATTAATCAAGTTCTTCTAGAATTTTCTTTAAACTTTCTAAAGCTCGTAATCGATAATAGAACAAAGAAAAGGTTCTTTTTGATAAAAATCACGTGACTTCTTACTGTCAGCTTAAACAGCTTAAACAGCTTAAACTTCTTCAAGAACATTCCAAAGCATTCACTTTAATTCAATCAATATTTTAGGACAAGGATCAAGACGACTTTATGGATAATGAGCCTTTCCGCCATGATGATGGCAGCTATACAAATCTGAATCCAATGACCTTTCATCACGTGAATCCACTCTTCGCGAGACAGGTTTGTCAGCACTAAACTTTGGTTGTTTTAATTGATCATTTGAGTATTGATCAGTATTGATCAAAGCACAAATATAACTAGTTCTAAAGTTTAATAAAAGTAGAATCTTTAATAAATCTCTACTTTAGAAACTCTTTACTTTAGTTTTAAATCCAATTTTAATCTTGTAATCAAAAAAATTCATAGATAAAACAAAAATTTAGAAAGTTATATGCGAATTTTCTTCACAAGTGTAAGAGCTTTAACTTGAAAAACCTTTATAGAGCTTTCCCTTTTCTTTAGAAACAATATCAAACCACAAAAGGTGGAAAAATCGAGAAAAATCGGCTTTACATACTTACAGGCATCTATTTTAAGCTAAAATCCTTGATTTTTTTTTCAGTTACTCGTTTCAGCTTAAAGTATTGAGCATAGAATAGCGTCTGGCTACTTCGTTAAGCCACTTATTTCCCTTTTTGTAACAACTTTTAAAAGTGAAATGCAAATTTTAAAAAACAAATCCCCGGTTTTCCCTTTAATAATCGACTTGAATCAACGAAATTTTCTCTCTTTCAATTTTTTTCTGAATAGTCACCACTTGCCCATTTCCATTTTTCTATTTTCATCTCATCTCAACCGATGATCTCATCGAAATGATTGATCAGACATTCCAATGATTATTCACTTTTCATCCATTCATCGATATGCCTTGCTTTTTTGTTTTGTCTCATTCGTTTTTTCCCCTTTCACCCAATCAATCTGATCGCTAGCTTATAATAAGAAATTTTTACAGAATTATTGATACAATTTTGTATTTTGATGCTCTCTAGTCCTTGTACAGACACCATGGCGCTTTTTGAGTTTCGAAAATTTGCGTAACTTAAACAAATTCCTGTCCTGAATAGATAAGACCGTGAAAACAGCTGATTCTTTAGCAAAAATTTTGATATTTTATGACTTCTGCAAGGAGAAATTAGAGTTTAAGGCTTGAGATTGCAAGATTTAATGCTTTTCTTGGTTCTACGCAAGCTTGCTTATCGACTTTACTGTAGAGAAGATAAAACTGAAAGCTGAAAGTCTTATCGTTAGCATTCAGCATGTTAGCATTCAGCATTCAGCATTCAGCAGTCTAAGAGATCAAGCAAGCTCTCGCTCTTGATTGAGACATGGTACTTGCAATACCTGCACTTAATCTAATCAAGAATCACAAGTTCTGAAAAGCTCTAGCTTCACAATATTCCCTATTTGGCCAAACCCTAAGCATCCCTCAAAACCCGAGCCGCTTGTTTACATCTTTTTTGCGCACATGGTCATAATGGTCCCCTTTTTCACCTCTCCGTTTCCCACAGCTGATTGACTTGCCCTCGTGTTGTCCTTATTCTTTTTCTTTTCCCCCAATTTTTCTTATTTATCTCTTTGTGAGGAGAGTTGTGTACGACTTTGGACGCACGCGCAGCCCGCATCGCTTACCTCACCCCCACATTCTCCTCCCCTTTCATCCCCACTCACTTTTATGTCTCGAAAACTCTTCACCATCGACTTCTTCTCATATCTTGCACAATGTTATTCTGAGCTTTACATTTCAGCCTCTAACTATAAGAATTAGTTCTGGTTTTTGATTTTTGATAAGGATTTTCGTTGCTTAAACTTTTGATTCTTCTTGATTCTTCTGTTTCTTTGAATTGTGCAATCTTTAAAGTCCAAGAATATTTACAGTAAAGAAAATTAACCTTTACTTCTTCTATATTTAGTTTTAAGTCTTGCAAGTCTTTATAAGCTTTGCTCAAAGTCATTCTCTTTCTGTAACTTGTGCAATCTTACAGACTCAACCCTTCGAAACAGCCATTTTTTTTTCTCGTTTTCACATTTCTGCTTTGTAGCCTTTACTTTTCTTTTTCATTCTTTTATTCTTTCATTCTTTTACTTCTGAATCTCATTACAGTATTGATCTTTCAGAATTTCTCACTACAAATCTACAAAAAAAAAATTCATCGACATTGCATTTCCCGTCATTTAAAACCGATGAAGCCACAGCTGCTGCGCAAAGGCGTAATTTTTTATTGTTCATTAAGATTTTATAAATTTTAACTCATATCCAATCCAATTTCTTGAACTTTTACCTAAAATTTCTTCTATTCAAGGAACTTTTCCCAATTGGCATTCATCCAATTCTTTGCTTTTATTTTCGAAAATCCATAGCTTCCCAAAAATCACGTGAACAAAACCGAAAAAATCGCGTGATGACAAATGAGAGAATAGAGAAATTGAGGAGACTTAGAGAAACGGTCGAAAATTCATTTGATGACTCATCTCCGTCACAAACCTTCCGGCACATTCTACAGCTGTTTTTCTTTCGTTTCTCTTTTCTCACTCTCTTTTTTGCCACGTCATTACTTGTCTTGATTCCTTTTCTTTCATCCACCCCCATTCCTGGATCCTTCATTTGAGTCCAAGCAAAAGTTCAGCTTCATTTGAGTCCAAGCAAGCAGTCACTACTTCTAGTATCTTTGCTTTATTCCTAAATCTCATTCATCTATGCTATTTATTAAATCCTCTCCATCTATGGTTGGTTTTAAGGAAATTTTTGGGAACTCTTTGAGACAAGTTTACTTTGAAGACTTCAGCGTAAAGCTGATTAAATTGATCACTAGTTAAAGTGCTTCATTTATTCACTTGCTATTTACTGAACTCTAAAATTTTTATCTATAGTGCCTATGAACTATTTGAGTTGTTTTTCGTGTAAACAAGGCTGAGTGCGCAAGACTCGTCTGTTTTTCAGATCTCTAGTTAGAAAATTGGCGTAAACAAGCGAATTCTTGAATAGAACAAGGCATCTAAGGGACCTAAAACATTAAAGATTTGAAGAATATATTCAATAAACAATTGTGTAGCTTACAAGGAGAATTTCTAGAAGTCTTAAGAGATCACTTGGCCTGACAATTGGTTAGCTTGGCTTGGTTGGCTTGGCTTGGTTGGCTTGGCTTAGTTGGCTTGGATTGGTTGGCTTGGCTTGGCTAGTTGGCTAGAATCATTTCAGTAACTGATTTTGAATTCCTTGAAATTCGGCTAAAGATAAATAATCATTGAAAGGCTAAAATCTGTATTCATCCATTGAGAAAACTCTATTATTCAATTTTCAATTGAATCTTCTAGATTGTTCAGACTGTTTTCCAGGAATTTGTCTAGGCAATGACCTTTGTAAATGCTAAGATCTATCATTCATCCAACTTTCAAAGTCTCTTCAAACATCTCATTCTCAACTCTTTCTCCACCTTTCTCGAATCCTCTTTCCATTCTCCATTCTCCTTTCTTCAAATAGTTCATTTGTCCTCATCTTGCCCTTTCCTATTCCCATCGTCTGACTCGCTTGGAATTAGCTACGGGAAAATATTTTCCTTTTTGCTCTTTTTGGTCTCATCCTTGCCCCGCCCACTCTTTTTTATATGACCCGCCCCTTGGGCAATGAAAACCCCTCCAAATCTTTATACATCCAAATCATTCAGACCAACAAACTCACATTTCTTACTTTATGCATTACGGTACGCCCCGCAACGCTAGTAATATGTATTACCCGTTTCCACGCTTTGGGGTAAGGGTTTAACTATAAGATATCTTTGCTTAATAGCTATAAGATATCTAAATGATATAAGATATCTAAAGTTATAAGATATCTAATGATATAAGATATCTAAATGATATAAGATATCTAAAGATATAAGATATCTAAATGATATAAGATATCTTATCTTAAAGCTTTTATGAGTCAGATATGAGAGTGATATTCTTGTTAATTCAAATATTTTAGGATTCGCTCTCAATCGCGGCCGAGCTGCAGGAAAAGGACAAACAACGCAATCCAAATCAAAACTCTTTCATGGAAGCTGATGTGAACATTGAGAATTACTTGAAGGTAACCTTTCTGGCTAGATTTTAAGGCATACTGGTCATACATTAAGTTTCCCAAGAAGATTCTTAAACATATATTTTCAAGTTTCTAAGTATAGGATAAGATTCTAAGGTTCTTAAATAACATCAACGAAGTAAACGAAAAGTTCAACACCTTGAATCCCTTCCGTAGTCTATTCTGATCATTTTTAATTCTTTTCACTACATCACAACCACTACAAATACTCCAAACTACACCATGATTCAATATTGCACAATATTACGTAATACTTTAATCTTTTCCTTTTACAGGAGCTTCAAAACGAGTCGATCTACAGTGACGATCCGATTCAAGACGATCCAGACATGGCGAAAACCGCCTTCGCCATGGAACAATCAGCCGCTTATGAGTCAATGCACAACAATCGTCTCTCTCATCTACCACATGGTGTGTCGGCTACAGCCATTTCATTTCCCGGACACAATATCAGTCTCGGTCAAATCGAGCAGACCCACCGTGGTCCTATGCTTTCAGATTCTTCTTTGTTAGGTACAAAAAGATAGGTCTAGAATAGTTGTAGTCAAACTAAGCTCAGAATTCTTCTTCAAATTATCCTCAAATTTTCAGATGATGGCATGGATGATGTGTTCAACTTTAACACTTTACCATCAAGCTCTCATCATCAAGGACCGATCATCAGCACTTCCACTGCACCACTCGTCAACAAGGTTCTTATTCTGAATTTTTTTTTTCTAGAAACTTTATTGAATAGATACAAATGTGCTGTGGAAATTTTTTTGATTTATAAATTCTACCTTTAGGTCAAGCACGAACCATGGGAGGATGAGCCATCGACCTCGGCGATCACTCGACCAACTGTAACTGCTCCAAAAGCCTCTGTCCCGAAATTCGCCACTCCAGCTCTTCCAAAAGCTGGCTCTTCATCAAAGGGAAATGGCTACACCTCAACCACCAGAGCCAGGAAATACAACTTGAAGCCAAAAGAGGTACAATACTCTTACAGTATTATCTTTCTAGTCCACTCGTAAATACTCTAGAACGTCATCTCAATAATGACAGTCTAACTTTAAACGCTCTGTTCTCCGCCTGCTTTATGCTCAACTTTGCACTTTGGTGTCAAATGATAGCTCTTGTAATCTAATATTTTTTTCGTATCAAAAGTTTATTAGGGAAAATCTAAGAGCTGAGAAAAAATGATTTTCTAAAAAGAAGTTAGGCTACGCTACGCGACGAGGTCTATCCTCTTCTCTTTCTCGTTCTTGAGACCCTACACTACTGGACAATAAAATATCATATTTGAAAAAAGATCATCGCTTTTGCCCGTCTGTAACTCCCTTGTCTTTACCGTATTTCTAAATATTAATACTACCATTGTGTAGCCATTGAAAAGAGCTTTCAGAAAATGTATAACACTAATAGTTTAAACTCAAAGAAAGGGAGTTACAGACGCGCGAAAGTGACGATCGTTTTTCAAATATAATATTTCATTGTCCAGTACTGTAGGTAAAAAGGAATTGCATTAAATGCTTAAAATGCTCTCCGTTTACTTTAATATACTTACTGAGCCACTTTCGAACGATCAAACTCGATCACTGAAATCTTACTCCAAGTTCGACTCAAAGCGACTTTAAGCTTGTTGACAATCATTATTTGACGATCGTTTTTCAAATATAATATTTCATTGTCCAGTATTGTATATTGTAATTCATAAATCGTCTATATCGTAATCCATAAATCATTTCAAATTTCAGGAAAAGGAGACCACTAACTACAAGATCAAGCGAATGAGAAACAACGATGCTGTTCGCCGAAGCCGTATGAAGGCAAAGGAAGAGCAAGAAAAGAGGGACAAAGAGTTGATGGATCTGAGAAATGAGAAAAACAAGGTTGAGCAGGATAACAAGGTTGGTAAAGGGTAATGATGGAAATTGATTGACCTAACTAGGAATCTTGTCGCTCTCAGGATAGACAAAATATTGTTGCTACAGATTTTACTCCAAGCTTCCACTCACTGAATATTACTGCTTTTCTACATAATTTCAAACTAAAATTGATTATTATAGCAAGAATTTAAGTGACTTACGATTAAGCATAGCTTCAAAAAGTTTAACTCTCAAATTTCCAGCACCTTCGCGCCACTCTTCTCGAGATTCAACGCAAATGTCGTTGTGGTCATATCGGCAATTTGAAGATTTAAGAAATAGCCTTTCAACTGAATACGTTAAGAAATTTTAAAGCTTTTAATCCTCATTGAGCAGTTTGAAAGAGAGACTCTATTTCCCCCCCCTCGACCAACTTTAGACGCCTCGTTCTCAGCCCCATTTTGAGATATTTTTATTTTTAATATACCAAAAGATAGAAGACATTAAAGGCTATCTTTTGGTATATTAAACATAAAAATATCTTAAAATGGGGCTGAGAACGAGGCATCGAAAGTTGGCGAGTTGGCCTAATCCTCTAATAAACTTCCCCTCGCCCTCGCCAACTTTCGACGCCTCGTTCTCAGCCCCATTTTAAGATATTTTTATTTTTAATATACCAAAAGATAGCCCTTAATGTCTTCTATCTTTTGGTATATTAAAAATAAAAGTATCTTAAGATGGGGCTGAGAACGAGGCGTCTAAAGTTGGTCGAGGGGGGAAATACGGTAGCGCAAAATAGAAAACAGCTTCAGCTTTGCTAATTCAAAAACCAGTATAAATTCGAAATTTACAGAAAAGCTCGTTTTCTATTTTACACTATTTTCTTGATAATCAAATCTATTTTTTCTAAAAATTGCCTTCAGCTTACCACAATTTTCTGAGCCTTCAATTTCAGCACCCATTGTGACCCTGTGATCTATCAAATAAGAATCTTATAACTCTCTAAGTCATCATTTTGTCAAATAATTTCGTAAAATACTTCAGCTTTTGTTAAATCTAAAAAAAATCAGCTTCAATTTAGCCCTTTCATTTCACATTTCCTTCGTGTAAATACTTTACATTTTCGTGCTTTCTCTAATACATTTTTGAATGCTAATTTTTCCATCCGAGTGACTAAAAGTTGAGTTTTTTCTCTTAAGAAATCTATCTCTTTATCTCTTTTCTTAAAATTTACATTGGAAATGCTGGTATCATTCATTTTTCTCTCCCATTTTTCTCGGTTTCGCTTAAAATTTCTAGAAATTTTCAGGTGTTTTTCATTTTTTTTTTCACAGATTTTGCCATTTTTGCGTTTGTTTTTTTTCTCTTTTTTTTTTTTTGCTTCTTCTTTTAAATTTGTCAGAAATAAAGACTGTTTTGGAATTTGTTTTTAAGGAAAACACAGGAAATGATTAAGAAGAGTAGAAAGAAATGAGTAAAAGACATTAAAAAGTCTTACAAAGCGAACCTTCCAAAGTTACTCCAAAGTCCAAGGTTATGATGTGATATAGGTGTCAAAAGAAAGGCCTGAAAATGTACGTTCAGAAACTGGTTTTAAAAATCGCTAATCGGCAAAACGCAAAAAGTTATAGTCAATTGAATTTCGAAAAAAATTAATGCTTTTCTTTGTGGTACACTGAATTTTGGAGGAAAGCGGAAAGGTTTTCCTTTCCCTTTGTTGGTTTTTAGGATGGCCAGCTTGTAGCCTAGCCTAGCCTAGCCTAGCCTAGCCTAGCCTAGCCTAGCCTAGCCTAGCCTAGCCTAGCCTAGCCTAGCCTAAGCCTAGCCTAAGCCTAGCCTAGCCTAGCCTAGCCTAGCCTAGCCTAAGCCTAGCCTAAGCCTAGCCTAGCCTAGCCTAGCCTAGCCTAGCCTAGCCTAAGCCTAGCCTAAGCCTAGCCTAAGCCTAGCCTAAGTCTAGCTCATATTGTAACTAGCGGGTAACTTGGGAAGATTACCTTGTTAGAGATCATGTAAAAATAAAAAATGAAGCAATATTTGAAGAGATACTGGAAAATACTGAAATTTAGACTTAAACTTTTTGCAAATTTAGCTCAGATTTGTCTTGAATGAAACTTTTTTTGTTCGTAAACTGACTTTCATAAAGATCGGCTTTCTTTTTTTAGCTCATTGAACAAATCAAAGCCAATCAAACAAAGCACAAATGATTTTATCAAACAATTTCCCCTTTTTGACTTTGAAACTCCTCTCTTTTTCTTTGAAAATCACCGATCATTGAACATTTTCGAAAAAAGCATCCCATCCCCTCACTCCAAATTCATTTATTCGCCTTATCAAGTTCATTTTTTCTTCACTAAATGCATTTTTCTAGTATTTACTTGTTTTCATTCATCATTCTCAACTTTGTGCCAACGATTTTATCATTTGGCCCATTGAGCTCACACTTTGTTGAATGGTTGAAAAGGTAAAGTGTCGCGAAAGGGCAAATCATGACGTTTGTTTCGTGGGACTTTTTTTTGTCCTTTTGTTTTGTCCTTTGACCTATCTTTTTAAAGTGTAAACTTTAAAGGTCTATTGCACTAAAATATTCTTTTTGATAGTGAAGACTGGAGTAGATTGTTGTGTCTAGAGGTTTTTCTTTTACAAATGACAAATTACAAATGAAGGGACTCACCTATTTACTTAACTTTAGCTTTAAAAGTCTAGCTTTAGAATTAGATGGTTTAGATACAACTTAAATGACGATTGTTTCTAATTTTTAGTTGATAGGCTTATCGCGATCGAATCAAGCTCTAAACTTGAACACAAAAAAACACCAAAACTAGTCGTTTCGACTATACTAAAGAGTTTGTTCTCATTCTAACAATTGTAAAAATTGTAAAAATTGTCCCCATTCTAGGCCAACTAGGTAACGCATTGAATTCTTTGACAAACAATTCCAGAAAGAGTGTGTTTCTTGGTCATAAAGTATGTTCAGCTCAGTTAGAAGATCAAAACCGATGTAAACTATTGACAAGATCTTATAGGCAAGGTTCTATAGACAAGATTCTATAGACAAGGTTCAATAGACAAGATTCTATAGACAAGGTTCAATAGACAAGATTCTATAGACAAGATTCTATAGACAAGGTTCTATAGACAAGATTCTATAGACAAGGTTCAATAGACAAGATTCTATAGACAAGATCTTGTAGACAAGATTCTATAGACAAGATTCTATAAACAAGATTCTATAGACAAGATTCTACAAACAAGATTCTATAGACAAGATTCTATAAACAAGATTCTATAGAAAAGATTCTATAGACAAGATTCGATAGACAAGTTCCTATAGATTTATAAAGATCTCCATATTGAAACAGAATCTTAAAGGCTTTACATTCCTATCCTACCACCTGATCACTATTAGTCATTATTCATTTAGCAATCACTACGATCACTACGATTTCTCGAGGCTAGACTATGGAATCAATGGAAGCTTTGGAGGGAAAATTGATGAACATGATCAAGTATGAAATTTCAATCTCTTTTCCTATTCTTAAGCGATCCTATTCCTATCAGAAACTCTTTCCCTAGATTGAACGAACGCCGATTATATTTTTCCATGGAAACTCGGACGCGGCGTTGACCACAAATCCGCCAATGTTGAATGGATTCGTCGAGCATTTAACCTATTATACAAATAAGGTAAAAGGGATTTTAAAAAGGGATAAAGAAATTCTTCAGGGCTACAAACTTTCCGAACTCTACTCAACTTCTTGGCAAGACAATGATATGAAAAAAGCAGCGATCAGGTAGCCGATTATCGATTTTATAATTCTATGAAAGAAAGGAAATAGTAAAATTTAAATCTAAGCATTAAAATCTAAATCTAAGCTCCCCAAATCAGTTTTTACTTGCAACTTTCAGAACTCATGATTGTGAAACAATACAACGACTTCGAGCCTTTATGAATGCTGTTCTTGGTTATACTCAGGCTTTAAAGATTAGGTTAGACAAATTCTATAATATCTATTTATAAAATTATATAGAAAATAGATATAAATGTAGAATAATTATATATTGGATTGTCCAGTTCTACAGGGTGCGTCATAATTATTGCAACAAGAGTTCAAAGACCGTTTGTGATGTCAAGAATGTGATGTCATGGGCGTGTAAAGCCAATAACAATCAAAATTGGACCTTCATGCAAGATGGAGCTCCCGCTCACACGAAGAGGACGGTTCAGGACTGGTGTGTGGCCAACTTTCCCTCAGTGATCACCAAGGATGAATGGCCTCCAAACTCACCGGATCTCAATGTGATGGACTTTTCCATTTGGGCAATCTTAGAGGCTAATGTCTGCTCTCGAAAACACAAAGGATGATTTGACCAAAGGATGGAAGGCGATTCCTCAAGATGACATTCGGGCCGTAGTGGAGGCATATCCGAACCGATTAAGGGCTGTTATCAAGGCAAAAGGCGGTCATATCGAATGATCTCTTGTTTCCTTATTTGTTACTGTTAAATAAAGCTATTTCTGTTTAAAAATCTTCTTCCAGTGAAACTTCTTGGTGTGCAATGCCTTGAGTATCTTGTTGCAATAATTATGACGAACCCTGTCAATGCGCGTTTTTTACTATTTTGTAAATTTCTCAAGATACCGAAATCAAGAAAAAGATATATATGAGTATTATTCGAAAGCTGAAGATCTCCTCTACATTTTGATATAAAAATCTTTTGAATTTGTTCAGCTTTTGGGCAAATTGACTGCACAGAAGAAGAGGTGGCCAAAAAATGGATGGGTGCCTTTGGATCAAGTTTTGGCTCCGCTCAAATTGAGTTAACTGTTTGATATTTGGCCAATAGGTATATCAATACAACTTTTAAAAAAATATAACAATTTCAGAGCATCTTTACTTTTCTGGGCGGTTATTTTACACCATAAAACTTGAGGAATAGCTAAGCTGGAATGGGTTTTTTTGCGAAAACGACCTCTCCCTTTGTGCAGTCAATTTCCCAAAAAGTTGAATGAATTCAAAAACTTTTTTATTCCAAAATGTAGAGGAGATCTTCAGCTTTCGAATGATATATAACACTCATATACATCTGTTCGATATCTTGAGAAATTTACAAAATAGTAAAAACGCGCATTCATAACTGGACAACCCAATATAAAATAGATATAAATCTAGAAGAATTATATAGAAAATAGATAAATCTAGAAGAATTATATAGAAAATAGATAAACCTACAATAATTATATAGAAAATAGATATAAATCTAGAAGAATTATATAGAGAATTGATATAAATCTAGAAGAATTATATAGAAATAGATAAATCTACAATAATTATATAGAAAATAGATCAATCTATAATAATTAAAAACTATTAGTGTTGTCTCTCATTCAATGGGCGTCACATTAGCGAGAAAAGTGATTAAAGGAGGGAGAATTGAAGAGGGAACGACGGGTATGTCTTTAATCAACTTTTGAATCATTGAAAACTCTACAAAACTGTTTTCTACTTCTGTTTTGTACGTCACAATAAGCAAATTTAGAAAAAACGTGTGACATTGGACCTTCGTTGGCCGATCGAGTCGAGGTACATGTGGCGATCTCTGGCGGGAATCAAGGCCTTTGTACGTGTCACGGACTTTCCGAAAGCAATCAGTATCCCACTTGTAACTCAAAGGTTGGCAATCTAATTTGAGAATTATGTCTTTACATTGACTGGGAAATCTTTGAATCTTTGAATGAATAAAGTAAAAAGCTCTCCCAACAACCATTAGGATTGCTAAAATTGTTCTTTAATCAGCATATTTATTCTTGAAAATAACAAAAGAATGGACAAGAAATAGACAATTTAGAAATACTTTTTGAATCATTTTATAATTGTTGGGAACTCTCAGTCAATTTATGTCATTTTAGAAAGCTATCGTCAGACCTAGGTTTATATTCAATCAACCAAACTTTTGTATTATTTGATGAGGTCCAGTCAATGGTCACAAGGTCAATGGTCACAAGGGTCACAAGGTCCAGTCAATGATATAAAGATTAAGTTGATTGAATGCAAATTAACAGTTTGAATACAACTCTAGACTATTGACATTTTCCATCGTTATTCGCATTTCGAAGAGATCATTGATAAGCCTTCTTCTCTTCTTACCGTAAATACTGTAATAGTACCCCACCCCCTCGTACAGTCGCGTAGTCGCAAAGTTTTTTAGTATTTCATTTTTTGCAAAGCACCCGTACTTTCAAAAAATGCGTCTTTGGTATCAAAAAATAGCTGAAATTCAGGGCTATTTTTTGATACCTAAGCGCGCATTATAGCATAAACCAGTGTTGAGAAAAACTCGTTCAAAGCTAGACTACGCAACACTCCGCACCGTCATTATGGAGGTGGGGTACTATTACAGTATTTAAGGTAGGTACTGTTGACTGTACTGATGTCGGCAAAATATCTTTGAACAGATAATCCTAAACTCTTTTAAGAGTTAAAGTAAATTTTTCTGAAACTTGACAAAAAAGGAATCTTACTTGAGACTTTTGATTTGTTTTTCTTTTGATTTCACCAAAGCTGGAAGAAGGCGGCCGATTTGCGATCCCTATCGCTAAATACCAACTCTTGATTCCTCTCCGCTTTCAGTGCGGCTCGTTAGGCTCATTCAAGTTTCTTTTATCGCTGTGCTTGACCTAAAAAGCACAAAAGCTCTTAAGCTACAAGTCTAAGATCGTCTACAATTAGAGAATGTGCTTATAATGAAATATTTACGGTATTTGTACTATAGCTGAGGATTTTGGGTGCTTCTCTTGATACTTTCGTTGATAAGGCTCGATATATTGTAGTCAATTCAGTTAGCTTCAAAAAGAACAACGAACCATTGTTTGCTAAAGTGTGTCCTTTTCTGTCTTCGTACTGTAGCAACATTTCAGCTACCGTATTCTCTCCAATAGTAGTGCACCCAAGCGATATCTGAGGATTTTGGGTGCTTCTCTTGATACTTTCGTTGATAAGGCTCGATATATTGTAGTCAATTCAGTTAACATAAAATAGAAAACCAATTGAAATGAGTATATTGTTTATTAATGCAATGTTTTACATATTAGCTTTCTTTTCTTGATTGTTTTTTTCAGAAATCGCAAGCTTTTCTATTTTGAAGAGAAAATAAGCAATAATTTATTGATTTCTAATAGAAAACAGGGTAAAAACTGAAAAAAATCTTATCATATAATCTAAATAATAAATTTAAGAAGATTTCAAAATTTTCAGAATGGTTTTTGGGCCGGTGATCGATGCAATGAGAACACTGATTGCAAGCAGTATCCTCTTGAAGAGGATTGCACTCAAAGAGATTACTCTCTTTATTTAAAAGATTTGAATAATGGTGAACCAGAAGGAGAGTTCGTTTTTAGTTTATGGAGTAAAGGTAGCTGATATCTATTAACTTATTTTCTTTTCTTCGCAGCAGATGAGTTGGTGAAAGCGGGTTGCTGGAGTTGGGGACAGCCGACTTGTTTGGTTCCGGGCAGCCACGGGAAAATGATCTATGATGGATTGAGGTGATTATAACAAATAAACCTTTAACATAAGGTTTCATTTTTTTAAAATAATCTATTGATGAAATGGAAATGTAAAAAATGCTTGTAGATTTACCGTATTTTCTCTAATAGTAGTGCACCCCGGCGAGCCGAGTTGATGACTATTTTACGGTTTCCAAGCTTTTGCAGAAGCTCAACACTCTAATCCCCCACTAGATCTCATCGTTAGCTACATTTTCCGACCCCACATCGATAGGTTCTGATAAGCGGTTCTCGAGATTTCGAGCAATTTAGGCGACGCTCAAGCTTAGACTTAGGCTTAGGTCCAGGCTCAGGCTCAGGGTTAGACCTAGGCTTGGACTTAGTGCGAAGGCTAGCGGCTAGCGCCTCGCACTAAGTCTATTTGGGTTTGGGCTGAACCCCCATTTTCTGGATTAGACTTAGCCTAGGCTTAGGCTTAGGCTTGAAAATCAACGCACTATCCATCAATGAAAGCTTCAAAAAGAACAACGAAACATTGTTTGCTAAAGTGCGGCTAAAGTGCGTCCTTTTCTGTCTTCGTACTGTAGCAATATTTCAGCTACCGTATTCTCTCTAATAGTAGTGCACCCAGCCGAGCCGAGTTGATGACTATTTTACGGTTTCTAAGTTTTCACAGAAGCTCAACACTCCAATCCCAGACTAGATCTCATCGTCAGCTACATTTTCCGACCCCACATCGATAGGTTCCGATAAGCGGTTCTCAAGATTTCGAGCAATTTAGGTGACGCTCAAGGTGCACTACTAGTAGAGAAAATAAGGTAATAGAAATTGATGATTATGCAAGTACTTTCAGCCACATTGAAACTCGAGATCTTACTCCTATTGATGTCTATTCAATCCTCACCGAGAAACGAATTCCTATCAAAGTCAAACACGAGTTGTAGCAAAACTCTTTTATGAAAGTGTAATAAATTTTATAAATTCCGAAGTGATTATAAAAGAGCTTTCTAAAAAGATTTCAACACTGAAAAAGACACAACTCAATAGAATCTTTTGCTTTAAATTTATCTCAAAAGAAGTGAAGAGTTTAAACAAAGCAAAAGTAAGTTTTGACAGTTTTTTTTTGTGAATTTCTAGGTTCGTATCAGGCTCGGTAAGCAAACAGGCAAAGATTATTTGCCTGTTTTTTTTTGCTTTATCTTTGATCTATCGTAATATATTTTAATCATTTATTGTAATCAAATGTCAAAAGATATAGCAAGCGGAGAAATTTCATTTTTCAATTCAATTCCAACAATTCTGAATTTTGAATCAAAGATCCATCAAAATAAAAGTAACGAAGGAAATAAAGAATCAAATGAAATCAATTTTTAAATCTCTCAAATTTGATAAAGAGCTTTACTCTCAAAATGCTATGATATCTGGTTTGAAAAGATTTAAATAATGCTAAGAAATCGACAACATTTTGCATGGATTCATTCATTTTTCGATTGAATGAAAGATTGAATAGATTACCCTAAAGTCGCGAGTATAAGTTCTGTTTGGTTTTCGCATGCAAATTGACGGCTGTCTCCGGTGCGGTGTGTCGAGGGTTCGAACCCCGCTGCAGCATAACTTTTTTGCTTTTTAAGAACAATAATAGAAGTAAATTTATTGAGGGTTATAGCAATTTTATGCTGTTATTTGTTGCTCCGGGCGTGGCTCGGCGCGTCCGCCCTGCTCCTCTCCAGTGCTCAGTCTTATGGATCCCTCCCTGGCCTCTTCATCCGGCCAAGGCCCACATCGACGGTCGAAAGAGATGCTTCCCAGCCTCTTCTTCAACACTATCGTCTGGATGTATCCATGCACATAACAAATAGCAATGGTGATAGGCTGTCACCCTGTAGTATCCCGCGCTCCAAGAACAATAATAAAAGTTTATATAACAATAAAAATGTATAAAAACCCAACAAAAAGAAATTCAAAGCAATTAAAGCGAATGTAAATTAAGGCACAACTTATACTCGAGACTTTAGGGTACAAAGAATACAAAAGATTTCAAAAGAGAATAACTTTGCAAATCGATTCGGGAGACAAACTTATGAAGCATCAAAATTGCAAGAGATAACGAAACTTTTTCAGAGTGACCATCAGAGTCACATGAGCTCCACAAAGAAAATATTACGCCAATCTAGGCCCAATTCCAAGAAAATCCAAGCGCAAAAACTGGTTTTTGTGCGAAAAATTGATAAAAGATGATATAAAGGAATTGATAACTAAACAAAAGTAACGAAGGAAATAAAGAATCAAATAGAATCAATTTTTAGATCTCTCAAATTTGATAAAGAGCTTTACTCTGAAAGTGCTATGATATCTGGTTTGAAAACATTTAAATAATGCTAAGAAATAGAGAACATTTTGCATGGATTCATTCATTTTTCGATTGAATGAAAGATTGAATAGATTACCCTAAAGTCGCGAGTATAAGTTCTGTTTGGTTTTCGCATGCAAATTGACGGCTGTCTCCGGTGCGGTGTGTCGAGGGTTCGAACCCCGCTGCAGCATAACTTTTTTGCTTTTTAAGAACAATAATAGAAGTAAATTTATTGAGGGTTATAGCAATTTTATGCTGTTATTTGTTGCTCCGGGCGTGGCTCGGCGCGTCCGCCCTGCTCCTCTCCAGTGCTCAGTCTTATGGATCCCTCCCTGGCCTCTTCATCCGGCCAAGGCCCACATCGACGGTCGAAAGAGATGCTTCCCAGCCTCTTCTTCAACACTATCGTCTGGATGTATCCATGCACATAACAAATAGCAATGGTGATAGGCTGTCACCCTGTAGTATCCCGCGCTCCAAGAACAATAATAAAAGTTTATATAACAATAAAAATGTATAAAAACCCAACAAAAAGAAATTCAAAGCAATTAAAGCGAATGTAAATTAAGGCACAACTTATACTCGAGACTTTAGGGTACAAAGAATACAAAAGATTTCAAAAGAGAATAACTTTGCAAATCGATTCGGGAGACAAACTTGTGAAGCATCAAAATTGCAAGAGATAAGGAAACTTTTTCAGAGTGACCTTTCACATGAGCTCCACAAAGAAAACATTACGCCAATCTAGGCCCAATTCCAAGAAAATCCAAGCGCAAAAACTGGTTTTTCGTTAAAAATTGATAAAAGATGATAGAAAGGAATTGATGACTAAACAGATTGTTTTGAAAATTTGCCTTTTTGATCATCGGCGGGAGTTTTTTCGAAGACGAGATTTCGTAGATCATTTGGAAATTTGAGAAGTTGAGTCATTTTTGAAAGATTAAATAGATTACAAAGAATACAAAAGATTTCAAAAGAGAATAACTTTGCAAATCGATTTGGGAGACAAACTTGTGAAGCATCAAAATTGCAAGAGATAAGGAAACTTTTTCAGAGTGACCTTTCACATGAGCTCCACAAAGAAAATATTACGCCAATCTAGGCCCAATTCCAAGAAAATCCAAGCGCAAAAACTGGTTTTTCGCCAAAAATTGATAAAAGATGATAGAAAGGAATTGATGACTAAACAGATTGTTTTGAAAATTTGCCTGTAAACCTAACTCTTTGCGCTCTTTCTTTTTTCTATTGACACAAAAATCGGTTTCTTTAACTCAAAGTGTCTATCGCGTAATCGAATCGTCTTTTTAACTGCCCGAGTTCACACAAAAGTCCAGAAACAAAACATTTCTTAAAATTTCAACGATCTTTTATACATCTCGCTATAGATCTCGCTCGCCCGAACACGCTGCCGCTTAAGCTCAAGGATCGATTGTCGATGTGAAGACGATCGATCGATTGTCGATGAGGGGACGATCGATCGATTGTCGATGAGGAGACGATCGATCGATTGTCGATGAGGAGACGATCGATCGATGTGGAGACGCCTTCACCATTCCTGAAAACAACCATACTAATGTATTGAAAGTTACTAATCATATCATAAAATATGAAAAATACACAAAAACCATAAAAACAGGTAAGCAAAAAGTGAAATGGAGTTCATAACATAATACGACGTTGTTGAGGTAATTCTTGGTCACCCTATAGTATTGAATTCGTTACTTTTTACATTACAATACCCTATAGTACCTTGAAGTACCTTGAAATATCATAAAGTTTACTTAAAGTTTAGTTTATTTACCTTAAAG
The DNA here is from genome assembly GCA_958450365.1 of Mesorhabditis belari. NCBI lineage: Eukaryota > Metazoa > Nematoda > Chromadorea > Rhabditida > Rhabditidae > Mesorhabditis > Mesorhabditis belari. Next base: position 3,794,558 of record CAUEEP010000736.1, read on the forward strand.
TTAACTAATAACTCTGGAGATGAGCCGATTTCGCAAAAAAAGTGGTAAAATGATGTATGTTCGATGAAAGAACGAAATTTTGGTTTCGAGAAATCGAGAAATGAATAAGGACAAAGAAGAAATTGTTGACATTTTCGCAATAAAAGTCTTCAGAGTTTCACAATACAGAATGTTAATTTCCATTCCATTTGTAGCCCGTGTTGACGTTCCTTTGCCAATTGCCGAGGGAATTTCTGATCGGATTCTGATTTTAAAATTCAAAATTATTTGTCTAAATTAGTAGTTGCAATTGTAGTGCTAAAGTTGGCGAAGCTGTGCGAAATAATCTGCAGTAGCAAGAGTTGGATAACCCATTCTTTTGGATGCACATTCTTTCAATCAATCTTTGGATTATCCTCTGAAAGTGCCGGTATTTTGGAAGGAAATTAGATGGTGTGTGCCCAATTTAGGTATCTGATATTTTGCAGGTTCAGTACGAAACGAGTGCCCAATGCAAGTGTTGAGCCCAATGCAAGCTGAGCCCACAAAAATCCAAAGTACAGATCAGAGTCTGAATTTAGACAAAACGAGCATTCCTGACTGTGAAAACAAAGTTTTATTGGGGAGATTAAAGTCTAGGACAGTTCATAGCTGAGGTTCTCAAACTAGAAGAAAATCAAACGTGATTCGTGAAGCTAGCCACCAGATGTGCACACAAAACACATTTGCAATGTACGAGCACTGGAATTTGACCACTTTGCGTAGGAGAGAATTCGAGTATTTAAGGGAAAACTAATAGGAAAGTCAGAAAAACTCAAATTCAATTTTTCGTTGTCCCTTAAAATTATAAATTTATTGCCTATAATGTTCTAGTTGCTTCCCAAAACTTTAATAATTAATAAAAAAGAGGCAAAGGGGTACATTGATCCTAATTGCCATTTCAGCTTTGAACCATTATAAGCCATTCTCAGCGATCGCACAGACATCAGATTTAGTCTAATGGTTAGCGTTCTTGCTTAAGAAAAAACCGTAAAGGGTTCAAATCATGCTCATTGAATCACGTTGTTTATCCCTTTGCTTCTCATTGGACTTAAAAAGAATGAGTTTAGCCATTCGATAAATGTTCAACTTGTTCTGTTTTCTTAAATAAAAACTTTATTTTTCGATAGAGGGTCAAAGTATCTTTCTGAAATTGAAAGAAATTGAATTTTAGATGTTGCTTAAACTTGGAGTAGCACTCTTCATTATCGGGTTCTGCTTGGTGGAAGCAAGGGGCTGGCAGAAAGATGGAAAGCAACGAAGAAAGCACAAATTTGGAAATATGACAGATGATCAAGTGAAAGGATTCAAGAACGTTTGAGTTATTCAATTGATCAATTAACAATCGATTTTTAGTCTCTTCGAAAGACGAATGTCGATCGATTTGTGGCTGCTTTGGATCGACTGGCCGATAAAAATGGAACAGATATCGAGCCATCAGCAAATGAGAAAGCCGCTATGAAAGAAAGAATTAAGGTTTGTGAGCAGGGACCAAAAGAAAAAGAAAACTTCAACCTTGGTCTAAAAAAGTTAAAAAGTCGCTAGAATCTTATTTACGTGCGGTTTAAAGGGACTGGTGCAAAACCGGCGCGGCGCGCTTTCTAAGGCCTGGATACGCTACCGTACCTGCAAAAGTTCTCCTTCTGTTATTCTTTTCATTTTTCGGCATTCCATGGTGTAGTCGTGAATGTTGTCCGGCTTTTATGCCGAGTCCCGCTAAGTTTTCTTCTCCTTTCGTAAAATCTTTGTTCTTGTAGCGCGTTTTTAACTCCCTCTCCCCTCGTTTGTTCCTTCCTTTTTTATATTGTTCCGCCCATGTTTCCTGTTTAAGTTTCTAAAATGGTTTTGTTTCGTTTCTCTCGCCTTCTTTCTACTCTGCCTTCTTTCTCTTTTCTGTCTTCGAATCTTTTTGTACGTGCCGTATAAACCTAACCAATTACTTTTAACTAAACGCAAATCTAAATAACTTGTCACTTCACGGTCTTCTTGTTACTTCGTCTTGGGTTTTGTGTCGAATTATTTTAGAGCAGAGTTGATAAGTCTAAAGGTGTTAGGTAAGGGAATTAGTTACTAACTAAGCAATTTTTTCAGAGGTACAATACGCCTGGTCATGGCGTTGCTTAGCCTAGACGTAAAAATTCTTCTAATTATTATCTTTCTGCTTTAGCACCTCCGCAAACACGTTCGGTCACCGAAAATCCACGAAGATGGAGATGATATGACTGAGGTATGACTTTCTCTTTAATTTGGCTTATATTTAATCCACTTTAGGTGAACGAGAAGGCTGGAGTGGCTGAGAGTCTCTATCAAGGCGATATGGCCCTTGACGAGTTGGTTTTTATACAAATTTTGGATTCACTGTTTAAAATTAATCTCATTTCATTCAACAAACATGTCAAGTTAGTGTCGTTCCATGGATACGACAGAACAAGCACAGAACACTTTTTGGCAATGTTGATTTGCTAGCAAAATACTTGATTTGCTTTATTAGTCTTTAGATTTCTCTAACATTTATGTCTTTTTCAGCTCACAAGTGGATGCGATTCTCGGCGAATTTGTCGATGGTCCAGCTGATGCAAGAAAGAAACGACAGGTTTGATCTTGAATGTGATTTTTTCAATCAGCAATTCAGGCCTTCTACAACAGCAGATACCCGAGAAATCTCTGGGGAAACACTTTTTATTATTACTTTGATCCGTCACTCACCGATGAAGCAAAAGCCATTTCCCAAGTGGCGATCGCTTTCTGGCAGAATTCGACTTGTGTTAATTTTGAAGAGAACAGCACAGCACCGTTAGTTGTATTTTGCAATACAACATCTCAGCAAAGCTTTAGGAATCGTGTTCGTTTTTTCAAGGGACAAGGCTGTTACTCGTATGTGGGAATGATTGGCGGGGAACAGGATCTTTCGTTGGGCAGTGGATGTCAATATGTGGGTGATTTGGTGGATACCGGATTTTTCCTAGTGACAAAAAAATGATGAAATGCCTGAGCGACCTGCGCGATACTCAACTGAACGATAAAAAGTTCCACCAACTTGCGAGTTTTCAACTAAAATCGCTGAAATTTTGCCATAACATGCATATTCCATAGACATAACTATAGAAACAAACCGTTGAATTTCATTCACTCAACCGAAAAACTGTAAAATAAAATGACGCGTAAAGTTTTTTTTACAGTTTTTCGGTTTTCTCGGCGATGAGTGAATGAAATTCAATTTGGTTTATTTTCATAGTTTTGTCTATGGGATACCGTATTTTCTGTAATAGTAGTGCGCACTACTATTTTTTCAACCCCCCTCCAGCCTGCACTACTATTATAGACTGCACTACTATTACAGAAAATACGGTATACATTTCATGGCAAAGTTTCGGAGATTTTAGTTGAAAACTCGCCAGTTGGTGCAACTTTTTATCGCTCAAGTGAGGCTTCACCATTTTTTTTGTCATTACTATTAGGGAAAATACGATAGCTGGGCTGTTTATTTCTCAAAGTCTTTGAGCACTAAGTGACTTTTTCAAAGTAGGCGCAAGGATTAATTGATTGATTGATTTCAGTTCCGTCAAGCGGCTCACGAGATTGCTCATGCTCTCGGCTTTTTCCACGAACAAAGCCGATATGACAGGGACACGGCCATCACCGTGAACACCGAAAATGTGAAGCCAGAGTCAGTGGGCAACTATCGCGTGGTTTGAGATAAGTGCTCGTTATATATCGGTATATTCCAGGAGACGGAGACCAGAAACAATAACTACAATATGCCCTATGATTATGGAAGTATCATGCAGTACGCGGACACGAGTTTCACTGCAAATGGTGGCAAGACGATGATCTCGAAGGTTTACTTGAAAGATCTTTTAAAGATGAGTATTTTTAGGTACCTGTCTATCAGGATAATATGGGCTCACAAAGTGTTTCCTTCTACGATATTTCGATGATGAATGAGCATTATCAATGCAAACGTTTGTTTAATTGAGCTCACAAAGCAAATAGAATCGAAGAGGTTTTGTGGAATTTATAGGTATTGGTGTTTATTTGTGATTGCAAATTTTAACTACAAGGCTGGGAATAATTACGGCGACAAATAAATTCATGGCTTTTAAATCTATTTAGTGTTGAGACAAATAAAATTTATAACAATTTATTTTTTTTATGATTAAAAATGAGAAATTCCAGAGAAATGCACTTCTGGAGCAACGTGTGTCAATGGAGGATTTAGAAATTCTCGAAACTGCAATACATGCATCTGCCCAAGTGGATATGGTGGAGCAACTTGTTCGGATAGGGTACAGCATTATGGTCAAGCTTTTAGAATGGGTTTTATGGGAATTCTTTGTCCGATATTTTTTGATACAACCATCTAAAGTTTAATATAAGACTGATAACTGTAGGTGCTCTTTTGTAAACTCTAGATCCAACTTATCTTTGACTACAAAAATGTTTAGGCACCAGGCTGTGGAGCCACATTGACCGCAACGAGCGCCACCCAAACACTCAACATCACAATTGGAGTTCGAACTTCTGTCGACTACCCGACTTTTGAGACATGCAATTATTTGATCAAAGTAAAGAAAATGAAACTTGAAACTTAGCAGAAATTTATGTATTAGATCTAGTATAAATCCTAGTTCATTTAGCCAATTAGGAGCCCTATCTTCCTAATTTCGCTCCTAAAGGTCAACCCTGTTAGTTTTAGAGAACTTCATATTTTTAGAAGTTTTAAAGAACTCAAAGACGTTCCGATGCCAATCTAATTGAGTGCTGTTGTTACTGTTAAAGTTAATTTAGGCCCCAGCCAGTAACAAAGTGGAGGTAGTGCTGAGAGCGATTGCTGGCAATGTCCAATGCCGAGCTGGTTGTATCTACAAAGGAATCGAAGTGAAGGCTACAAATGATCATCGATACACTGGAATACGGTTGGCCAAAGATCTTTAACCAAAGCAAAACAATTTTAGGTATTGTTGTTCGGATGATGTAGGCACCACGATTGTCTCTGAGGGAAACATTGTGCCGGTGATCGCCTTCAATCGCTATCACCAAAGCAATTACACGGTCACCTATCGAAGCGGTGAGTGTATAGTTTTGGGGTTAATTGTCGTCACTTTCTCGAGTTACGTGACCTCTTTTAAAGCTTTTTTTTGTCAGCTTAATACAGAGCCTCTGCAAGAGAACTACCCGAAGTTATTTTGGGACCCACAGGATGAGTTCTTGTTGCTGATCCTGCACTCGATTGCAAAATCTAATTACAATACATATAGATTAGATTCGCTTTAAGTTGAGCTAGATTTTGGAGAAACGATTACGGTACTTTGACCAACAGTAACTGATACAGGACCTGTCCTATTTTTTTCCTAGCAACAAGGACTTTTTTTTGGACTACTATAAACGCCTCCAATTTCCTAACTAGTAAAACAGTATAAATTGGAGTTTAAGAGAGTCAAATGAATAAATATACTTTCAAAATTCCTTTCCAGTACCATCATCGACTGCCTCGACCATTCTAGCGATCCAGCTTCCGATGTCGAAGCCAACTCTTTAATGAATCGCTTACGATATAAAATAAAACTTTCTTCAAGTGATCTCACATTTCATTCTTTGAGTTATAATGAATTTTGGTAGCTACCTAAAAATTGCTTTGCTTTTTTTCGAAGCTTGAGCCAATTGACGTTCAAAATATTTTCAATTGATTTCAGAGTTAGATGGCGTTTCATTAATTTCTGACTTAAAAGTTGGTAAAAGTAGTTAATGGAATTAATTTTTCAGTTTCGTTAAACTAAAACTTTCAGTTTTTTCAGTAATTTTTCAGTTTCGCTCAAACGTAAAGAAAATTTGCAATGGCTGTTGCAATCTGGTCTGTTTACTCCTAGAATTGGTGAACCAATTCTACAAAACTTTATTGAAAAATCGAAAAAAATACCAATGAGCGTGATTCAGCGTAAAGAGTGATGCTTTCTCTGATTGGTCATTGTTCACAAATATGGCTCTCGATGAGATCAGAAAGTCGGCAAGAGAGTGCTCGTATATGAAAGGAAACTTGTGATTATTGACTCACTTGATGAGGTTCCAAAAAGAAAATCGATACCTTTCAATAAAGTAGTTATAAAGTGCAGAAATAGCCACTGGTGATCTTCGATTTCAACCTTTGTATCCAGAAGCAGTGTCTCTCGATTTTGATTATCTCGGGGAACCAATCGACATTTCTGTGCAAAATTTGTGCAAAATGGACTCTTCTTCAGTTTTGAAACTCTTTTATAGGTCTCCCTTTTGACATTATATAATTTGGCAGCTTTCTCTAATCATCAATCAATAGAAAGCACAAGAAAAGAGCTCTTTTCGTGAATTTTGGAGAAATTTGGAATTAAAAAGCGAAAACGCATTTTTTTTTGCCTTTCCTTGGCATTACAATTGATCTCTTATTCATAAAATACATCTCTTTTTAACACTAACGATTGTCATAGCTTTGTTGTGAATTTGTTAATACTTTTAGAAAAACAAAGTTATTCCTATGTGAGTTAGATTCATTTGAATAAACTTTTCTAAATGATTTGGCCTGTTTTGTGAACAAGCAATAGATCTACAGATTTGTCATTAGAAAATAGCTTCGTTGTGAATTTGTCAATACTTTTATTTAGAAAAACAAGTTATTCCTGTGTGAAGTGTTGTGCTCCACATTTGTTGAGTCCGATGTGGACATGGTCGTCGTGTGGATGTTTCCCTCCATAGTGACGTTCACTTCCCGATTGAGTCCAGATTCGGCGGTTGAAGATCACTTCTTGAATCCCCGAATTGCATGCAATTGTGACCGCATGATCAAATGCCTATTTGATAACAGAGATATATTAAAATTTGTGAACATTTTGAATCTGATTTGGAAATAATATCAGCTATTTTGAAAGTTGATAGCCAAACAGCAGTTATTTTTAAATACCGTATTCTCTCTAATAGTAGTGCACCTTGAGCGTCGCCTAAATTGCTCGAAATCTCGAGAACCGCTTATCAAAACCTATCGATGCATCGATAGGTTTTGATAAGCGATGTGGGGTCGGAAAATGTAGCCGACGATTTGATCTAGCGGGGGATTAGAGTGTTGAGCTTCTGCAAAAGCTTGGAAACCGTAAAATAGTCACCAACTCGGCTCGGCTGGGTGCACTACTATTAGAGAGAATACAGTATTTGGTTGGAAAGAAAGTTCTCTGGAAAAAGTTTGATAGGAATTTCTTAAAAATGAATCTCCACCAATTCAAAAACATTTGATTCTATTATCTACAAGTCGACTCCAAGAAATTACTCATAAAAAATGAGTGTAGCTTTCCATTAAAATTTTAGAGATTTTTAAAAAAACTATTATTTTTCAGGTTAAATTCAGCTCACTTTTTGCACCAGAAAAACGATTCCTTATGATGTAAAGCTAGCATAAATGAGCAATACGCTCTAAAATCTCTATTTTTACCCTAAAATTTTTTACAGAGAAGCTTTCAAAAAAAAAATAATTTTTGCGTGTCATCTTTTTGATACTTGAGTGTTTACTAAAATAGGTGATTCTGAAAAATTAAAGCATTAGATAAAATTTGCCTTTATCACAAATTTCCCCCTATTTTAAGTACTTCATTTTAGGCTTTGAATGGGAGCTATTGCCTATCCATTAACCCATTAAAAACTTGTCTAAAGGCTGGTCACTCAAAAAGTAACCAAGTCACTTCAGCTGAAGAAATCTCTTATTTTTTGTCAAAAAAACTTTTTGAAATATAGTCATTTATGAAAAAATCTGGAAAGAATTCATAGCTTGGCTTTTGAGAAATCACTGTGCAAACTTTTTCTTCGCACTTTCTTGCCTTGCACTTGCACTTGCAAGAAAGAACTTGCACACTGGCAAGAAAGAGCTTGCAAACTTTCTTGCTAACCTAATAAAAACCCATCACTTAAACATATACACATAGCCAAGTTTAGCTTTGTTTTATTCAGTCAACTTTATCAACTCACCTTTTTACCAGTTTCTCCAGAGACATACAAATCGACGGCTCTTCCCTCAGCATGCAGTGAGAGACTTTTCCCGCCTCGAACATTCCGATTGTTGTAGATTTCAGTTCTTCCACCGAACTTTTCCTTGAAGTAATTGGCAGCACTAAGTAAATCAAATAGAAAATAGCCAAATTGTTGATACTTAAAACCCTTTACCCAAATCTAGCTCTTTTTCCCAACCTTATCGCTCCTGGAGCCGGTCCATCGGTTGGCTTCGAAGCGCTATCAGATTCACATCCACATGCACTCACCAATATTTCACTGTTTACAAAAAGAAGAATAAATCCAAGGCTAGCAGTCTCATAGAACTTCATAATTGTTAGCTTTGAGAAAATGTTGACTGTGTTCAGTTAGATATCAAAGCTTTTATAGAAATTTTATCTCTAATCCCGTCACTTTAATGGTGTTTATTTGCGATAGTAAATGTTTTTCAATTTGAGATTTTTAAAAACAAATTTCAAAGGGAAGCGCTTAAAATTTTTTGATAAATGCAAAGGCTGTTGTGTCAGCTTAAAAGTAAAAAAACTGATAAAGCAATGGGTTTGTGCAAAAAATAACCGGTACTTGCCGGTGATATATCCTACTCAACTCGGTTAAGCAAGGAGCTGACAACTTGTGAAGGATGATTATTTTGAGTGAAGTAGAGTGCTCGCCTGAAGTGATCAGTCGATCAGTCGAACGAAAATCGATAACCGAGAAGACTCGCATGGGGATGCTTAACAGAGAAGGGTCTTTGTGGATGTATAGCTGACAAGTACCAAAGCTAGTTTGTAAAGCCTGATGTCAGTCTAGAACTGAGACTTCTATGATACTTCTATGGTTGACTTTACAATACTTAAAATTAATATTCAATTTCAGGATGCAGGCCGAACATCTAATGAAGGCTATGGTCCAGGAGGAATTTAGTTTAGTTCAAGCTTTATTTTGGGTACTTGTCGGTTATACATCCACACAGACTCAACTCGGTTAAGCAAGGAGCTGACAACTTGTGAGGGATGGTTATTTTGAGTGAAGTAGAGTGCTCGCCTGAAGTGATCAGTCGATCAGTCGAACGAAAATCGATAACCGAGAAGACTCGCATGGGGATGCTTAACCGAGATGAGCCTTTGTGGATGTATAACCGACAAGTACATACAAATAATCACCAAATTCACTCATAAACCATATATTTCTCTTTCTCTTTTGATCAATCTAAAATGTCAATTCACAAAAATGAAAACTTTTGGAGAAATATCAATCAATGTGGAACAAAAAAAAAATTTATAAAAAGTCATTTCTCTTTAAAACTTATCAAGGCTTCAACTTTTTGATGATAACATCAAACTATAGAAAACTTTAGTGACTAGTTAAAGTTAGTGATTAGTTGGTCAAAAAGATCCATTTAGGGCTGGGGCTCGGCTCAGGTGGACGCCGGGATTCAAACTTGCAACCTATCGCTTACCGGGCAAACGCTCGACCAATGAGCTACAACGACACTCATCACAAGCACTAGGGTAGGGCTATACCAGGAAAAACATAATTTACGTTTTGAATTTTAGTTTAGCCATTCGTCTCATTGATTTCAAGGAGCTTCTCTTAATCCTGCTGTATCTTGTTGATGTTCTCCGGAGTTGTTACTGTCGCTGGGCGTCCTTTTCTTTTACGGTCAACATTTTACGGACACCAGTTTCCTCGTAACGTATCACGGTGTTTACATTCTCGTTCTCAGCTAAACAGCTGAAAATTGGACGTGAATCAGTTCGAATGAATCCTTTTTTGTATCCCAGACCTGCAATGATTTCTTGTGGATTCTTTCCAGCTTTGTGCAACTCTATCACGGCAATACGAGGCAATACGAGAATTCTTGTGGATTCTTTCCAGCTATGTGCAACTCTATCTCTCTCGTTTCTCCTTTGTATTCATGTCACCGAATCTATAAAAAAAACAAAGTTACAACTTTAAAAAAAGAATTGTATTGAACAAAAGCGTGAAAACTTCACAAATAACTAAGTGCAAAAGAAAAATTGCACGTATTTTCTGGTCACCGTTGAACTTGTGACTGGGAAACTTGAGGCTTTTTTTGTTAAAACTTTAACAGTAATCTTTCAAAATCCAAATGATACTTAATTTTTGATAGATTTAGAGTAATTCTTGTGGGTTTTCAATTGAATAAAGACTCAATCTTTTCAAACTAAACTGCAAGTTTTAAAGTTTCATAAATTGACTTGAAAAGTCCCTCTTTTTTTTGCTTAAATCCATCTAGTTGATCTTTTTGAAGAAAATCTTGGGGTCGATAATGGTGTGGGCGGATGAGGCTGGCAGGAGATGTGAAAAAAAAAGAAGAGAAGACCGTTGAGTGTCCCTTTTTCTATTGAAAAAATCTTTCTTCCTATTTTCTCTAATTTCTATCCCTGAATGCACACAATCTTCATGATCTCCTTTTCCCAATGTCCGCCCCCACTTCTTCTTTCTAGAGATTGAAGATATTGAGAGAAAATAGAGCCTAAGATTTGCAGAATAGCTTGATCCACTTTTCTTTTAGAGACTGTGAAGATACAGGGCTCGCAGAGGCCAAAAGTCTAGTCTTGAAGAAAGAGTGAAAGATTTCAAGGAAAAGAATGGGATTTTAGTAGATATAGAAGTTGGGAAAGAGAAAAGATTACCAGAATCAAGGAGATGCGTGAGATTGACAGAGATGCCGATCGGCCCTTTCCGTTGATTTGTCCCTTCAGCGCTTCTCATCTCATTCTTCTGTGCGCCCTCCCTCCAGGTCGGCCCAAGCCTTCTCTCCTTCCCTTCAACAGTCAGAAGAGAATCTCACTCACAGGTCGGTTCTCACAGACACTCTCACAATCAGATCAACCACTTCCCACCCTCATTTTCCGTCATTACCTTAGTCAGTTCTCACAATTGGTTATCAGTTTTGCAGCTTAGCTTTAGGCTTTGACTTTCTTGATCTGGTAACTTCTTTACGTCTTCCTTTCTTACTTACTTACTTACTTACTTCTTTATCTTCCTAGCTTACTGCAGTTGCACAATTTTAAGATTTACGTTATCTGGTACACTATTTTCATTGATATATTCACTTTTTGCCAAAAATAAACCTGACAATTACCTATTTCTTTTATGAATTTCAGAACTATTTCTTTAAACTTAACCAAAATTTACAAGATCATTTCTATCATTTCCATTTAGGGTACCCTATATTGGTTAGCCGTCCGCTATGGGAGATTACGAGAACGATCCAGGATGGCAATACTTGCGTCGCTCCAGAGAGCAGATCATCGAGGTTTGGGGGAAATTCTCAGGCTAACATAAACTTTCTTAAGCAATAGAAATGCTTGACACAAAAGAAATCAAATGGAAAACCATTTACAGCTAAAAATGAATGATTTCAGGACCAGTCCAGGCCCTATGACTCCAAGAAAAACTGTTGGATTCCTGATGAGGAGGAAGGGTGAGTGAGATTTGAGTAAAAAAATATTGATTTGAAGTTTGGTTTGGAGTTAAAGAGCAAGTTTATACGTAGAAGCTGTAAATTTTCAAATAGTTTAAGGCAAAAGCCTTTTAGATACCTGGAGGCTATCATCCTTAAGACCGAAGGTGACAATGTTCGCGTCGAAATCGGGCGTGGCAATGAGGTGCTGTCAGATTTTGGCTATTTTATTGCTAAATCTTATATAAGACTTGTATAAAACTGATTTTCTTCTAGAAAACCTTCAAAAAGGATCAAATCCAAGAAATGAACCCGCCAAAATTCGAGAAAACTGAAGACATGTCGAACTTGACTTTCCTCAATGACGCCTCCGTCTTGTACAATCTTCGAGCTCGTTACGCGAATATGCTTATCTACGTGAGTGCTGATCTATTAACAATTAAATCTATAGATTCAACTAACTAAAGGTACTCTTCAGTAATGAGAGCTAATTTCTCTTCCTCATTTCCGTTATGAGAGTCCAAATTACCATACATTCAAATTTAAATTGTTCCCTCCTTGCTCCCTTATTTCCATTATAAGGGCCCATTTATTGTATTTAAAAAAAAACTTTCTAAATAAATCATAAAACATTTACTGGTGGTTTAAACAATTTGAGGCGGACAAGCACTTGAAATAAGCGATAAGATCCAATAACGGTTGTCTTCAACTTCTTGTCGCACCATAAACTTGACCAAATAGATTGAAAGGAAGTGCCTGGCAGTACCTCTGTGCTTTTTTCCTCCACTTTGCAAAGCCCCAGAGGAAAGTATGAGAAATGGGCCCTCATAACTGAAAAGTACCCTAACAAATGTTCGATAAAGATGGAAAAGTTAGCCTCAACCTACAATCAGACTTTCGTTAGCTAAAACTGGTGAATAAAGTAAATTTTGAAGCTCTGTTAAACAGTTTTAGTCTATTCAAGCCCCATAAAAATCTGCATTAATTTCTCAAAACCTATTTTTAGAGAATCAACAAGCTTTGCCGGTGATAAGAACTTGAGTACCTTGTAGCCAACCGTTTTTACTTCTAACTACAGCTCTATCGATTTTTCCTTTTCAAACTTTCAAACTTTAAAATCCAAGTCGACCCCCATCCATTTGATTTTATCAATCTGAACTTGAGCATTCAAGAGTTTCAACAATTTTCTCGGAAAACTCCCATGCCAAACCCAGAGGGATTGAGAAGGCTCTCGAGATCTCCACTTCTTAGCCTTCAGAAAAAAATTCAAGTAGAAAAAGAACCTAGATCTTAGAAAGGGGAAAGATGAAGAGATTTGAGAGATCTAAAATGAAAAGGTGAAAAGGGGATGGCCGTGTGGATGTGTGCGTGCGCGTTTTCTCTGTTTGCCCTCGAATCTCGAGACCGATGGGGCCCACTGTTGCACAGTTTAAAGCATCTATGCATAGGTCGAATGTGGGAAAAGGCACAAAAAAGAGGGAAGAGTTAGTTTTTCGTCTTTCTTGGAGTTGAATGAAGCTGAACTAAAGCAGTTGAATGGGTGGGAGGATTTGCATTAGTTGAATGAAATCACTTAATGAAATCACTGGATCGAGTCACTGAATCGATAGATCTGCCGGGTTTTTTAGGAGCAAACTAGCAGTAAGCAGCAGTAAGCCGCAGCAAGCAAGCAAGCAACTCAAAAGTGAAGTGAAATGTGAAGCTTATTACCCAAACCAAAGCTGTGATTTGAAAAGGAAATTTCAATGAAATAAAAACAAAACAAGACAACGAGCTAGTGAAACCAAATACATTTCCCAACTTTAGACTTATTCGGGTCTTTTCTGTGTCGTCATCAACCCATACAAGCGTCTTCCTATCTACACGGACAGTGTCGCTCGAATGTTTATGAACAAACGCCGTACCGAGATGCCACCTCATCTCTTTGCTGTCTCCGGTTCGTCTGAAATCAGCTTAAAGCTTGAGCAAAGCAAGCAAAGCAAAGCAAAGATTTGTAGAAATTTATAGTAATCAACCTTTCTTTTGATCTAATTACAGTATGAATTATTGATGGAATCTCTTATTCTATGTTTCTAAAACGTGTAAACTTGAGAAAGCTATCGTAATCTTGCAACTAATCTGTCCACGATTGATCTAACGGTTTGCACAAAAGGATAGCAAAAGGATTGGATAAAATATAACCAATATTATGGTACATTTTACGTTTAGAAGGTAGAAAATTTGAAATGATTAAAGTCAAAAATGGCCTTAAAGTCAAATCATCAAAATTTCAATTGCTATATTCAGATGAGGCCTACCGTAACATGCTTCAAAATCACGAGAATCAATCTATGCTCATCACTGGAGAATCGGGAGCTGGAAAGACTGAGAATACCAAGAAGGTAAAGAAAAGGAAATTCGAAACTATTTGAGAAATACTATTGAAATTATAGGTAATTGCTTATTTCGCTGCTGTCGGCGCCGCTCAAATGGAGCAATTCGGAGTCCGAGAGAGTCACGATCCAAACCAGAAACAAGTCACCCTTGAGGATCAAATCGTGCAGACAAATCCTGTGCTTGAAGCTTTCGGTTAAATAAAAATTGATAATGATTAATTCAAATGAATTTAGGTAACGCAAAGACTGTCCGAAACAACAACTCATCTCGCTTCGGAAAGTTTATCCGTATTCACTTCTCCAAGCAGGTAAAATTTTGAATCCAATGAAATTGTAAATCTAAATTTTACAGGGACGTGTCGCCTCTTGTGACATTGAGCATTATCTTCTTGAGAAATCTCGTGTGATCCGTCAAGCTCCAGGAGAGAGATGTTATCACATCTTCTACCAGGTTCCTTAAATAACTTTTTTTATTTTATTATCATTTACCTCATTAAATTATTGAAATCAAACAATTTCTAGATCTTCTCTGGATTTGTTCCCACTTTGACTAAGGATCTCTTGTTGGATAAACCAGTCAAGGACTATTGGTTCGTCGCTCAAGCCGAGTTGAAGATTGATGGTGTCAATGACAAAGAAGAGCATCAACTTACCGATGGTTTTTAACTTTTATCTAACTTCAAACAACTTCTTGCAGAGGCCTTCGACATCTTGAAGTTCTCGCCTCAAGAAAAACTCGATTGCTACAAGGTCATTTCGGCCATGATGCACATGGGTAACATGAAGTTCAAGCAAAGACCCCGTGAGGAACAGGCTGAGCCTGATGGCACAGATGGTGGGTTTTTTTGAGGCAATAATTGAGGCATTGTTAAGGTTTCAAGTGGTTATTGCTAAGTTCGAGTTTTTAGAGGCTGACAGGGCATCGAAAATGTACGGAATCGACACCGAGGAGTTCTTGAAGGCGCTCACTCGACCCCGTGTGAAGGTCGGAAATGAGTGGGTGAACAAAGGACAGAACGTTGATCAAGTCAACTGGGCCGTTGGAGCTATGGCCAAGGGTGAGTCGATTAGCCTATGCATTTAAAATATTCATTTAAACAGCTGTAATATTGCTCATTCACTAGAAATGGGAAAATTCCAAGCCAAACCTAATTCCATCTTCGTTTTCTCTGTTTCTTGACCGATTGCTCTGAAATTTTGTCTACAAGTTGGAAATGTTGATTTCTAACTGTAGATAAAATTTCAGAGTAATCGGTCAAGAAAACAAAAGTGGAATAGATTCGAGTTGAATTTTCCTACCGTAAATACTGTAATAGTACCCCCCCCCCCGTACAGTCGCGTCGTCGCAAAAGTTTTTTAGTATTTCATTTTGTTCAAAGCGCCCGTACTTTCAAAAAATGCGTCTTTGGTACCAAAAGATAGCCCTGAATTTCAGCTATTTTTTGATACCTAAGCGCGCATTGTAGCCTAAACCAGTGTCGAGAAAAACTCGTTCAAAGCTAGACTACGCAACACTCCGCACCGTCATTATGGGGGAAGGGGTACTATTACAGTATTTACGGTAGCTCAACAAGGTCAAGATTTGGCTAAAAGAAAGGCTTTCAAATATAGATTTTATAGATCTAGACATCTCGAAATCAGCAATTCATAGATATTAGATATTTTTAACATAATCTTTAGTATCTTCTTGGTAATGCTTACCATAATTAGACTTATTTTGATATAATACCTCTATAAGATGTTACCCAGTCAACTAATTTAGGTATCTACAATCGCCTCTTTGGTTGGCTTGTCAAAATCTGCAACAAAACCCTTGATCAACAGGGTATCTCTCGCGATCACTTCATTGGTCAGTTTTTACTTTTTCTTGAACTCTATGGACTAAATCATCAAATTACAGGAGTGTTGGATATCGCCGGTTTCGAAATTTTCGACTTCAACTCTTTTGAGCAGTTGTGGATCAACTTTGTGAATGAGAGACTCCAGCAATTCTTCAACCATCACATGTTCGTTCTCGAGCAGGAGGAGTACGCCCGAGAGGGAATCCAATGGACTTTCATCGATTTCGGACTCGATCTTGCCGCCTGTATTGAGTTGATTGAGAGGCCTATGGGTGAGTGTCTCTGGGAGATTTGTTTCTATTATAAACTTAGGTATTATCGCTATGTTGGACGAGGAGTGCATCGTGCCAAAAGCCACCGATCTAACTCTTGCACAGAAGTTGAACGAGACTCATCTCGGCAAACATCCCAACTTCGAGAAGCCCAAGCCACCAAAGGGAAAACAAGTAAGAGACATGGAATTTTAATAATATTCCTGTATTACCAAGCTAAGACAAAGTCAAACCAATCAATGCTAAGGTTTTTAGCTGACGATAAGGTTAGACTTCTAAGTCTTGGCGGTTTTGACTTGGCTAGCTCAGGGATTTCCTTCTCTTTCTTCCTTTCTTTCTTCCTTTCTTTCTTTCTTCCTTTCTTTCTTCCTTTCTTTCTCTTCCTTGTCTTTCCTATTTCTTGGGCAAAGAAGGCGACGATAGCTCAGTGGTAGAGCATCTGCCCGGTAAGTGTTTGTAAGTGGTAAGCGGTCGAGGGTTCAATTCCCCTTGGTTCCAAATTCTTTGCCATTTCTTTACTTTACTACCCTTTTCTGTAACCCGTGATTTGTCTCTACACGAGTTTTCCATTTTAGGCCGAGGCTCACTTCGCCATGCGGCACTATGCCGGAACTGTGCGCTACAATGTGACAAACTGGCTGGAGAAGAACAAAGATCCCCTCAATGACACCGTTGTGCAATGCATGAAATTGTCGAAGGGAAATGTGCTTCTTCTCGAGATTTGGGGCGACTACACCACTCAGGAGGAGGCTGCCGTCATCGCCGCTAAAGGAGGTCAGCTTTTTGAAGATTTATAGAAATTTACAGTAAATAACATTTCTTTTGATCTAGTATTGATTATTGAAATGAAATTTTTGATTCTAGGTGGTGGTGCAAAGAAGAAGGGTAAATCGGGCTCGTTCATGACTGTTTCTATGCTTTACCGTGAGTCGCTCAACAACTTGATGACCATGTTGAACGCGACGCATCCTCATTTCATTCGTTGCATCATTCCCAATGAGAAGAAAGCCTCTGGTAAGAAGATAGACGAAAATCTTGACTTGAATTCTTTTAGGAGTCATTGATGCGAGTCTTGTGCTCAACCAGCTCACTTGTAACGGTGTGCTTGAGGGTATCCGCATTTGTCGCAAGGGTTTCCCCAACAGAACTCAACATCCTGATTTCGTGCAACGTTACGCAATCCTGGCTGCTGACGAGTCCAAGTGAGATTAAGAAATTTTATTAAATTCTCGAGTTTACCAGAAACCAAAGCTCTTACAGTCTGCGGGATAGTGTTGCGCTTTACAAAAAGATGATTTTCTCAAAAACCAAAAGGGTTAACAGTTTCTTCGTTAGATATTTAAAATCTAAGAACATTTTTTCACTAGATTCATTAATTTTTGTCTGTTTATTATCTTAGAAAGCAAAAAAAGATGCATTAAGCGCAATAGATATGCCTGTATTAACTATTAAAACTTACCATTTTTAGCAAAAAGCATGAAATATTGCTGAGCGGCTTTATACAATAAAATATATTTAGAGCAACTGAAGACCCGAAAGCCGCAGCGGCCGCTATGCTTGCTCGCATGGTGAAAGAGAACAAGATTGGTGAAGAGAACTTCCGTGTCGGTCTCACCAAGGTAATTGTTTTATTACACTTTGTATAGTTGATAAAGATACTCTTAAAGATAAAGCTCATTGTCAGTAATTTAACTAACTTCTAGGTGTTCTTCAAAGCCGGTATTGTGGCTGCCCTTGAAGATCATCGTGATGCTCGACTCTTCGAACTCATCGGAGGCTTCCAGGCTCAGATTCGTTTCTTCTACAGTCAGATCGAAGTCAAGGTTTGTCTTTGATTTCTTTTTCAAGTACTATATGACTATTTCAGCAACGTCGTGCTCGCTGGGAAGCTTTGGCGATGATCCAGAGAAACGTTCGAAACTGGATCCAACTCCGCACTTGGGAATGGTTCCGACTTCTCGGAAAGGTTTGATGAACTTATGAAAGCTATTTTTCACAACAACAATATAATCTCAGTCTTTTAACCCGTTTTTAGGTCAAACCCCTTGCCAAGATGGGACAAATCCAAGAGCAAATCGACTCGATGGCCACTGCTTGCGAGACAATGTCTACACAGCTTGCCGATGACATCGAGACCAAGGTTTGAAGCTGAAATTGAAGAAACTATTTCCTTAACTTGTTGCTTTATCAGAATTAAGTCAGAAAATTTCAGGAGAGACTGAAGGAGGACGGAGTCCGAGTCCAGAAGGAGACTCAAGATCTTCTTATCCAACTCGAAAGCACCAAAGGTAGGAGTAGGAAAGTTGCTTAAAATTCTCCATTTTCAGGATCCAACAAAGAAGTTGAGTCTCGTATTGAGCAACTCACCGACATGAAAGCGGCTCTAGAGGGAAAATTGGGAGATGCTACCAAGCGTCTTGAGGGTGAAGAACAACAAGCTCAAGAGCTTCTCAAGCAAAAGAAGAATATTGAGGGACATTGTGCTGAGCTTAAGAAGAATCAATTGGTTTGTTGAATTAGAAGTGCTAATAAAAGAAAATTTAGGATCTTGACTTGACCCTTCGCAAGTCTGATGCTGAAAAGCAAAACAAGGAGCACCAAATCCGTGCCCTTCAAGATGAAATGCGCCAACAAGATGAGAATATCTCCAAGTTGAACAAGGTAAGAATCTTTGAAAACTTATTATTTATTATTTAGCAAACTTTGAAAGCTTATTATTATTTCAGGAGCGCAAGCATCAGGAGGAGAACAATCGCAAATTGAACGAGGATCTCCAGGCTGCTGAGGAGCAGAACATGGCCGCCAACAAACTCAAGCAAAAACTCTTGGCCACGATTGAGGATGCTGAACAAAGCTTGGATCGTGAGAAGAGAAATCGAGCTGATATGGATAAGAGCAAGAGGAAGGCTGAGGGAGAGCTCAAGATTGCTGCGGAAGAGCTCGAAGAGTTGAACAAACAGAAATCTGATATTGAGAACAGTTTGAGGAGAAAGGAGAACGAGTTGCACTCGTTGGGAATGAAACTCGAGGATGAGCAGAATACCGTCGCCAAGATGCAGAAATCGATCAAGGATGATGAGGCAAAGATGAACGATGTTCAAGATCAACTTGGAGAGGAGAAAGAAGCCCGTCAAAAGGCTGACCGATCTAGGCTCGAGTTGCAATCCGAGTACGACAATATTTTGGATGCTCTTGAGGATCAACGATCGGCTGTTCAGACTCAAATTGAGGCTTCAAAGAAGAAGGATGCTGAGTTAGCCAAATTCCGTCGTGATCACGAGGAAGCTGGATTGAAATTCGGAGAGCAATTGGCTGCTTTGAAGAAGAAGGGAACTGATGCTGTTCAAGAGTTGACTGATCAAATCGAGCAATTGAACAAGGTCAAGCAAAGAACTGAGAAGGAAAAGAATGCTATTCAAAGAGAGTATGATGAGGCTTCATCTCAATTGGACCAAGTCTCGAAGGAACGAGTTGAGCACGAGCGTGTCGCTAAGAACCACGAAGTGCGATTGTTGGAGTTGAAGTTAAAGGCTGATGAGCAAGCTCGTCAACTTAAGGACTTCATGTTGTCGAAGGGACGCCTTAATCACGAGAACTCTGACTTGGCTCGCCAGGTTTGTCTCGAAAAACTTAACTTACAATATTGTTTTTAGGTTGAAGAGCTTGAGGCTAAGATTCAAACCACTAACAAACTTCGTCTCCAATTCTCGGCTCAACTCGATGAGGCAAAGAGGTAACGAAAATTGGGGAAAGCAGTGAATTTGACTATGATATGAAGATGAATATGAAAGAATATGACTATATTGTTTAGATATGGAGAGGAGGAGTCACGCGAGCGCCAAAACTTCTCGACTTTGTGCCGAAACTTGCAACGCGAGCTTGAACAACTCAAAGTCGGTGTGGAGGATGAGGTTGCCGGAAAGGTAAACTAACAAAAGAAAATGAAATTCAAAACGACTTTAGGGAGAAGCTGCCCGTCAACTCCAGAAAGCCCAAGTTGAGCTTGAGGCCTGGAAGACCAAGTTCGAGTCTGAGGGACTCATCGGAGCTGACGAGTTCGACGAGGTCAAGAAGAGACAAAACAGCAAGGCTTTCGAGCTCCAAGTACGCTAAAATCTAGAAATGAGAGTTTATTTGGAACAGGATCAACTCGATGCATGCAATGCCAAGATTGTGGCCCTTGAAAATGCTCGTGGACGTCTCTCGGCTGAGGCTGAATCCAACAGAATTGAGGCCGAACATCACGGACAAATCGTCGCCTCGCTTGAGAAGAAACAAAAGGCCTTTGACCGTGTAAGTAGAAATTCAATAATGAAAGCTCTATAGAAAGTCTGTAAAATAGTCTATAGAAGGCGGCTAGTCTATAGAAAACAATTCTTAATTTCTAGGTGATCGACGAATGGAAACGCAAAGTCGATGACTTGTACAGCGAGCTCGACTGTGCCCAACGTGATGCCCGTTCACTCTCGGCTGAAGCTCACAAACTCCGTGGAGGTCACGATGCTCTCCTTGATCAAACCGAGGGACTCAGACGTGAGAACAAGTCTCTCTCGGATGAGGTGAGTAAAGATTTCAATGTTATCCAGTAAGTAAGCTGTTTCACTGTTACATAACATTTTTAGGTCCGCGAGTTGACCGACTCGTTGGGAGAGGGTGGCCGTAACATCCATGCTCTCCAGAAGACCCTTCGTCGTCTTGAGATTGAGAAGGATGAGCTCCAACGAGCTCTTGATGAGGCAGAGGCTGCTCTTGAGTCAGAGGAAGCCAAGTCTCTCCGATGCTCGGTTGAAGTTGCTCAGGTACTGTAATTGATAATTATTATTTTGCAAGTATAGTATATTTTCCAAGTATCCAATACTGTATTCTAGATTCGTGCTGAGATTGAGAAGCGCTTGTGTGAGAAGGAGGAGGAATTCGAAAACACCCGTAAAGTGCACCAACAAACCATCGAATCGATTCAGGCCACGCTTGATGCCGAATCGAAGGCCAAGGTTTGATCTTAATACAGTACTTTAGTCTAATTTCTAGTTGAAAGCAAAAATTCGAAGAAATTACTTTTAGGGCGACCTATTGCGCATCAAGAAGAAGCTCGAATCGGACATCAACGAGTTGGAAATTGCCCTCGACCACGCGAATAAGGCGAACGAAGACGCGCAGAAGAACATCAAGCGATACAATGATCAAATCAGAGAATTGCAAGTATGAGAACAGAATTTTAAGTTATTTACATTCAAAACTGTTAAGGTTACTGTTGACGAGGAGCAAAAGCGAAAGGAGGAGTTCCGCGAGTCATTGGCCGTTGCTGAACGCAAATTGGCCGCCGCCAAACAAGAACAAGAAGAACTTATCATCAAGCTTGAGGCTGTAAGTAATGAATTCCTAATCCAAGATAAATTTTTGACCCTGTAAAGGCTATTCAGAAGTTAACTTAACAATTATGATTCCAGATCGAACGCACTCGTCGCCAGATCGAAGGATCCGTGCACGAGCAACAAGAGCTCAACAACGAACTCAACTCGCAAAACGTTGTGCTCACCGCCGCCAGAAATCAATTGGAGAGCGAATACACTCTTCTCAAATCAGACATCGCTGAAGCACAACAAGAGCTCGCCGCCTCCGAGGAACGCGGACGTCGTGCTGCTGCTGAGGCTGCCAAATTGTCCGAGGATCTCCGTCATGAACAGGTTTGATAAAGCTGGATTTCTAGGCTAAATCGGAAGACTCCAAATTCAAATGAAATTAAAAAAGAACAAGTCTAGGAAACCGCCTCCACTTTGGAACGTCTCCGCAAGAACCTCGAGAACCAAGCCAAGGACATGCAAGAGAGAGCCGACACTGCTGAGGCTTCGGTCTTGAAGGGAGGCACCAAGGCTGTGCAAAAGGCTGAACAACGATTGAAGACCTTGCAAGCTGATTACGAGAGCGAGACCCGTCGGGCTCAAGAAGCTGTCAAAGCCTTTGGAAGAGCTGACAGACGAGTCAGAGAGTTGGATTTCCAGGTAAAAGAGATGGCGTGTTTTGAGAACAAGCTGTTCAGGTTACTGAGGACAAGAAGAACTACGACAAATTGCAAGAGCTGGTCGAGAAGTTGAACTCGAAGTTGAAACTCCAGAAGAAACAACTCGATGAAGCGGTAGGAGATGTTGTTTACAGTTTAACAGACAGAAACTAAAATTTTCCGGTTACAGTAAAAAGGTACCGTGATTCTTATAGATTGAAACTGTAATTGAAAACTAATTAAGGCATACTGTAGTATTCAGAGCTAACTATAATATATTATGCTGCCCGGAAAATCTTTTCCTTTACTTTTCATACTTTCGTTGAAAAATCACAAATTAACCTATAGTTTTCTTTAAATAAAAGTGTTTATTTTTTAATTTCCAATCTTTTTAAGTCAATTTTGGTTCACTTTCAAGTAAATTTGAGAGTAAAAGGCATGTTTTTTGTAAAAAAAATCTATAAAAACCTCGACGAAGAAATTGGCTGAATGAATTTCTCTGAAAATTCAGCTATTTACCTAACTTTTTATGCTCTATCTTTTATCTATTGACACCAAGATAGGTTTCCTTAGCTAAAAGTGTCTAAACCACATCATCGAACCGTCTTTTTGACTACCCGACTTCATGCTCGCAAAAAATCCAAACATAAGACATTTTAAAACCGTTTTAATATTATTTGGCGGAAAAATAAGTGGATTTTCTAGTGAAAAAAACCATATTCAATTAGTGGTTTTAAACAAAAGTATGAAAAGAAACGAAAAGACTTTCTGGACAGCCAAATATCATTAAACATTTAGGAAGAGGGAGCTAACGGAAATCTACAAAAGTACCGACAAATGCAAGTGCAATTGGAGACCGCAGAGGAGAGAGCTGATTCAGCCGAGAATACCCTCGTTCGTATCCGATCTCGTTCTCGCATCACAATCGATAAACAATAAACGCCACTTAAATCATCAAATCCGCTTTCCATTGCTGCTTGTTTTTGTGTGACTTGCTTTTATCTCTTTCTCTCTTCTGTTTGTCATCGATTGAATTATGCCTTTTAAGAATTTTCTAATTTTTCTAGTTCAAGGTGATGGCTTGGTGAAGAGTCACTTTTTTTTGAATCTTCATAAAGTAATCGCCGTTCAGATAAACCTCGTAGTTTCCCTTGATTAGATGTGGTCCTTCTGATTGTGTTAATAAAAAAATTTAAACATAAACACAAGAAAGACAACTGTTAGCCAAAGACTCACTGTTTTAAAAGCAATTTTTTTTGCACAGTTTGAGGTCAGAATTCTCACCAAAGAAGTTACAACTACTGAAAAGCATGATATTCGTACCAAACATAACACAACATCGTACCAAACACAACATTGTTTGTAATTAAGAACAGCTTCTCCAAAAACAGTTGTGTACAAATGTTCTGATGGCATTCCATAGCTTTCTTGTTTAACTTGAATTCAAAGAATATGGCAGCCCTGATTTTAAATTTTTGCTCATCCATCTTTGTCGAGCTGAAACAATACAAATACTATTCAAAACAAAAAAGTTTTTGCAAAAAAAACCTAAGCACCTTTTGAAATAAACTGTGGTGCAAAAGTCTTGTCCGACTTACTTTTCTAAAAAGTTTCATCAATTTTCTTTGATAAAGTTCATGGCGCTCTTTAAGCCATTAATAGTTTTAATTACACAAACGTTATCGCTATACAACACTTATTCATTGAGAAAAAAATATACCGTATTCTCTTTTTTTTTTTTTTTTTTAAAATTTTTTTTTTTTTTTTTTTTTTTTTTAAAAAAAAAAAAAAAAAAAAAAAAAAAAAAATTTTTTTTTATAAAAAAAATTTTTTTTTTTTATATTTTTTTTTTAAATAAATTTTTTTTTTTTTTTAAAAAAAAAAAATAAAAAAAAAAGATTTTTTTTAAAAAAAAAAAAAAAAAAAAAAAAAAAAAAAAGTAAAAAAAAAAATTTTAAATTTTTTTTATTATAAAAAAAAAAAATTTTTTTTTTTTTTTTTTTTTAATAAAAAAAAATTTTTTTTTTTTTTTTTTAAAAATTTTAAACAAATATTTTTTTTTTTTTTTTTTTTTTTCCCATTCCATAAAAAAAAAAAAAAAAAAAAAAAAAAAATTTTTAAAATTTTTTTTTTTTTTTTATTTTTTAATTTTTTTTTTTTTTTTTTTAAAATAAATATGTGTTTTTTTTGTTGTTTTGGTGGGGGGGGGGGGGGGGAGGGGGAGAAGGGGGGCTAATAGTAGTGCGCACTACTATTTTTTGAACCCCCTCCTGGACCGCAATATTAGAGAGTGCACTACTATTAAAGAGTTTTATCATTTACCAAAGTAAGACAGATATAAGATTTGTTCCAAAAATTCTTGCAACTCTTTCACGTACTCCTTTGGCTCCTTTTGACATACAGTTGTGGGCCGGCGAGTTGACAATTTGTGTCTTGACAAACAACAAAAAGATGTTTTTGCCCTTTTGGACAACAATTTTAGATTTTTTACTAACTTTTTCATGTGAAGAATAGTTAATAAATGAATAAAAAAAAGCCTCACTTTTGCTTGCTTGAATAGCTTTAGAATGTCACATAAACATAAAGTCAAAAAGGTTTAGATGAAAAAGAAGCAAACAGAAATTCAAATTTTCGTGGGTGCACTACTATTTTTTGAACCCCCTCTCGGACCGCAATACTATTAGAGAGTGCACTACTATTAAAGAGTGCACTATTATTAGAGAGAATACGGAAATTGTCAAAACTCCCCTGAAAATCGTGGTGCAAAAGTCTTTTCACACAAAACGAAATTAAGCTTTAATCAACATTTAGTCGCTCCTCCTTTCGCCATTCAAACAATATGGCAGCCCTGATTTTAAATTTTTGCTCATCCATCTTTGTCGAGCTGAAACAATACAAATACTATTCAAAACAAAAAAGTTTTTTACAAAAAAAACCTAAGCACCTTTTGACATATTATTGAGAAAAATCCTAGACAGCGAATGTTCTTCGTAACGACAGGGCAATATTTTTTGTAAAAAAATAACCTTTCCTATTTACCAAGCTAATAGAAAGAAATCTGATCAATAATCCGACACAAGTACTACTTTTTGCTTTGAAAATTTTGTTTAAATCTGTTTTGAATGGAACCATTAAACCTCAAGCATCCAAAAAGCCAAAGGTCAGTGGCACAATGCCCTAATTGGAATGGGGCAGTCTTGTGAAAAATATTTCAATCGGCTGATAACGCCTCGATCAGTCAGTCCGCTTACGACAGCACTCCGACTACAATTATGAGGTAATTTTTAAAGCTCTTTTAGAATTTTAACAGTTTTTAATTAAAGCTTTTAGATTCTTGATCCTTTCCGCTTTCGTGGCTGCTTGTTTGGCGACTGATGGTTGGGATGGAATTCAGGTAAGCTTAATGTCATAAACTCTAACCTTAACCTGTTTATCTAGTCAAGATTACCATAACAGCCTTTGCACAGTAATCCCAAAGTACAGGCAGTCTCCGTCTCTGGCTTCCAATGTCTGGCCAACAGTGGCTATCATTTCTTCATTGCCCGAGTCTGGACCTCGACTGGAAACTATGACAACACCGGAATCCAGAATATCAAGAATGCGAAAGCTGGTGAAACAATGAATTTTAAGTCAACAAGTTCAATCTTTTAGCTGGATGGGCCTACGCTGATGGCTACATTTTCCCCTGTTTGAAATCCTCGTGTGCCGCACCGGAGAGCCAGGTGGTTGAAGTTGAGAAACAAAATTGCATCTCTAAAAGTATCATCTAGCTTTTCAGCTTTCAATTTACTAGCATATTGTTCAATAACAGGATCTAAACACCCTATAATATAATCTACTATATATAAAAGAACTGTGTCTGTCTGTCTGTCTGTAGGCATTACTTTTCCGCACCCAATGCGTCTCTCAAACGAACGGAAGAGAGAGGTCGCAGGTTCGACTCCTCTCGTCGCCAATTCTTTTGCTTTTTACTCCAAACCCAGTGCGCCATTTCAAATGACTTATAATTAGTTTGGCTTAGTTTTCCATGTCGTTATGCAACATGTTTTTAAATTTTTAAAAAAGCAAAAGTACTGATACGGGCGGGAGTCGAACCCGAGTCGTGTGGGCTAGAGACAAGCGCGCTCCCATTGCGCCAAAGCATGGCCGAGTGGCTAACGAGTGCGTCTCTCAAATGAACGGAAGAGAGAGGTCGCGGGTTCGACTCCTCTTGCCACCAATTCTTTTGCTTTTTACTCCAAAAAATAATAATATCATATAAAAATCATGTTCTAGGTTGAAGCCACGGTGAACAAGCTGAAATCCGAAGGAGCCGCCTATGGAATGCTTTGGCTTGATATTGAGCGGTGAGCTTAGAATTTACATAAATACTTAGATTTAAAAGATAAATTTTGAACATAATACCCTAAAAGATCAACCGATTCCAATTTCTAGTTGAGTTTTTTTATTTCTTTTCAGTCTCGAGTGGCCCGCCGACACCACCCACAATCGAAACTTTATCAATGCCATGGCAAACAAGCTAAACGTTTAGGAATTTAAAAAGCTCAACATTTAAATGTATTTAGTCTATGGGAGTGAATTGGGGCATTTACACAAACTATAACAATTGGGCAGCGATTGTTGGAGCCGATTGGACACAATGGTCGAGCAAGCCTCTCTGGTGGGCCACCTACGATGGAAAGAAGGTTTATTTTGAAAAATCTAACAAGAAAAAAAGATATTTCATTTAAATTAATATATAAAGATAACAAATTCATTGTAAAAAAATGCCAGGATAACTCCGATTTCAAACCTTTTGGCGGTTGGACGAAAGTCGCCATTCATCAATGGGCTGGTGATGTGAGTGGACCCTGCGGAGTCAGCATGGATCTCAACTACTACTAAATTGATTTTAAAAATTGATAAAGCTTTAATGTTGGTTTAGTAAGCTTTCGTTGATGTTTGGTGACCAAAGAACAAGGAGAGTTTTTAAGATTCTCAATCACATTCAAACTGATAAGACAGCTAGACTCAAAAAAGCTCAAAACGAGAAAAACTATACAAAATTGTACAGTTTTTTAGTTAAAAGACAATCAAATTGGCTTGCAAAGTTCTTTTTTTAAATAAATTTGTTTAGTTGAGTTGATTGTTAATTTTTAATTGAGCTGATTGCTAACCCTTGTTGCTCAACAATCACAGACTTTTACATGCCTTTTCCTTTTTTTATTCCATCAAAAAAATCTCTGATAAGAAGCACGTGAAAGATCCGGATTCAAAGCTATTTTTGTGCAATTCAAGAATGGGAAATGAGTTGAGATTGAAGAAAATTCAAGAAAATGAGTTGAATTGTTGCATTGAAGTTGAGTTGAAGCCAAGAATTGAGTCTTTGAAATGGTAAACAGAAAACTTTTGGCTTTGACAAGTTACTGACGAGAACACTTTATGGTTTTGATTGATTTACCGGTTATGATCTCTTTTTATTGTTCTTCTGTGCTTTAAACTAATCCAACTAACAAGAGTAAAGCGCAACTTTGAATGTAAAACTGTCAAAATCAAACTGTAAAAGCTTATTTGTGTAGTTTTCTAGAAAAATACTTGCAAGATAAGGCTTTTATCAGCAAAAAAGCCTGTGAAGCAAGCGAAGAATCTTTGATTTCCACAAAAAGGATATGTTTCGATTTGGGTTGGCTGTTATTTGTTTTATCGGTGGAGGTTTAGCGTATGATGGATGGGATGGGATTCAGGTAAATGAATAAGATCTTCAAATAAAGATCTTTTGTACGATCAACTTGTGAAAGATTTTCAAATGAAGATCTTTTACAAACAATCTTTTAAGCAATTGAAAAGGATCAATCGTTTGACTTTACATTCCACTTTCACTAATTTTGAATTCTTGACAGCTAATCACTTTCAATAATCTAGAATCCAATAATCTAGAATTCAATAATCTAAAATCCAATAATCCTTTAGGCAGTGAGCGCGGATGGTTTCAAATGCTTGGCTAACAACGGATATTCATTTTTCGTTGCTCGCGTCTGGCATTCGTATGGAGGTTTTGATGAAACCGGCATTCAAAACATTAAGAACGCTAGAGCTGGTAAAGGAAAATTTGTGGTAGGCTAATTTCCGCCATTTTATTTGCGCAACAGGATCGTTTGCGCAACTCGCCATAACTCTCTTCTAATTCAGCCAATCTTTATGCTTTTGGTGTCATTTTGTTGCACTTATTGAGATCTACAAAATGACACCAAAAGCATAAAGATTGGCTGACTTCGAAGAGAGTTATGGCGAGTTGCGCAAATAAAATGGCGGAAATTAGCCTACCGCGAAAATTTGCTTCAAATTCATTTTCGATTTTAAGCCGGCTGGAAAGACGTTGATGGTTATATCTTTCCATGTGTACGATCAACTTGTGATGATGCGGGTACACAGGTTAGATTGGCTTATGGAATAGTTGCACTACAATATCACTTTATACTTTGTTGAAGATTTAAAAATCGACAAGTTTCTAGGTGCGAAACGTTGTCAATCAACTCAACGCAGAGGGAGCTCAGTTCGGAATGCTTTGGCTGGATATTGAAATGTAACTTTAGCTTTATCAAAATGTTATTAAATTCAATTTTCAATGAAGATAACTCAAAGAATTTTCAGTTGGGAGTGGGGAACCGATATGACTTGGAATCAGAACTTCATTACAGCTCTTGGAAATGAATTGGATGTAAGTGACAAGTAAAATACTTGAAAGTTAATCTATTATCAAGAAAATTCTGCTAAAATCCTTGTTTCAGGCTTTAAAGATAAACTGGGGAATCTACACAAGTCGCAACAATTGGCAATCGATCGTTGGAGTTGACTGGTCGGTTTGGTCGAGTAAACCACTCTGGTGGGCAACCTATGATGGAAAGAAGGTTAGAATGGCTTGGAAATCAATCCATAATACGGTCGAAGTTTGATATAACAAACCTCAAGCAACCAGCCCAAAAGTTCATTATATTGAAGAGCATTTTAAAGTAAAACCCTTCATTGGGACTAAAAATAATGTTCGTTATATCGAAGTTTGACTGTAATAACTATAAGGCTTGCACTCTTCATTTTATTATCTAAATAAACGACTCTTAAAGAACGAAAGACCAAGCATTATAATGTTTCTTTTTACTTTTGTCATTTTAAAACAATTTTTAGTATTATTATCGTTTTTGAATACTCGGCTTTTTGCTAATGAAAAATCTTTAAAACAAAACTTTTTTTAAACTTTCAAAAGACATTTGCAAGAGAAATGATTGAGCTATCTAATAAAATAATAAAAACTATTTTATTTGAGAATTATTCAATAGAAAATGAATTTAAGTGAAAGACTTTGTACTCGACCTAATAAGCTCCAGTGAGAATGAAAAATCAACTATTTTCAACTATTAATCAACTAGATGAAATAACTATTTCCTTTCTAATAAAAACCTTTAGGATTACTCGGATTTCAAGGCTTTCGGTGGTTGGAACAAAGTCGCCATTCATCAATGGGCTGGATCAGTGAATGGACCCTGTGGGGTGAACATGGATCTCAACTACTATCCATAGACTAAAGATGTAAACAATGTATGCAATAAAAGTTGAAATGACAAACTGGCTGACAAATAACGCAGACTCTTAACTAAACCTTACACTCATTTGAGCGACGAGCCAAATGGGAACTGAATGGGAACCGAATAGGAACTGAATAGGAACTGAATAGGAACTGAATAGGAACTGAATGGGAACTGAATGGGAACTGAATAGGAACTGAATGGGAACTGAATAGGAACCGAATAGGAACCAAATAGGGACCTAATAGGAGTTAGATATTACAGGGTGACCTCGAATTGTAGCAACTCACTTCTAAGAGTCTAACTCATCGAGAACTCAGTGAGTCCATATGAAATTTTTGAAGCTGATTTTTAAGTATCTCTCCTGTAGCCAACCCCATTTTCTAACTCATCGGTGCTTCGAGAATCTTTATATGACCTTACAAAGTTGTTAGGATCACATTTTGTTAGGGAAGTCGCAGTTTAATCAAACTCGACAACAGAAAATCGAATTTCTATGAGGTGTTTGATCTTCTGTTTGATCTGTTTGATCATTTTCGTCTTAAACGTGATCATATTCATTAAATCACTTTAAAAACGGCTCTCAAAAATCTTAAATTGGGTTTTTCGCCAGGTGTACTGCGACTTGCAACTTTGTAAGGTCATATAAAAATTCTAGAAGCGCCAATGAGTTAGAAAATGGGTTTGGCTACAGGAGATATACTCAAAAATCACCTCCAAAAATTTAATAGGGATTTATTGAGTTCTCGATGAGTTAGACTCTTAGAAGTGAGTCGCTGTAATTCGTGGTGACCTTGTATTGCATTGTTTGACAGTTAAAATGTTTAGTAAACTGAATCTGACATATTTTTTTGGTCACTTTTAAAATATCCAAGCATTTAATGAAGAGTAAATCGGTTGAATGGGGGAAAAACGAGGAAGAGATGGGGTAATGTGCGGAAAGGGAAGTGTTTGCACGTGTCAAAGCGCACTTCACCCCTCTTTTCCCTATCCCTTCTTTCCCTTTGGTGTCACTTCACTCAAAAATACTTCTAAAATTTTCAATTTCATATCTAAACTGATTCTGATTGACACATTTTATGTTTTTTAGTTTTTTTTTGAATCAATGAACTGCAAGACAAATCATTCAAAGATGACAAGCTCGTTTTCTTTATTTTTTTTGAATATAAAGCTATTTAAGACTTGATTTTAAGCAAGTTCAAACATTTTTTGATCTTCAATGCCTTTAAAAAGCTAATACAGTGAAATCCAAGCCTTTCCCTGTAAGCAATTTTCCTTTATAACAATAAAAACTTTCCCCATTTTGTGTAGCGATGATTTTCTCCCCTTTGACCCCAATTTAAAGCAATATCTAGATGGAAATCTGTTTCTTTTTATTCTTTTCTCCAATTTCTCTTATTTCTTTGATCATCTTTTCTTTTTCTCATCCACAAATGAGAGCCGTCGATCTTTCTCCGAACATTCCAGAAAGCCAGAGAAAAAGAAAAGTGACCAGTTGGTTAGTGCCACGTTGGCATAAACTCTTTCTTTTTTCCTTTTTCCTTCAAATTTTCTTTGCTTAATGTAGGAAATTAAGTGGTTAAGTGGATTAAAAGAGTTTTAAAGAACTAAAGATGGTTTAAGATTTCAGGCTTTTGATTTATTAGGGTTTGGTGTCTGCTTAGGCTTAGACTTAGACTTAGACTTAGGCTTAGGTTTAGGCTTAGGCTTAGGCTTAGGCTTAGACTCAGGCTTAGGCTTAGGCTTAGGCCCAGGCTTAGGCTTAGGCTTAGGCTCAGGCTTAGGCTCAGGCTTAGGCTTAGCTTTGATTAGCTTTGATTTAATTATAAAATTAGCTTAACCTGAACTTAGCCACCTGAGCTTTGACTTCCACTGAAAAGTACATCCAAATTTTGTCAATTGTCAATCTTTTCACCTAGACAGCCAAGGAATGGGCTACAGTTTTTTGACTAATTTTTTCAATTGGTTGAAGTAGGGCAGACTGGGGTCGAGCTGCCTATAAAGAGGGCAAGAAAGAACGGGGGAAGGGGAAGGGGAAGGAGAAGGGGAAGGGGAAGGGGAAAGGGAAGAGAGCCCCAGGCCTCCCTTTCTCTCTCTTCACCCGATCCATTGACCGCGCGCGTCCTACTAACCCTTCCCTACCCTTGCCTTCCCTTCATCCTTCACTCCTTCCACTCCCCTCCTTGCCCCATCCTTGTCCCCCTTTTGATCTCTTCAATCTTCTTTTTCTCGACCTCCTTTCTTCCATCCCCCCTTCAAGACCACAATTTAAACCACACCAATCGATTTGTGATTTTTATTTGATTATCTTCTTTCCACATTTCTCTGATCAATTGTTTCCAGAAAACTTGTTGGATTCAACCTACAATGAGGCTGATTATCGCTTGCGCTCTTGTGACTCTCTGCCTGGCTGAACATCACACCGATCCTCTTTCGGATAAACAACATTTCAAAGTAAAATTCTTGCAATAAAATTTATAGAAAATAATAGAAAATACAAAATTTAGCTTACACTTAGCTTATTCAAAAATTTCAGGGAAAAGAACATGATCCAAAGTTTGATCACGAAGCTTTCCTTGGAAAAGATGCTGCTGCCGAGTTTGATGAGTTGACTCCCGAGAAATCAAAGGAGCGATTGGGGTATTTTTATTCGATTTTTTATTATTTTTATCATTTTTATCATTTAAAGACATTAAAAACATTATTTTATACTTTTTATTTTAGAAAACTTTTCCCAAAAATGGACTCAAATGATGATGGTTTTATTGAGGAGAACGAGTTGAAAGATCACATCAATTTCATGCAAAAGAGGTGAGTTTAGATGTAATATAGTAAGCTGAATATTTAAGTAGCTTACATTTGAATACTCATCATCATCTATATCATCAGTCACTTAAATTTCACTTAAATTTTCAGATACGTTAACAACGATGTGGAGAGAACGTGGAAGAATTACAAGGCTGAGAAGATTGTTGATGGAAAAATCACATGGCCAGCTTATAGGTGAGATTGAATTGGGGATTAGAAATTAACTTTTCTTTGAACTAGTTTGAACTAGTAATTTTTGGTAAAGTATTGATAAAGTACTGTATTTTTTAAATACTTAATTTACTGTAAAGCTTACAATTACAATCAATAATTCTATCTAGGCTTTCAAAATATTATTGCAAATGCTTTAGAGAAATGGTTTACGGCCACCCAACCGGAGACAATCAAGAGATCTCCGATCAATACAAGAAAATGATCACTCGCGATGAGAAGAGGTTTGTTGAAGAGTCTAGATACTGAATTAAATATCTGAATCAGCAACTTTTGATTTTAGATGGGCTGCTGCTGACTACGATTCGTCGACAACGTTGGATCGAACTGAGTACGGATGCTTTATGCATCCAGAAGATTGCGAGCATATGCGGTGAGCTCTTTACAATATAAAGAAGTAAAGGAATTGACAATTGACAAGAGAAAGTATCTCTCTGGTTGAAGATTATTGGACAACTAGCATAGTAGAGAATTTTATATATAAAAACTTCTTGATATAAGCTTGCTTTACTAGTTGTAGTTGTAGCTTTGAAACCTTTGAAGCTTTGAAACCTTTGAAGCTTTGAAAGCTTTGAAAGCTTTGAAAGCTTTGAAACCCAATCTATTTCAGAGATGTTGTTGTTGGCGAGACTGTTGAAGACATTGACAAGAACAAGGACGGATATGTGGACCTTGAAGAGTACATTGGTGATATGTACAGACCAGAGGACTATCCAGAGTTGGCTGGAAAGGAACCCGACTGGGTCGCGTCTGAGAGGGAAATGTTCAAGGTGCAATTTTGTTGACTATTTTAAATTCAATTTCGATTATAAATCTAATCAAAAAATTTAGGAACACCGTGACAAGGACGCAGATGGAAAGTTGAATCAAAACGAGATGCGCGACTGGATCATGCCTATCGGATTCGATCATGCCGAGGCTGAGGCTCGCCATTTGATGGGAATCTCTGATGACAACAAAGTATGTTATAAAAATGATTATAAATAGTTAATCCTAAGCTTTAATAATCTAATCTCGCATCTTATTTGATTGATCATTGGCTTGTAAGCCAATGATAGTCTTGTAAGACTTTCAAAGTCTTCAAATCAATGACGAACTTAAAGTTTACTCGTAAACTGCTCAGTTTTACGAGTAAACTTTGAGCTAAATTGGATTAAAGAATTGAAGAAATCAAGAATTCTAGAAGCTATAACTTACAAGTACATTGCAGGACGGTAAGCTCTCTCGCGACGAGATCATTGCTCACTATGACACCTTTGTCGGATCCCAAGCCACCGATTATGGAGAGCAATTGCAGAAGCACGATCCTGCTGATCTCTAAGTTAAATCAAAAATTTCATCAGTCATACAAATATTGTGATTATGAGCATAACTTATTTCTAGATTTACTTAATAAATGTGCCTCTTGTTTTGTTCATTTTTTTGGGTGCTTTAGGATTCATTTGCATTTCTCTTCTTCCTCATTATACGTGCCCACAAAAGACGTGTCTTCATTGTTACCTTAATATTATTATTGATACTTAATAAATTATTTGATAAAAGGAAATGAATGCAAAGATAAATTCAGTAAATCCAGTTGATTGATTCTGCCAATCAGCTGATTGATTGAGGGAAATTAGGTCCTGTCGGTTCTACCCCCACAAGACTTATTGATCAACTAAATTAGAATCAAACTACTGTTTTACTTAGTTCAATTTTAGCTATGTCTATTGTAAGTTAGTTTAAAAGTATTCCTTGAACATCTTTAACCCTTGAACTACATATAAATATGTTAATTTGACTTGTTTGTATGGGAAATTAGGTACTAGTCAGTTCTACCCCCACAAGACTTTGATCAACTAAATTAGCATCAAACTACTATTTTACTTCGTCCAATTTTAGCTATGTCTATTGTAATTTAGTCTAGAAGTATTCCTTGAACATCTTTAACCCTTGAACTACATATAAATATGCTAATTTGACTTGTTTGTATGGTATATAAATTTTTGTGGGAGTATAACCGACAAGTATCGGAAATTGTTTAAAAAAAGTCTATTAGAATCTTTTCAAGAGATAACAATAGCAAGTTCAGTTGAAAAAGTTGATCTAATACTGGTACTTGCTACAGTTTTTGATTAAGAATTCAGTGAATTCAATGAATTTTTGCAAAACAGCTGTTACTGACTAGGACAAAATTCCCAGATTAAAGCTAGATCTATCCAAAAAAATGTACATTGAATGTTTACCTTCAAATCAAGACAATACACTTCAAATCACACATAAAAACCAGTGTCTCTTCCCCTTTCATTTACGAGTGTCTCTTCCCCTTTCTTTTATACGAGCTCCGCCCCTTTGCCATTGGCAATTTAACTTTGAGTTCAAATTTCTTGGTGTTGAGCCGTCCAATTTAAATAGTTTTTATACCAATCGATAGAGAAAGACTTGGCGCATACTAATGATCCCAAGAATATTTAAATTGAACAGTCAAACACCAAGAAATTTAAGCTCAAAGTTTGCCAATGGCAAAGGCGCGGGGCGACGGACCTTTTATACGCGCCCTTTACCATTGGCAAGCTTTGAGCTCAAATTCCTTGTTGTCGGGCCGTCCAATTTAAATAGTTTTTATACCAATCGATAGAGAAAGACTTGGCGATACTAATGATCCCAAGAATATTACCAAGAATAGAAAAAATTCTCAGATTAAAGCTAGATCTATCCGAAAAAATGTAATGAAAAAATGAAAAAATTAAGTGTTTACCTTCAAATCAAGACAATGACATAAAAACCAGTGTCTCTTCCCCTTTCATTTTCTCTTTTCCTTTCACCCAAGTCGACCCCTTTTTAAGGTGAAAGGGAGTCAAGAGGGAAAAATGGGAGATGGGGAGAAAAGATGTATCCTCCTTGCTTGATCTCCTTCTTTTTCTTCTCTAACTTCTTGATCTCTTTATTGATTATTATCCAGAAAGCTGCTGTCAATGCCTTTGATGTGCCTTGTACTCGTGAGTTTTAGCTTACCCAGAGAGTGAATCTAACAACTTCTAAATCCTTTCATTAAAGTGCTGCTTAAAGTGCTCCAACTAAGATCTAAAAATTGCTACTATCTAAACTAGGGTGTGTTCCTCGCGAGTAATACGTTTTTTTAAAACGCACACTTGGCAAAAATTACCGTACTTTTGGCGAAAATTATTGCAAAAAATTGACGCGAAAAAATCATGAGCGCTGAGTTATATACGTTTTTTTTAAAGATATTCAACTATTTCACTGATTTGGTGGCAAATTCCCTTCACAAGTAAAGATATTCAATTTACTCGCGGTGTAAAGAGGATTGACTCGTAGTTACTCGACCAAAAAACGTCAATTAATCAAGTAAAAATTAATCAGGCAAGCAGTTACTTACTCGTTACTTACTCGCGAGGATCACACCCTAGTCATCACTTGAGTGTGTTCCTCACGAGTAATGCATTTTTAAAACGCATACTTGGAAAAAAATACCATACTTCTGGCGCAAATTATTGTAAAAATTGAGGCGAAAAAAATCACGAGCGCTGACTTATATACGTTTTCTTTTAAAGATATTCAACTGTTTAACTGATTTGGTGGCAAATTCTCTTCAAATGTAAAGATATTCAATTTACTCGGCGTGTAAAGAGGATTACTCGTAGTTACTCGACCAAAAAACGTCAATTAATCAAGTAAAAATTAATCAGGCAATTTTACTCGAGTAATTATTTACTCGCAAGGAACACACTCTAATCTAAACGAGTTGAGACAACATCTAAAAGTAACATGAAAGTCAACATCATTGAGTTGAAAGTTTAATGTTTTAGAGAAACTTTAGAGAACATTTGATGTTTTAGAGAAACTCATTGGTAGTCGCTGTCTTTTTGACGAGGAATGCTATGGGATGAATACTGTTTGTAACAAAGGAAGATGTTCATGTCCAACGAATTTTGAAGAATACGATATTGATGATAAGACAACGATTTGTCGATTAGGTAGAATTTCTTTAAATCGATTGGGAAAACCTGTTTCCAGCTCCATCAAAAATCGGTGACTCATGCCAAAGGGATTGTAAACCGCCGCTATTGTGTCGAGATGGGAAATGCGAGTGTTGGGGAGGGAGTATTGTGAATGGACAATGTGTTGTTCGTGAGTTTTTTTTTTTCAAACAATGACTTGTGATTAAGCCATAAACCAATAGTAAAATGAAAATATCGATTCAGCTTGCCCAGCCGGTCTCCAGTTATACGGAGTCGAGTGCGCTCGAGTGGCTCACTGGGGTCAGAGTTGTGAGAGAGACGCGCAATGTGTTGATGTCTTCAACGCTTGTGTTGCTGGGACTTGTCAATGCGCTCCTGGAACAACCAGAGATGTACAAAGGGGATTTTGTTATGCGGGTTCGTTTTTATTACTCCAAATTGGGGTTATCAGACATTTGATAGGAGCCATTTGCCATTGGCAAACTGTGTGCTCAAATTTCTTGGTGTTTAGCTGTTCGATTTAAATATTTTTGGTATCATTAGATGCGCCAAGTCTTTCTCTGTCCATTGGTACAAAAACTATATAAATTGAACAGCCAAACACCAAGAAATTTGAGCTTAAAGTTTGCCAATGGCAAAAGGGGCGGGCGACGGACCTTTTATATGCGTCCCGCCCCTTAGCCATTGGTAATTTAACTTTGAGCTCAAATTTCTTGGTGTTGAGCCGTCCAATTTAAATATTCTTGGTATCATTAGTTTCACCAAGTCTTTCTCTATTGATTGGTATAAAAACTATTTAAATTGGACAGCTCAACACCAAGAAATTTGAACTCAAAGTTAAATTGCCAATGGCAAAGGGGCGGAGCTCGTATAAAAGGTCCGTCGCCCGGCCCCTTTTGCCATTGGCAAACTTTAAGCTCAAATTTCTTGGTGTTGAGCCGTCCAATCTAAATAGTTTTTATACCAATCGATAGAGAAAAACTTGGTGAAACTAATGATACCAAGAATATTTAAATTGAACAGCCCAACACCAAGAAATTTGAGCCCAAAGTTAGATTACCAATGACAAAGGGGCGGAGCTTGCCAAATGTTCCACAATCATTAACTAGGCTTTTCTAGTTTGCCCTGATGGAATGCATCCTCGTCAAACGTGTCGCCGGCTGTTCATCAATGATATCGATATGCTGGAATCGGCAGCGTCTACAGGTTTAGCTTGATCTCGAGAAATCTCGTTTAGAGATCTTCAACAAGTAAAATATTAATGAAAATTTTCAGATTCATGTCCTTTGGGCTATCGATGTGTCACATACGGTAGTCCTTACGTTGGCCATTGCTGCCGATTGAGATGCCCATACGGAGAGCCTGATCTAACGTGAGAACCTGAAGAAATTGATTTGATTGTACTTATATTATTTCATATATATATAATTATATTGCTTATATTATACTATTTGATTGTGCTTCTATTATTTCGCCATTATTCAGACAATCTTGTGACGCTGGAGCCTCGCCAAATGAGAAATGTCGACCACTGACGCATTTTTGCTACACAGTCACTGAACCTGGATGGAAAAGCTCTCTTTGTTGCCCAAGACCGTGCAGGTGAAATCATTCGTATTTGATTAATCTTGATTAAGAATAGCCAATTTAAGCATACCGTATTTTCGCGCACCCTAAGCGTTGCCTAAATTGGTCGAAATCTCGACAAAGGCTTATCAGAACCTATTGATGTGGGGTCGGAAAATGTAGCTAACGATGAGATCTTGCGGGGGATTAGAGTGTTGAGCTTCTGTGAAAGCTTGGAAGCTGTAAAATAGTCATCAACTCGGCTCGGCAACTATTAGGGGAAATAAATAACTTCAGAGATCCGACTCCTTTATATATCAATGGACAATGCATGTCAATCGCCCATCGAGAAGATCCATGCCAAATCGATCAGCAGGTAATAGCTGAAAGATGAAATTGTTTAAGCTTAGGCTTAGGCTCAGGTTTAGGCTTAGGCTTAGGCTTAGGCTCAGACTTAGGCTTAAGCTTAGGCTTAAGCTTAGGCTCAGGCTCAGGCTTGGGCTCAGGCTTAGGCTTAGGCTTAGGCTTAGGCTTAAGCTTAGGCTCAGGCTCAGGCTTGGGCTCAGGCTTAGGCTTAGGCTCAGGTAAAATTTGCTATTAAGTTTATTCCTTTAGTGTCAAGGCGGAATCACGATGACTTGTGTTTTGGGGACATGTCAATGCAAGTTGGGCTACACAGCGGTAACTTTTTATTATTAGTGAAATAATATTGACAAATTAACATGTAAAAAAAGCTTGAATTGCTCAAATTATGTTTAGAATAATGACGACCGTTTCCCGACTTGTGAACGAGCGTGTAGTCGAATTGAAGAAGTTCCATTGGCAGATCAATGCTTGGCGAAGGTTTGGAAAAACAAATCAAATCAAATTCGAAGAAGTACTTTGTAAAATATACTTTGAAATTGTTGTGAGCAAAAGATTTCTATTTTGTAGATGATTCTTGGTGAGCGATGCTTAGCCAATAAACAATGCCCACAATTCTCCGAATGCCGATATGGAACATGTCAATGTTTATGTGGATATAAGCAGATAAAGGTGAGATTTTTGAAATCTAGAATTAAATAGAAGATTAGATTTAGTTATAAGAAGGTTAAGGTAAGCTTTTCAAATCTGAACATTGTAAACTTCAGGACACATTTGGCGTGCGTTGCACAAATCCCGACGATCCTCTCTCGTTGAACTCGATTTTGAGCGGAGTTGAGCAACTTTTCGGAAACAAGCGATCACCAAGAGCATAATATAATTTGCAAAATGAATAAATAACTTTATTTTAAACGCAAATTTTCTTTCTTTCTTTTCTTTCACAAATTCTCACAAATGTGGCGCTCTCATGCCGAGTTTCGGCCAATCGATCCAACTCAAACGAGCGACTAGATCTGAAATTTCTGACCTTTTCAAATGAAAATATAATGCAGTAAACTCTAGAAAGTATCCTTGAATCTGTAAATTAAAAAAGTGATAATAGATCTAATCACTAACCACTTGTGCTCCATGCAGGCGCCTGGGCAAAGCCGTCTTTAGAGAATCGAACTGATTGTCTCAAGTATTCTTCGGGTGGAAAAGTTGAACTAAAATTAGTAGGACAAATTACAAACAAACTAGTAAAGAAAATTTTTAGTTTACCTCAAAATCCCATTCAACATATTGATGTAAGCGATTGCTAGGTTTAAAGTGTCGATTTTTGAGAGTCTCTTCTCAAAGGGAAACGTTGGAATGTAGTCTCGCAAGTCCTGAAAATTTGAGCTTTAGATTACTACCTTTAACTACCTTTAACTACTTTTAAACTAAAGATTTTAAACGGTTTATTCAAATGATGTGGCGAATTGCCACTGCTCTGCAGTTAGTCATGGAAATGACCATTCTGGGAAGTCTTTTTTTGCTACAATTATCTGTCGGTAGTTTGTAGATAGAACTTCAAGTACAGTTTATAAATCAATGTTTTTTACTGAACTAAACTTAATAATGAAAGTTTTATGTGCTACAGAAGCTCAATTTTTACATGACTCATCTCAAATTTATCAGATTTTCTATTCCCTAATTGTGGCGAATTGCCACTGCTCTGCAGTTAGTCAAAATTCAATACACAAGTCAAAATTCAAAGTTGATGGATAAACTACCGTAATCAACTACTAGACGATACTCAGTTGTCCCTTTGTCGTAGCTTGTGTACTTAAAAACCCATTATTTAAGCTTTGTTTTGAGTCAGTTGTGTGCTCCCTTTTCTATTTCATCCCTTTTTTCACACGCAAGTTTTGAAGTAATTGTGATAGTGCCAGGTTGCTTCAGTTTGAGCGAAGTTTGCCCTAATAAGGGAAAGTTTTGATAAATTGTGCGTTTTCAAAACATCTACCATTGAACCACACCGAGACACGGTCTCATAAGAAATTATAAAGGACAAAGTATAAATATATTTCTTACAAATCATAACAACTTTTTGTGCTTGATCAATTACCGTACTGGACAATGAAATATCATATTTGAAAAAAGACCGTCACTTTCGCGCGTCTGTAACTCCCTTGTCTTTGAGTTTAAACTATTAGTGTTATACATTTTCTGAAAGCTCTTTTCAAGGGCTACACAATGGCAATATTAATATTTAGAAATACGGTAAAGACAAGGGAGTTACAGACGGGTGAAAGTGATGATCTTTTTTCAAATATGATATTTCATTGTCCAGTAGTGTATCAGCACAATTTAGTATAAATTAAATATTCACCTGAAAAGCCGAATTGATCGAGCTCATGTTTAGCGATGAGTTGATAGCTTTTTGATTGAGAGATTTGCGAGCTTTCATGAGTTCAGAATGGTTACGAGTTGATTAGTAAATGAGTCTCAACCACTTGAAGCTGTCAGAAACATTCGAGCGGAAGAATTCAAGAGGCGGCCAATCAAAGAAAAGACTAGTTGAGAAATGGAGTTGAAATTGTTGCGAATACATATTTTCATTATACTAATAACAGAATATAACATTTGATAAGTTATCTCCATTTTCATAGTGGGTTCTCGTGTCTCTGATTCGAAGCCTGAAGCCATGAAGCACCCTGAAGCCATGAAGGATCCTGAAGCCATAAAGCATCCTGAAGCCATGAAGCATCCTAAACATTCGAATTCTGAAGCCATGAAGCATTCTACCAGAAAGATTCCAATAAAGAGAATTCTATTTAAGAATCTAAGAGAGAATTTTTGGATTTTTGGACAAAGAAATAACAATTGCTTTAATTGAAACAATTAATTTGAAACAATTCTTTCTAATTAAAAAAAAAGAAACAATAAAAGCAATTAAAGATTGGTAAAAAGAATTTACTGCCAATATATGTTTTTGAAATTTTGAATAGAGGTTAGAAATGCTGGCTTTAGTTTCAGTAGCAAACAGCAGACAAGAAAACAAGAATCGTCAGTAAACAGCAAACAGCAAGCAAGAATTGACCATTCTTGCTAGCAGACAAGAATGGTCAACGTTTTTATTTCATTGATGTCTTTTTGATTGAAATCGATCTTCTCAATTTAGAGAAAACAGGTTTTTTTTGTTGATTTACTCAGAAATCAAAAAGGTTTTCATGTTGTTGATTATATCTTCGAAAAATTAACGAAAGGAATAGCATATTCTCTCATTTCTCTCACTAAAGACGAAAAATCAAATCAAATATCTGGAATAAAGGCTTAAAATTAACTTTTG
Source organism: Mesorhabditis belari (assembly GCA_958450365.1). Classification (NCBI taxonomy): domain Eukaryota; kingdom Metazoa; phylum Nematoda; class Chromadorea; order Rhabditida; family Rhabditidae; genus Mesorhabditis; species Mesorhabditis belari. The sequence continues at coordinate 3,836,295 of CAUEEP010000736.1, forward strand.
AAAAGTTTCTCATGCTGAAAACGGTTCGATCGAAGCGTAAAAGCTCAAAAAACAATGATTAGTTTTATTGATTTTTAAGGAAACTTGAGAAATAACAGGAATTTTTGCATTTGCTTTCAACCTGTTTGATAGAACAATCTTTTTAAGATTAGTTTAAACTTTAAACGTTAAACGTTAAACTTTAAACGTTAAACTTACTTTAAACGTTAAACTTTAAACTTTAAACGTTACACTTTAAACTTTAAACGTTAAATTTACTTTAAACGTTAAACTTTAAACTTTAAACTTTAAACGTTAAACTTTAAACATTTGCTTTCTATTTTTCCCAGTATAAGCTTTGAGCTCTAGAGTATTGAGAAACATAAACGACTTTTTTTTTGCGATAGTTTATTTGAACAAAATCTCTTAAAAGAAACATTGCTCATCGATTTTCAAATCATTGTGATGAAAGATATTTTGATTTTTATTTCGTTTTTTGTGGTTTCTTATCAAGTGAGTTTTCAAAAACTAACAGAACAATCAAAAAGTAGTTACCGTAAATACTGTAATAGTACCCCACCCCCCTCGTACAGTCACGTAGTCGCAAAAGTTTTTAAGTATTTCATTTTTTTCAAAGCGCCCGTACTTTCAAAAAATGCGTCTTTGGTACCAAAAGATAGCCCTGAATTTCAGCTATTTTTTGATACCTAAGCGCGCATTGTATCCTAAACCAGTGCCGAGAAAAACTCGTTCAAAGCTAGACTACGCAGCGCTCCGCACCGTCATTATTGGGGTGGGGTACTATTACAGTATTTACGGTAGATCATTAATTAAAAATCAAATATAATCATTAATCAAAAAGCATTTAGGCCACATCAACTTTCATTGACTTGTCAGTTTTTGTTACTAATTTGGATTATCAACTATAGAATTTTAGACATAAACTGGCAAAACTTTAATTCAAAAATTCTTCTTCAATTCTTTTTCATTAACAAAACTTTAAGAATTCTGTATTAAAAAGGTTTTATTGTAGTTCTATACTTTCAGTTATGTTGCCCTGATGGCACAGTTGTTTATAAAAAATCTTGCTATCATTTAATGCTCGATAAAGTCGATTGGAATTCGACTTCTATCATTTGTGCCTCAAAATTCATCAATTCAACTTTATTAAAGTTTCAAGATGAAGAAGAGTTTGTAAGTTTTTGGGACAAAATTAACAAAAAAAAGAAATCTTTTTTTTTTTTAAAGCAACATGTAAGCATTTGGCTTCCAATGCAGCAAAACGTTTGGGTTCAAGAGGATTTTCATCCACCGCAAGACGATCTTAATGGTAGAGATTTAAATTGAATTTTCACAAGTATTCTACAAGTTTATGCTTTGAAGAAGTTTTATTCTCAATTTTAGCAAAACCGAAAAAGAAGAAGATGCACAATGGACCCAAAGCGCCACCAACGCCAAAATGCCCGGCTTTTTACAACAATGCAAAGTAATTGAATGTAAAATGAATTAAAAAAACAATTAATTAAGTTTAGAAATATTAGTATAATGTAGTAGAAAGTTAGCTTTAAAGTAATAACTAATATTTAACTTAATCTTATCAAATGAATCTCCTGTTTGGATGAATTTCTATAAGATCTAATCAAAAATCAAAAATCTAAAGATCCAATTCCAGAAAAGGCATCTTCCGTCTCTACAATTGCACCAAGAAACATGCTTTCATCTGTGAACAACCAGCAAAGGAACAATGCTAAGCATGAAATTCTGAATTCGATAAAGTTTTTCTCTCATAGCAAAAGATGTTCTTGATTGTAAACCAAAGATTTTGTTGTCCAGAAAAAACTGATGAGATAGACGACCTGACGAAGTCAATTGAATTTCAAGGGATTTCTTCGTTTCGCCGACTTTTCCCCTAGCTGAGATGTGATTTGTTCGGCGGCTTCACCTCAAACCAGCCATTCTTGTCCACCAAAAGATCTTAGTTTACGTTTTCTTAGAGAGAAATCTAGAAATAATGATTGTTGCACTAGTAGTTTCGCTCTCAATTTTATAATTAGATTCTTTTCACACTTCGTTTTAGTCAAATTTGCTTAAAATTTGCATTTTATCAAGCTAACAATAGCGTTAAAATCAAAATTTATTAAATTGAACTAAAATTTGCTAATGGTAGTTGAACGAACGGACATTTTAGTCAAATTTACTTAAAATTTACATTTAATGCTAACAATAACGTCAAAATAGCGTTAAAATAGGATAATAAGTGTTAGTTGCTTACTAGAATTTACGGTAGTTGGAGCTGAAAAGAAAGTATCAAATATTAGTATTTTGTTTATACAGTATTACTTGTTCATCACTAGATAGGCTCTGAAAATCGAGTCATTGAATAAATGGGATTAAAATATCTGCTGGTATCTACGATATAAAAGAGCAGTGTTTGTCTGTTTGTCTGTCTGTTTGTATGAGCATTTACTCGGTCGTTTTTTGACCAATAAAGCTGAAACTTCTTTCGAATATATTGTAGTTGTACTAGTTAAAAAAATTTTGAAAAATGAAAGCTGGATGAAAGAGCCGGGACTCGAACCCGCGCGGTTTGCGCCGTAGATAAACGGGCTGCCCACTGCGCCACGGTAACACAGATTGCCCTGGCAGAAAAACTAGCTGTTAGGCCGCTGTTCCCCCTGCTCTAAAAGTCTGGCCGCTGAGTCTAAAAAGTAAAAAGATCATTCCCTCACATTAGTCGCCATGGCCGGCTGGTTAAGAGCCTTGTATCTTAGTCGGGAGGTCAAGGGTTCGATCCCGCCAGCTAGATTTTTGATTCTTTTTCATATATATGGGTTTTTCCCTACATTTAGGGCCTAAGCGTTGTGCTTGTGCATTGTTTGTACCACATTATTTGTGTGAATAATAATGTATACCCAAGGTTTCCTTTGGCACTGAATCCTCTAGCTTGCTAAACACCATAAGGAACCTAACTGATTCACGGGAGGAAATCAAATCTCCCCGAAATCCCGTTCATTGAATGGACGAACTTTGATGAGTTGCTCTCTTTTCCTTTCCTTTTCACCTTTCACTCCGAAAATTTCCCCCATTCTTTTCCACAAAGTGCCCAATGAATGTCATTATTGCCCACTATCCACTCTTGATGAACAAATGAAAGACTAATTAGTGAATAGAGGTCTTACTGGATAGCTTGTTACTCGACTAGGTTTTGATTTCTTTGACATACAATTTAAACGGTGTAAACCAAGGTTATCAATCTGTTCAAGTTAGCAATAGATACTTCAGTATTCCCATTGCTTTATCAACTCACTTGTAATCACATTTTGTAAGTGTTATTTTTATAGATAAACCTACTCATTTTATCTTGATCTCCGTCTAACTATCGATATTCATTCATTTTCCAACTTGTAAATACTAGGTTGTTCGGAGATAAACGAGCGTTTGCACTGCTTAACTCGTGAGGAAGCCATTTCGCGCATCATATCGTCTTTCCAATGGCTTGGAGATAGAGTAGAATTTGAAAATAGAGACTGTTAAGCAAGTTCACGTGGTGTCGTTTGACATGGATCTGATTCGATTGCAGCCCTCAAAGTATCGTTGTCTACCGTTTGAGGTCGACCAGAGTGCTCATCATCCTCGAGACTTTCATCACCATTCCGAAAGCGTTGGAACCAGGCTCGGCATCGGCTTTCGGACAATACATCATTCCCAAATGTTTTGAGCAAATCTCAATGGGATTCCGCTACTGTTTTGCCCAGTTTGAAGTCGTAAAGTAACGCAAACTTGATATATTTGAGGTCGGTCATCTAAAGCGAGAAAAAAGATCTTAAAAATAAGAGATAAACCGTTTAAAAAGATTTCAAATATGCACAAGATAGTGTACTTTTAAATACAGAAAGACATGTTTTAAAAGAAGCTTTAAAAGCTTTTCTTAAAGCTTTAAAAGCTTCTCTCACAACAATAAGTTTAGCAACGCTTGTTTATATCCGAAAAACCTAATACTAACGAAATGTAGTTTAAATCGTTCATTTTCAGTTATCTTATAGTTAATCAATAATTTGACAATCAGTTTTTATAAACTTAAGATCAGCAATACTTAAAGGCTTTTAGTTGCTGATTGAAATGATTCGTTTAATATTTCTGATCCTTTCACAAATAAACCCATTCATTGTGGCTCATCTATGCCATCTTCTTTTTCATTTTATTGTATTTTTATTTATTTGTTGATTTTCGTAATCCACTAATAATCTCTTTTTCTTTTTCTTTTTCCTCCTCCTCTTCAAATTCCTTTATTTGCCCCATTTCATTCACAGAGTTGGCCCTCCCCACCCTAATCGACTTCAAACAACTCTTTTCACACCTCTCCTTTCCCCCACTTCTCCTCGTAATTTAATGCTCAATTTTTTGTCACACCTAGTGAGATCAACTTCTTGATTTTTTCACTCCCTTTTCTCTTTATTTTAATACTCATCTATTTTTAGAAACTCTTTTAAAAGTTTCAAGCAAAATTTTCCTACGAAACCACAAATATAATCAAATTCACTCTTGAGACTCGAGTTTTGAAGTTTTTTTCGCTGAAAATTCTCAGGTTTGTTAGTGTCAAAAGTAAAAAAAAGGGGAAAATCTTTTTCCAAAATGTTTTGTATACTCTACTAATGCTTTGAATCAGTTTTTCTAATGCATTTTTGAATCATAAGCTTTCATTTTTGATTTAAAACTCTAAACATCTAATTGTAAGACTTTAAGTTTGTCTTTGGTGCTGTACTTTGTATTTAAAAGTTGAAACAAATGCTTTCTGATTTACTTTACTTTTTGATCTTTCTATTAACAGCTAGGAATTTGCACTAGCTTGAGTTTTCAATGCACTAGAAAGTCTGCGTTTGAACACTAGAATCTATGATATTATCCAATAAATCGCTTCTCAATCAGGAATCAGTTTTAGAACAATTAGTCTTCTTTCAAAGGTGAAGATTGCCGAAGAATTCAATGAATTCTGTGATTTTTTGGATGAAGTAAGGATTGGAATAGAGTCTTCTCTTTTAGATTTATGAAAAGATGAAGGTGGGAAGGGAAAAAGTCCAATCTCTAACTTTTCTATTGAACCAAACTCTTCTATTGAAATCAAAAATGGACGGAGATTTCGGTTTCGAAAAGGAAAGCTAAATCAAGAAATATAATTCAATTAAATTAAAAATAATTCTTCAAACATTTGCAATGAATTTAATGTTTGATTTTGATTATAATATCTTTTGTTTGCCCTGTTTAGATAAGAATTGGCTGGCTATAATTTTAGCAAACTTTAACACAACTTTCAACACTTATAAAACAATCGAACAACCTTTTAAAGTATAAAACACTAGGAATAATAAAGCTTTGAAGCAATTTAAATTTAAATTTAAATCAAATCTTGTATCATAAACTTTTGAATTCTGACAAAAGGTATTATAATCAAAATCAAACCTTAAAGACCAAACTTCTTTTTTTTTTGATCTGTTTTTTGCACTCAGGTGTTCCTATTTGCGCAGATCACAACCTGCTTCCACATTTCTCTATCCCTTGCTATTGTAATCATATGGTATCCCTATGTCCCGTGATTAGATCTCTCGGCCTTTGCTTGATCCCTCGATGCCGGAAGAGAGCAGGCAGGCCGTGCGGGGGACTGAGGCAGAAGTGTAGTTGTCGTAGCCGATGATACTCCGATGGCCGGGCTGGGGCGCTCGGAGGGGAACCCACAAAAGTCGAACCCACGACTATCCCGCGCCGACGTTGCTTAACTTGGCAGATCGGACGGGATAGACCGCAGGCCCGGCCTCTTCTAGGCCCGCAAAGACCAAACTCTTCTATTAAAATCAAAAATGAAAGGAGATTTCGGTTTTGAAAAGGAAAGCTAAATCAAGAAATATAATTCAATTAAATTAAAAATAATTCTTCAAACATTTGCAGTGAATTTAAGGTTTGATTTTGATTATAATATCTTTTGTTTGCCCTGTTTGGATAAGAATTGACTGGCTATGATTTTAGCAAACTTTAACTCCACTTTCAACACTTATAAAACAATGGAATAACCTTTTAAAGTATAAAACACTAGAATAATAAAGCTTTGAAGCAATTTAAATTTAAATTTAAATCAAATCTTGTATCATAAACTCATAAAATTTTGAATTCTGATAGTAAAGTCTCTTTTTGATTTGCTTTTTAATTAATTACTCGAAATTTACTTTAGCTTCTAAACTTTGTTCTTTCAAAACGATTAGTACATAGAATTGTAGTCTTTTTTTCTTTTTAAAATCATTGTTGCAATGTTTCTTTAGTTATTCAGTTTTTTGAACTCTTTTTCCTTTCCCCATTCCGACAAAATTTACATAATCTCGTTTTTGACTCAAATCGAAACAAAAATTTACTAGTTCAATCCATTTTTATTTTTCTAAATATATTATATTTATATCCAATCCAGAAATGCTCTTTATAAAATTAATTTTGACAAATTCTCCTGCTTTAGTCATTCTGAAAGATTGCAACTCTTTGGCCTTGAAACGTTACACCAACGCCGCCTTATCATCGATTTAGTGGAATGCTTTAAAATTGTTAAAGGCATTCATCCGGACCCCCTTTTTTCTGGTCTCTTTGAATTCGGCTCTCTACGGGGCGCCTCCAGAAGAGGGCCTTTTCTCATACGCCAACCTTCCGCTTCCTCTAAAAGCACCCACAGTTTCTTTTTTACGGTTCCAATACGGTTCCAATTTTGATTTAATACCATTCCAATACGGTTCCTATTTTGATTTAATACCATTCCAATACGGTTCCTTTTTGATTTAATACCATTCCAATACGGTTCCAATTTTGATTTAATACCATTCCAATACGGTTCCAATTTTGATTTAATACCATTCCAATACGGTTCCTATTTTGATTTAATACGGTTCCAATACGGGTCCAAGACGGCTCAAACTGTGACATATGACAATAGCCGGCAGTTTTCAATTCACCAATCCAATAATTTTGACAAATTCTCCTGCTTTCGTTATTCTAATAGATTGCAACTCTTTGGTCTTGAAACGTTACACCAACGCCGCCTTATCATCGATTTAGTGGAATGCTTTAAAATTGTTAAAGGCATTCATCAGGACCCCCTTTTTTCTGGTCTCTTTGAATTCGGCTCTGGGGCGCCTCCAGAAGGGGGCCTTTTCTCATACGCCAACCTTCCGTTTCCTCTAAAAGCCCCCACAGTTTCTTTTTTAACCGAGTTATTAAATCCTGGAACATTTTACCCCCACATGTTCGTGATATTCCCACCTTAGCTGGATTTAAAGCCGCAATTTCGGCAATTGATTTGACTGCTCTGTGATTCTTTCTCGAGGTATCTATTTATCTTTTGGGTGTGTTTTGAGTGATGTCCCGGGTAATTATTGTGATTTCGTTTTGTCGCTATTCAACTGAATAAAGCATATATATATATATAATCCATCGCTGACGAATAAAATCTCTATTTAATCATCAAAACTTTTTTTGTAAAGCAGCTTTAATAAGTTGACCTCATTCGGATTCTTTCCCACTTCTTTAATTCCCATTTTATTTCAAGATTTTCATTTTAACTTTATTTTCAAAAGAAATAAAATTGAAAATAATGGTTTGTACAATTTTTTTAAACCTAATCCGGTGACTATTTCTACTCCAACTTCAAAAAAATACAATTATTTCCATTACAACCGCTAAAATCTACAAAAATTCAAATCTTAATGCAAATATTGCATGTTCTTCTTTATTAAACTTATCATTTAACAAGATTTCTTAAAAAAAACATATCCATTTCTTTTATTTAAACAATTTCCTTCACATTAATCCCCTTTTCCGATGAGCAAGCTCCATTGCACGTGAACGGAAGAAATTTGGCTAATTTTTTGGCCAAATTCCCGTCTGATAAACCCTTTTCTTTCATGAATATTGAGCTTTTTTTTTGCTAATTTCTCTGCTTCTTAAAATTTCCTCTTTTTTTTCTGTATAGAACTTTAAGATAACTTTCTTTTTACTTCGTTACCCACTTCAAAATGTTAAAGATTTATTTGGGTTTGAATTGGTAAATAAGTTTGATTCAAATGGCTTAAAATTTATGTTAATTAGTAGAATTGGATTGGAAACGAACTTCAAGTTTCAATTCCTGTACTAAAAGAAGCTCGGATGGAAAAGGACTTTTAAATTAGACTGTCAAAGTCACTTCTTATTCGTTTATGACTTCTGTAAATGAGATGCTGAGTTTTTGTTGAGAAAATGACAACTGAATTTTCAAACAAATTATTATAATCGATCCTCTTTAAGACCATTTTCTAACTTTCATTACCCTCTATGACCAAAAAGCTGTCGCAGTCTAATACTATTACTATTACGGGTGGGGTACTATTACAGTATTTACGGTAGTTGTATTGAATAAAGTTCTCATTGATTCTCAAGTTCTCAGGGTAACTCTTTTCTTTCCAAAGATTGTTCAAGTTCTAACTGTCTCTTAATTTAACAACTTTTTATGTAGAACACAGATTTAAATATCTATTATAAACCTATTATATATTAAATAGCTTTTCATTCGTTAGCTGAAAAAGTTCACAACTTCACCGTTCCCGAATTGGAAAAGGGCTTGTAAATTAGACTGTCAAAGTCACTTCTTATTCGTTTATGACTTCCGTAAATGAGATGCTGAGTTTTTGTTGAGCAAATGACAACTGAATTCTCAAACAAATTATTATAATCGATCCTCTTTAAGACCATTTTCTAACTTTCATTACCCTCTGTGACCAAAAAGCTGTCGCAATCTAATAAGACACTAGAAATACCGTAGCCTAACCAATGTCGAGCTCATCTTTGGTATCAAAAAATAGCCCTGAATTTCAGCTATTTTTTGATACCTAAGCGCGCATTGTATCATAAACCAGTGTCGAGAAAAACTCGTTCAAAGCTAGACTACGCAACACTCCGCACTGTCATTATGGGGTGGGGTACTATTACAGTATTTACGGTAGGTGTATTCAATAAAGTTCTCATTGATGTTGATAGTTGATAGGTGATAAAGTTGAATAAAGTTTCTTGGTAAAGATTTCCAAGGTTTGGTCTTGTTATTCAAGCAGGGGCACATAGGTTTGGTGAATTCAAGGAAAAGCACACAAGTAAGTACAGAGCAAAGTAGTTTTACCCATTTTTTTACTAATACTGCTCAATAGAAATCGTTAATGATAAGGAAAAAGAGCTAAAGAAATTTGCCTTCTTCTATAAAATATAGAAATTAGCCTCTTTTTTTTTCTTTCAGAAACCACCCAGACGAACAGACAATAGAGGAATTGAAGACGGCCACATTGACTTTCACACATCAAAAATGAGATCTCTTTCAACTTCACAATAAACGTGAACGAAATGAAACTTTATAGTTTTTCCCTTTCCAAATTTTTTTGACAAATCTTTTTGAAGTTTTTTTAGTAAAGATTTCAATGTTTTAAGTCTTTTAAAAGCTTTCTAATTTATCAAACTCAATTCTGAGAGCTGTGTTAATGATGAAATCACCTGCTGTGTTAATGTTAATGATATTAATGTTAATGTTTAATGTTAATGCTGTGTATGGTATCAAATTCTTTTGGATTCAAACTTGCAAATTCTTAAAAGTCAAGCATAAAACACTTAAACATAAAAAAGCATAACATAAAACGTCTTTGATGAAGAAAAGCTGCGATTTAAGGATCTTATTTGCAAAAAAAAACGATGATGAGAAGTGGATGAGAGTTGTTATTTGCTGAGGGGATCTTTTGGTTTCCTTTCTCTCATTCACGATTCTCAATCTCTTCTCATCTTCTCCCATTTCCACTCTCAACAATTTGTTCATGAGATGAGTGGAAATTCTGGATCATCAATGATACTTTCTTTTGTTTTCAAAAGTTTTTCTTAAAATATTGGGTTGGTGAATGAACTGCGGCACTTTGAACTAAAATTTATTCAACATAAAACCATAAATTCATTCCAAATAATTGCCATTATTATTGACGACTTCTGCCCATTTTACAGGCGATTTCCGGGTTCCTCTTTCGTAGTAGGATTTTGGTTTGTATGTGAGACAAGTGTGAGACTCAAAAATGGAGGACTGGAGATGTCCCATTTTGAGCACTTTCTTCAAAAGAAACCCATTTTGGTGTCAATAGAAAAGTTGTAGAGAATCAAAAATTAGGCTTATAGCCAAATTTCCAAAAAGATACACTTAGTAGTTTCGCTTAAAATGCAAGTTTTGTGAAAATTCGTAAATTTGGCATTTCTTGAAAACTAGTTTTTGAATTGTTCTGAAAATTTGGATATAAGATTAATTTTTGATTCTCTACAACTTTTCCATTGACACCAAAATGGATTTCTTTTGAAGAAAGTGCTCAAACTCTCACATATGACAATAGCCCGCAGTTTTCAATTCACCAACCCAATAGCTTCGAATTGAACAATACCTATTATACTTTGCATTTGCTTTTAAATTTCTTTTTACTTGTTATTTGAGTTTTTTTTACAATTCTTGATCATTTTTAATCAATCAACACATTTAGGTGAATGATTTTCCATTCAAAGTAACTTCTTTCTTTCAAATATTCCGAATCTTTTTGCAAAAATCTTGGTGGGTTTCTATTTTTAAACAATTCTTTAAGAAAAATATACTTAATTTCACGATCCACAATTAGTTTTTGTTTATTTTATTTAAAAATCCAAACGAAAATTCCCAAATTGAAGCCTGAGAACCGAAAAATACGAGTATCAACTTACCGAAAAGCGATTTGCTATGTTTGATGCTTGAATCACTGTCAAATTTCCTCTAAATAATTTAAAGATCGATCAAATTTGATCGATAAAATAATCTCTTTGATCATTTGATCGATAAAATAATAATCTCTACATTTGATCTCTTCTTTTTTTGATCGTTTATTTGTCATCATGTTGGAGTTTTGAGCCATTGAGCTTTTTTCATCCATTTTGTTTCTCTTGTAAACCAAAGAGATAAAAAAGGCTTCAAAGTATGTTAATTCAAATGCTTTTAATCAAATTTTACAAATTTTATGTATTATGTGTCGGATTTAAACGTAGCTTTAATACTTTTGCTTTTGATCTTTCCTTTGATACTTTACTTGACCAGTTTTAAAATTTTTTTCTAATAAGAAGATGGAACTTTGAATGTTTTTGGTATAAGTTAACTACAGAAATGCTTTTTTTTTAAAGATTTTCATTTTTGAGACTAATCATCATCAGTACAAGATATCCATTGCAGCAATTACCTTTCTTGGGTCGATGAGGAGAAAGAGGAAAAGAGTAAAGCGGAAAAGGCAAGGGTTGCATTTCTATCGAAACACTACATGATGCTATTGTTTTCTTGCAATTTCTTTTTGATATTGAATTTGTAATAATGTAACTGTTACTTACTGTTACTTGATTTTATCAATTGTTAGCTTATCAATAAGCTTTCAAGAGAATGCCCAAGAGAACTCAAGATAACTCTTCAAGAACTCAAGGTAACTCAAGGTAACTTCTTTCCAAAGATTGTTCAAGTTCTAACTATCTCTTAATTTACCATATTTTTATGTAGAACATAGATTTAAATATCTATTATAAACTTATTTATTATTATATATTAAATAGCTTTTCATTCGTTAGCTGAAAAAGTTCACAACTTCACCATTCCCGAATTGGAAAAGGACTTGTAAATTAGACTGTCAAAGTCACTTCTTATTCGTTTATGACTTCTGTAAATGAGATGCTGAGTTTTTGTTGAGCAAATGACAACTGAATTTTCAAACAAATTATTATAATCGATCCTCTTTAAGACCATTTTCTAACTTTCATTACCCTCTGTGACCAAAAAGCTGTCGCAGTCTAATACTATTACTATTACGGGGGGGGTACTATTACAGTATTTACGGTAGTTGTATTGAATAAAGTTCTCATTGATTCTCAAGTTCTCAGGGTAACTCTTTTCTTTCCAATGATTGTACAAGTTCTAACTGTCTCTTAATTTAACAACTTTTTATGTAGAACATAGATTTAAATATCTATTATAAACTTATTATATATTAAATAGCTTTTCATTCGTTAGCTGAAAAAGTTCAGAACTTCACCGTTCCCAAACCTCATTTCTCCAATTTCAACCTTTTCTTGGAATGCCTATTTTACGATATGAGAAACATTTTCGATTAAAGAATGATTCTCGTATCTGTGGCTCTGAAACGTGCACTCTTCTCTCCTCAAGACGTAGAGTGTGAGTTGGCCCTCATTAGACCACCAACCGTCTCATATTACTCAAAAGGACTTTTTTGGGCACACAAAAAGGACACTTCTTGTCTTTCCATTCACCTTAAACCGAATTGCAACTGATATTTAAGCTTTATTTTGAGAGATTTTGAAAGTTTACTAAAGAAAGACTATCATTGAAGAGTGGCACGTGATTTTAACACTTTTTGTTCTTAGAATTATTGCTACTCTCTTAAATACTTTACCCTTTCTTTCAAAATTCATTTCTAAACTTCGTTTTTCTTTTTAAATTGTAATTGTGTAGTTTTTCGTTGTATTCTGAAACACTAGAGATATAACTGAAGTTATCTGTTAGCTCCAGTAATCCATTCGCTTTCAAGTTCTGTTGGATCAAGTCCTATTTCCGCGCAATCAAGCTTAGATTTATCTATTGGGTTGATGAATTGAAAACTGCGGGCTATTGTCATATGTGACAGTTTGAGCACTTTTTTCAAAAGAAACCCATTTTGGTGTCAATGGAAAGGTTGTAGAGAATCAAAAATTAAGCTTATATCCGAATTTTCAGAACGATTCAAAAACTGGTTTGCCAAATTTACGAATTTTCACAAAACTTGCATTTTAAGCGAAACTACTAAGTGTATCTTTTTGGAAATTTGGCTATAAGCCTAATTTTTGATTCTCTACAACTTTTCTATTGACACCAAAATGGGTTTCTTTTGAAGAAAGTGCTCAAAATGGGACATCTCCAGTCCTCCATTTTTGAGTCTCACACTTGTCTCACATACAAACCAAAATCCTACTACGAAAGAGGAATCCGCAAATTGCCTGTAAAATGGGCAGAAGTCGTCAATAATAATGGAAGCTATTTGGAATGAATTGATGGTTTTATGTTGAATAAATTTTAGTTCAAAGTCCAGCAGTTTTCAATTCATCAACCCAATACCTTACCTTTTCTTGCAAAATTCATTTCTAAACTTAGTTTTTCTTTTTAAATTGTAATTCTGTAGTTTTTCGTTGTATTCTGAAACACTAGATATATAACTGAAGTTATCTGTTAGCTCCAGTAATCCATTTGCTTTCAAGTTCTGTTGGATCAAGTCCTATTTCCGCGCAATCAAGCTTAGATTTATCTAATTGCTCTATTCTAAATCAATAACCTTATACTTTATACTTAAAATATTCAAAGATTAATTAATTTTCAGAAAAATTGGCGCCATCACGTATGTACTCGATCGTGGCGCTGGCCACTCACATCCTCGTCAGCGCTCATGCAGTCGGAGATGTAAGTTCAGAAGAAATGATCTATCAATCAAGAAAATATCTTAATATCTTTAATATAATTCTATTTTGAAAAGAGTTAACAAGAATTGTATCAAACTTTTTTTACTAATCGCTCCTTTTTCTTTCAAGGGGGGTCGTGAAGCGGCGAATCGTACAGAAACGGTAAATTTCTGTAGCTTCTCGAATTTTTTTCCTTTTCAAGTCAATACTCAAATCATTCTAGCAAACCACAAAAAGCCAAAACTCTCAATTACTAAAGGTAAACGAATACCATTTACTAACAAAGCTTCGATCAAATTCCATGTTGTCACCTTTTTTCGTTTATTTGACCTTTAGCTTTTTATTTACAAGATTCGAATCAAATTTAAAGAAATATTTTAGGTGCGCCACATATCGATTCCGGGAGATTTGATATTAGGTGGAGTTTTTCCTGTACATTGGAAAGCGGAGAACAAAGATGGACACGATCCGTGTGGATCAATCGCCGAAACAAGGTGGCTTAAAGAAAAGAAAAGTTTACAAAACATACACAATTCGAATAGTCATTTAAATCCTTCTCTTTCTTCCTCTCTTCTCTGGCAAAAAGATACCAGATAGCTCAGTGGTTAGAGCATCTGTCCGCTCATCACTTTAGCGGTGATCCGAGGGTTCAATGCCCTCTCCAGAAATCTTCCTTGCTATTCCTTTATTCCCCTAGTCAAGTTAGTAAGCCAGTCAGTTCTACTATTAGTCAAGCTCTATTTTTAAGTTTACAAATTGTAAACCAAAGCCTGTGAAGCCTAGACCTGAATTAAATTTGCTATTACAAGTACCATTACAAGCGAATTTTGACTTAATTTCTCTAGAAAATAGCTCACTTAGGGGCGTTCACCGAGTCGAAGCAATGCTCTACGCTCTCGATGTAATCAATTCTCAACCAGATTTCCTTCGAGGCTACAAATTGGTAAATTTAACTTTAAAAAAAACTAGATTAATATTGGGTTGGTGAATTGAAAACTGCTAGACTTTGAACTAAAATTTATTCAACATAAAACCATCAATTCATTCCAAATAATTTCCATTATTATTGACGACTTCTGCCCATTTTACAGGCAATTTGCGCATTCCTCTTTCGTAGTAGGATTTTGGTTTGTATGTGAGACAAGTGTGAGACTCAAAAATGGAGGACTGGAGATGTCCCATTCTGAGCACTTTCTTCAAAAGAAACCCATTTTGGTGTCAATAGAAAAGTTGTAGAGAATCAAAAATGAGGCTTATAGCCAAATTTCCAAAAAGATACACTCAGTAGTTTAGCTTAAAATGCAAGTTTTGTGAAAATTCGTGAATTTGGCATTTCTTGAAAACCAGTTTTTGAATCGTTCTGGAAATTTGGATATAAGCTTAATTTTTGATTCTCTACAACTTTTCCATTGACACCAAAAAGGGTTTCTTTTGAAGAAAGTGCTCAAACTGTCACATATGACAATAGCCCGCAGTTTTCAATTCACCAAACCAATATATTGATAAAGTTTTTGATATGCTTTCATCTTTTAGGGCGCTATGATCTTGGATTCGTGTTCAAACCCGGCCTATGCACTCAATCAAAGTCTTGACTTTGTACGAGAGCTCATTGGAAGCACAGAGGTAAATTGATTGAGAAAGATTGAGTTATTTAGTGAATTTCAATCTTGTTTAAACTTGAAAAGCTATTTTTCTAAAAATAGCTTTTCATATAGCCAAGTGAATATCAATGTCGGGATTATAGCCAAGTGAATATCAATGTCGGGATGGCACTCATCCCGTTAGCAAGATGGTCCCTCGAAAGAATGTCGTTGCTGTTGTTGGAGGGAGCTACTCTTCGGTCACAGTACAGGTAGCTTTGCTCATTTAATTAAAAGACAAAAATTAAGTACTATTTTAATTGAATTTAGGTGGCAAACCTGCTTCGACTGTTTCGAATAGTTCAAGTCAGCCCGGCAAGCACAAACGCTGACCTCTCCGATAAAGCCAGATTTGAGTTCTTTGCAAGGTTTGTAACAGAAAACAGTAAATTCTTGAGAAAAACAGAAATTACAGCAGAATTACAGCTTAAAGTTGATTTTAGAACAGTTCCATCCGATAACTATCAAGCGCGGGCGATGATTTCAATAGCGAAAAAGTTTGGGTGGTCCTACATTTCATTACTTTATTCAGCTGACGAATATGGAGAATTAGGAGCTGAAGCTTTCAAAAAGGTTTGTTGATTGATTTGATTTGAAATTGATGAAATTTTACTTTTCTTTCTTTCTTTCTTTCTTCTCCCTCGTCTTTCCTTCTTTTTCTTTGCAAGTTATGGTACCGAATAGCTCCGTTCTTAGAGCAATTGCCTGGAAATCAGGTCGAAAGTTCAATCCACTACTTTTTCTTGCTAATTCCTTCACTTCTTTATTATGACAAGTTTCCAGGAAGCTCGAAAAGAGAATATCTGCATTGCCACTGAGGAGCGAGTTCTTAACAAAAAGGAAAGCATCAGTGAATCGATCGATAACTTAATTAAAAAGTAATACAAATGATAATGACCCAAGTTGTTTAATTTTTTAGATTACAACCGGAAAAAGATGTCGGTGCACGAGTGGTGGTGTTATTTGTGGGCACAGAATATGTGGCTGAATTGATGAATCAAGCTGCTGAGAAGATGAAATTGCACAAAGGGGCCAGCAAGAAAAAGATCATTTGGTGAGGGAAACGTGGCTTTAATTAAATATTACAAGTACCATAAGATTTCTTTAAACGAAATCTGCATACTATTAGGCTGGCCGATAACTTTTTCAACACTTTTTTTTATAAATCTGTTTAGAAATGAAAAGTTCATCAATTGGTCTACGGTTTGCTTAAAATAGAAGACATTTATCATACAATTTTCTATTTTCTATCTTTTTACACCAATCTGGACCTATTTCTAAGAAAATCTCAAGAGCAAAAACTAATTTCACGTAAAATCCGATAAAAGATGATAAAAAGGAATTGGCTGAAGGAATTTTTCTGAAAATTTGGCTAAATACCTGACTTTTTGCGCTTTTTCTTTTTCTATTGACTCTAAAATAGATTTTTTTGGGCGAAAGTGCAAATCCAATAGGATCGTTGCTTTTTTAATTCCCCGAGTTCGCACTTCGAACAAGAACAAGTCAAAAAACAAAGCATTACTCAAGATTTCATTAATATTTTATAGAAAAATATCAAACCTTTCTAATCGAGCAAACCCTAGGTCAATCAGTAAATTGATACTTTCTAAATAGCTTTTTAAATGAAGTGTTCAAAGGCTTATTGACCAACCTAATAAAATTATATATGATAGGCTTGCTTCCGAAGGCTGGGATCGAAACAACGAGGCCTACATCCAAGGACAAAGAAAACTTGCTGCTCAAGGAGCTATTGTTTTAATGCTCTCTTCGCAAAGAGTACCATCATTTGAGAAGGTTTAGCAATATCTTGATTCTAAATTTTGTTTTACTTCAGTATTTTCTTGATCTTCACCCGGGATCCCCGCAATTCGAGCGAAACAAATGGCTGCGAGAGCTCTGGATGAGCAAATTTGATTGCGAGTTTGAGTTGCCGGCTGAATCGACAAGAAATCGGTAAATTGAAGAAATAAAACCGATTTCTCAAAGAAATTTGGGCTTTTGTGTAGTTTTCGGGTTGTTTGAACGGGTCGTCATGTTTTGAAGGCCTATAACTTTGTCCAGAGATAATATTTATGTTAACTTTTTATATCATTGTACAGAGGACATTTCAGACTTTTAAATGGTACCAAATAGAGCTTGTTGGATTTTTCATTCCCATACAAACAAGGCGACACGACATCCGAGTTGGATAGGCCCCATTTGCTTAGAGTTGGCCCTGATTTTCTTGGACTGGATTATCCAATGAAGCTCTATTTAGTATCATTTGAAAGCCTGAAATGTCCTCTGTACAATGATATAAAAAGTTAACAAAAATATTATTTCTGGACAAAGTTATAGGCTTTCAAATCGTGACGACCCGTTTAAAACACCCGGATTCTTTCAAAATACCTGTAAACTACACAAGAGCTCAAATTTGCATTAAAATAGCCAAAGAACATGAATAATATAAGATTTCTTTTATGTTTAGTTGTGAAGATCAACGAAACACCCTCGACAGCTTCACAGCCGATGACAAAGTGCAGTATGTGATCGATGCTGTCTACGCGTTGGCTCATGCTTTACAGGTACTTTAAAATCTTTAAAATTTACTTGAAATCTTGAATTTATAAAAGCTGCAATTAAATTTTAATTTTCTAGAGTTACAAAAACGAAGTGTGCCCAGATGAGAACGTGGAGAGTAACTGGGTGAGTCGAAAATCGGATCGAGCTGAGGTGTGCTCTGGAATGCAAAACGTTGACGGGACAAAACTCTATCATCATTTGCTCAAAGTGAAATTTGATGGTAAATCATTTATCTTTAATTTTCATTGTAAAAGCTTTAGATATGGTTGGGAAAAAAGTGCATTTCACGAAAGAAGGTGACGGTCCAGCGAGTTACACGATTCTCAACTATCAACCGACGAGTTTAAGCGATAGACATAAAAGATCCAAGTATATTGATGATGCTAGAGCTATGAAAAGCTAAAGACTATAATTCTAGCTGTTCTTCAAATAGTAAACTAATGTAAAGATGAGAATTTCAGACTTGATGGAGATTCCTTGCGATCAGATTATGTTGAGATTGGCAGTTGGACTGAAGGACATGTGCGTTTTTGCAGATAAAGCAAAATTTAAGATTTCAAACTAAGAACAAACCTAGATCAAGATCCATTTTCAGCTAGAGATCCAATCATCAAAGTTATTGTGGGGAAATGAGATTCCGATCTCGAAATGCACATTGCCTTGTGCAAGAGGTTATAAGAAGCAGTTGATCAAGGTAAATATTAAAAATAGAATTTGAAAATGTCAACTAGGGGTAGGCTAATTTCCGCACCTTTTTTGCGCAACAGGGTTATTTGCGCAACTGCGTAACTGGCCATAACTTTCTTCTAAGTGGACCAATCTTTATGATTTTGGTTTCATTTTGTAGATCTCAATAAGTGCAACAAAATGAAATTAAAAGCATAAAGATTGGTCTACTTAGGAGAAAGTTATGGCGAGTTGAGCAAACGACCCAGTTGTGCAAATGATCCAGTTGCGCAAATGATCTCAATAAGATCTCAATAAGATGTAGATCTCAATAAGTGCAACAAAACGAAACCAAAATCATAAAGATTGGTCCACTTAGAAGAGAGTTATGGCGAGTTGCGCAAAAAGTTTGGCGCAAAGTAGCCTACCCTGTCAACTATTTACGTTAAAATGATTACCAAACTTCAAAATACAATCACTTTCCGTTTTTAGGATGAAATCTGTTGTTGGGCTTGTAGCAAATGTGAAGGTCATGAATATCTAACGAATGAAACATCTTGCGCTGATTGTGGTGAAGGGTGGTGGCCGAATCTGGATCGAAAAGTGAGCACAACTAGTAGAAAACCTGCAAAAAATTGTTTCTAGAGCTGCTATAACATTGCTGAAAAACATTTGAAGCATATGAAATGGAGATCTTGGTACAGTATTGTACCGACTATCTTTGCATCACTTGGAATCGCGACCGCTTTATTCATCATTGTGGTCTTCTTGAAGTAAATAAAACTCTTGATTTTCTCTGCTTACGACTTTTTTCCGAGAAAATCCTGAGTTGGCGCTTTAAAGTGTGGTAAAACTACCGTATCTCTCCCAATTTGCGCGAAATTTCATTTTTTTTTATTTTTCATCATTTCATTTTATTCTTTTTGCGTTTTTCTGATGTGGTTGCGTCGGTTTTTGCAGGAAACAAAGAGGATAAAGCTAAGTTACGTTTTAACGACATTTCCTGTGGCGACATTTCCTGTTTTTTTAGATCCACTTGCTTCCCGACGATCTGCTCCACGAACTTTATGCCAGCTAATGTTAAGTTAAGTGGTTTTTATCATTTTCTATGGCGGAAGCTTTGTTTTTGTGACTTTTTATTTGAAAAAACGTTGAAACGTTGAAAAAAACGCAAAAAGAATCAAATGAAATCAACAAGAAAGAAAAAAATAAAATTTCGCGCAAATTGGAGGGGTAGTTTTACCACGCTTTAAAGCGCCAACCTAGGATTTTCTCGGAAAAAGGTCGCAATTATTTTCCCTAATAGTAGTGCACCGCGCCGAGCCGAGTTGATGACTATTTTACGGTTTCTAAGTTTTCATAGAAGCTCAACACTCTAATCCCCTGCAAGATCTCATCGTCAGCTACATTTTCCAACCGCACATCGATTTGTTCTAATAAGCGGTTGTCGAGATTTCGAGGAATTTAGGCAAAACTTCCAGTGCACTATTATTGGGGAAAATACGGTCTTTCAATTTCTAACAATTATACATCAAAATCTAGACACAACGATACTCCAATTGTAAAAGCCTCGGGACAAGAGCTGTGCTATATTTTATTGATAGCAATGATCATGTGTTATATGATGACGTTTGTTCTTTTGGCGAGACCTGCCACATGGGTTTGTGGATTGAAAAGAACAGGTACACCTTTAAAAATATAATAAAAACCTTTGTATGAACAATTCAGGAATCGGATTTGCTTTCTCTTGCCTCTATGCAGCGATGTTAGTGAAAACGAATCGAATAGCAAGGATATTTTCTCAGGTAGATTAATTGATTGATTGAATCACTAGCTTCTTAATGGAAAAGTATTGTTCTTGATTAAATTCTCATACTCATTTAGGCCACTCGATCAGCTGTACGACCGGGTTGTATCTCGCCGATCTCACAAGTTTGCTTGACCGTTTGTCTAGCTGGGCTTCAACTTCTTGGCAGCTTATTGTGGCTTTACATTGTGCCACCAGGTTAGTTACCAATCTAGCAATGAGTCTTGAATCAAGTCTTTCAAAGTGGTTGGCAAAAATTTAGAAGACATTAAGTCAGCTCTTATTCTTCTTATCAATAGAACCAATTGAACGTTAAAAGAAAAGAAGTCAAGTTTTCTGTTTAGGCACCCGTCACTATTATCCAACTCGAGATCAAGTCGTTTTGATTTGTAACGTGCCCGATCACCATTTTCTCTACTCATTAGCCTATGATGCGGGTCTCATCGTTTTGACTACAATTTATGCTGTGAAAACGAGAAAAGTAACTTTGAACAAGCAACTCAGCTCAATATTTCATTTCCAGGTGCCCGAAAACTTTAATGAAACAAAATGGATAGCTTTCTCGATGTACACAACGTGCGTTTTATGGGTATCGTGGATCTTTTTCTTCTTTGGTACGGGTACCGACTTTGAGGTGGGTCTTATTTAGGCTTAAACTTCTTTCTTCCTTTCTCTTTCCCCCTTGTATTTCTTCTTTCTTCTCTGGCAAGCTACCGGATAGCTCAGTGATTAGAGCATCTAACAAAAAGGTCAAGGGTTCAATCCCCTCTCCGGAAATCTTTCTTTGCCATTCTTTACTATTACATTTCTTTCCATTACTTACTATTACAGAATGCGAATTTGTTTTTGTTTCAGATTCAAACCACATCCCTTTGTATATCGATCTCAATGTCGGCGAATGTGGTGCTAGTTTGTATATTCTCGCCAAAGTTGTGGATAATCTTAGTGGATAAGCATAAAAATGTGCGGAAACAAGATGGAGAGCACATGCTGGCGAAGAGGTTTGTTGAAGAAAAATTGATCACAAAGAATGGTTAATTGATCAAATCAAGACTAGAAAAATAATAGGCTAAAACATTCAATTATCAGAAATTTACTAGAAGTTTGGTTAATGGATTGAAATTTACTAGAAATTCACTAGAAACCTTTTATTAGAAGTTTCCCCAAGTCTGTGTAGGCTGTCAATAGCTTGCCAGAAGTGAGCGTAAGGATTTTTAGCTCCCAAAACTCAAGATCAAGAATACTAACATTTTTTCTAAGTAGACAACGCAAAATCAAGATCTCGAATGTACAGGGACTTGTAGATGATGGCTGGTTTATCAAAATCTATTGTACTCATCCAAAAATGTAGCAAATTTTCTAAAGTTTCTGAAACTTATAACTATTTTACAAGAGGTCTACTAGTTTTTTGAGTTATGCCCTTTTCTGTGCCCTTCAAAAAAGGCCTCTGCGCCGAAAGTGATATAGAGGTCCACCCTAGAACATTGTGTTGCGCATCAAGCTGGCTGCTGAAAGGATGTTTTTAATTATTAGCTAAGGTCTTGTTTTTAGCTAACTTGAACTGGAATCTGATAGAAAAATGAAAAAAAAAAAGTCTTTTTACACACTTTCACTAGCACTTCTTAAAAAATACCAAAAATCGAGGCTTTGTAACATATTCAAGATGAATTTTTAAGTCGTGTTTATTTTCAAAAAACCGGTTACATAATTTTGAATATTTTAGCCAATAATGCATTTTGCAAAAGATATTTAACCTCAAACTTAAAAAAAAACGAGCAGCGGCACAGAGGCCTTTTTTGAAAGGCACAGAAAAGGGCATAACTCAAAAACTAGGAGAACTCTTGTAAAATAATTATAAGTTTCAGAAGCTACAGAAAATTTGCTACATTTTTGGATATGAGTACAATAGATTTTGATAAACCTGGCATCATCTACAAGTCAAAAACCTTGCCGCAAATTTCGTCGGCTACCCTGTAATTGTTGGTAGATTGTGTTTCCATCTAGGACTAGTTATGGAAAATGTCAAGTTCCTGAAAGACACCAAAAATTACAGTATGCCTAAAATCTGAACCTCTTTTATCAATCTTAATCTACAGGACTTTTATCCAATCAGGTGAAGAATCCAAGTCAAGTCAAGTAGGTAAGTCAAGGGACTGACGCAATGCTTGGACTAAATGAAACAAAGAATATCAAGCTAAAGATTCAACTCTCTCTTTCCCCAGAATTCCCTCAAATTTGTATAGATCAAACGTGTCAAATGTGATCGAATCGAAACGCTCAAACACGTAAAAATTTCTCTGCCAACTTTCTCTGCTTTGCTTTCTTTTATTTATACAATGAGTGAAGCCAAAGTTTTTCTTTCGTTTCTGTGGCCAATCTTCCCCAAAATCTTCTTTAAAAACCTCTCTCCCAGCTTAAACATTTGATGAGATTTTGGAAAAAAGATTAATGAAATTTCAGGAATACTTTGTCTGGGGTACACAGTGAACATGAAGCCACTCCATACACGGCATTGTTGGGAAACGAGAGGAGAAAAGCGTCGAGAAGGATGACTCCGCCAAGTAACACGAATAGTTCTGCGCATGATACTTTTTTATAGAAATTTCTTCTAAAGAAAACAAAGTTCTAGGGAAATATTTTAAAAGTGTTACTTTCAAGTTGTTCTGACTTTGAAACTTATCCATGATTGGTTTATTTGATTCAAGAAATGGATTAATTTGTATAAAATGTTGATTTCAAATCCATGAATACTAGGCAATATACATTATTATCCAAACCTAGATGATCAATCCGATAGCCTAGCTTCAGCTACACTACTGGACAATGAAATATGATATTTGAAAAACGATCGTCACTTTCGCGCGTCTGTACTTTTCTTTGAGTTCTAGAAGTACACGTAGTCATCCTTATCAAATTTTGGTCGGTTCTCATCACCATCTTTCCCTTTATCATTCTTTTGCGAACCGTATTAGTTCTTGGTTCCCGCGCACGTTCCGGTAGAGGGACTTTTACTTATACAGTACTGGACAATGAAATATGATATTTGAAAAACGATCGTCACTTTCGCGCGTCTGTAACTCCCTTGTCTTTGAGTTTAAACTATTAGTGTTATACGTTTTCTGAAAGCTCTTTTCAAGGGCTACACAATGGTAATATTAATATTTAGAAATACGGTAAAGACAAGGGAGTTACAGGCGCGAAAGTGACGATCTTTTTTCAAATATCATATTTCATTGTCCAGTAGTGTAGCTGAAGCTAGGCTATCGGATTGAGAATCTAGGTTTGGATAATTCTGTACGCATTCCAAACTTGCAATCTCTGTACTTGTTTATCTTTTTTGATAAAAACTAGATGATTTGCATTTTCCGATTGAATTTGCATATCAAATTACGAGAAAAAAAAGATAAAAATGTAGAATTTTGCTCGTTTTTTCTCATTTTCATACTTTCGCTCTCAAAAAAAACTATTTTTCACTTTTTATAAATGTAAATTGCAACAAGATAGAGAAATTAGCATTTAAAATCTTTGCGATTTGTGGCAAAAGATAAACAAGTACCGCAATTGTTTAGAAATCTAAATTTATCTTAGAATCAGACTGAAAATGATCAAAAAAATGATCCATCACTTGAATTTAAAAGATTTCAAAAACCATCCTTGATATTTCACATG
Source organism: Mesorhabditis belari (assembly GCA_958450365.1). Taxonomy (NCBI): domain Eukaryota; kingdom Metazoa; phylum Nematoda; class Chromadorea; order Rhabditida; family Rhabditidae; genus Mesorhabditis; species Mesorhabditis belari. Next base: position 3,860,145 of record CAUEEP010000736.1, read on the forward strand.
TTCTCTTCACCTTTCTTGGATTCTTTGATCTAATAGGTTTCTTGGTACAGTCTATTATTTACATAGTTTTCTCCCTTTTTTCTTTAAAATTCTTCTAAAAATGTTTATCCCCTTCCGGTGCTAAAAATGCTCGACTTCGTGTAGCCAGGGTATCACAGATTTTCTTCGTTTTCATCTATTTTTCTTTTCTTTTTCTTTTCTTTACATCATCTTCTTTTTCTTTGGTTTATTTTGATCTCTTCTCTTTAAACTTTGATGTGAATAAGACGATAAAACACAAAAATTCTTTTCTAGTCAAATTCTATGTCTAGTCAAGTCGTCTAGCAAGTTTTCTTTAAGTTTTCTTTAGTTTTCTTTAAGTTTTCTTTAAATTTTCTTCAGTTTTCTTCAAGTTTTCTTTAGTTTTCTTTAAGTTCAACTTATTCAAAGCCCTAAAAAAAGGTCAAACACATGGCCTCTTCAATGTTTACGTCTTTCCTAAAAGCAATAATATTTCTAGACTCAAAATTTTCAATATTACTTCTATATTTACCATGAAAATGTTCATAAATCTCGTTGAAACAAATATTTTGAATCGCTTTTTTCTTTTCTTCAAGAAAAAGCGATTCTTTTCTTTTTCTTTTTCTTTTCTTTATAAATCAGGGTACTCAGTGTCACTTCTTGTGTTCAATTTGACAAAAAAATCTTTAAAATAATCTTCTTTAATAATTTCTATCTTTAGACTTATTAGAGCTAATTTTTTTTTGAATAAAAAGATTGAATAAACCTTTACAGATTCTCATTGAAATACACTCATTGAAAGAATTTACGTCAAGAGAGATTATCTCTCGACTAGAATGAACCCCGTGTTGTCAATGATCTCAGTGATTTCATTCACAAGTGTAAAGTAAATAAACTGCGTCAACAATACTAGAGTCAATAGTATATTTTTAGCTAGTATATTTTAGCAATGCATATAGCGAACATCAATAGCTAGTATATTTTAGCTAGTGCTAGCAATACATATAGCAAACATCAATAGTATATGCTTCATGTGACTTTCAGTTTTTTTTAAAACTTTCGTAAACACTCAGATAGCTTTATGCTTCAAGAAAGTCAAAAAAAATGTTTCAAAAAAAAACTTGTACATCAAAAATATTGAATTTGAGAGAAAAGTGATTGTCGAGAAATAACCCTTTAATAAACCGGGATTCGTTTTGTGAAAAAGAAAATTCTGAGATCATTTTGGGATGTAGAAAAGAAAGCAAGGAAAATGATGAGGCTTTAGATTCAAACTGACTTATTCGAACTGACTTATTCAAACGAATAACTGATTACTTGAAGTAATTAAAGGATACAGTAATACTAATACTATCTTAGGATTACCGTAATACTATTTGCCTTAAAGTAAAGTTCTAGGATCATCGTAATGCTATCTTAGGATTACCGTAATACTATTTATCTTAAAGTAAAGTTGTAGAATTACCGTAATACTACCTTAGGATTACCGTAATACTACCTTAGGATTGCCGTAATACTATTTATCTTAAAGTAAAGTTATAGAATTACCGTAATACTATGATCGTAAAGTAAAGTAATAACATTACCGTAAAGATATTGTAATCTTTCTCAGATTACTATCTTTAACATTACGATATTTAGAATTACGATGTTCTAGGGTTCTAGGGAATACGGTAATCTTTACAACTACAGGACTTAAGTCTACAGTATCTTTTAGATATTCTATAGGATTACAGTATCCTTTAGGATTGTATTATGAATCTAAAGCCAGCCATATTCTTGTAAGCGGAGAGACTAGACACCGAGTATCACATTTTGGCCGAAAAGGAGAATCGTTTCATGAAATACTCTCAGGAAATGATATGGAGAAAGTGGAGAATAGTCAGTTATAATACCGTACTCTAATAATAACTTTTATCTTGACGGAAAACTAGTCACACAATTCACATTCATAATCTCTTTTCATAACTCTTTTTATAACTAACTTTCTCCCCTTTCAATTATATCATTTAAAGTTTTTTTGTTAACAAATTTCTTTAGAAACCCTTTTTAAATAAATGAAAATTATTTTCCCCAAAAGTAAAATCAAATTTGCGAGAAATTAGAGTGAGAATGAGAGATCTCCGTCATCGCCGGCGCTTGTCTCCTCGTCGAACTAAATTTGGAAAGTTGTTAATTGGTGATTGGTGATTCGATGTAAAATAAAGAATAAATATTCAAAGCAAACAAACATCAGCTGGTGGATAGAAGAAAGCCTCAGCTCGAGCCTCTCCAAACTCATTCGTCGCCACACAAGTGAACACACCCAAATGCTTCCAGGAAGCTGATCGGATCAATAAGTCACCGTTTTCCAAGACCTAGAAATGTTTTGGTTTAAGATTATACCAGCCATGAGACTCGACTGATGGCGTGGCGCAGTCGGGACCGCACTTGTTTACAGACCAAGCCAGGTAAAGGCTTGACCTCGGGTTCAACTCCCCGTACTGCCAATCAACTGCCGACTTTTTCATTTTTTAGTTTAGCTGCCACAAGTATATTATATTTTGAGACTATAGTTATATACAGAGTGTCTCAAAAAAATCCACAAGCAAGAAATTTTCATAGCAAGAACTTAGATGTCAAGTTGGGTTCACTAGAGAGGTTGAGTTCACTAGAGAAGTAAGTTGAGTTCACTAGAGGAGTTGAGTTCACTAGAGAGGTTGAGTTCACTAGAGAAGTAAGTTGAGTTCACTAGAGAAGTTGAGTTCACTAGAGGAGTTGAGTTCACTAGAGGAGTTGAGTTCACTAGAGGAGTTGAGTTCACTAGAGGAGTTGAGTTCACTAGAGGAGTTGAGTTCACTAGAGAAGTTGAGTTCACTAGAGGAGTTGAGTTCACTAGAGAAGTTGCTGAAATACAAAGTGAACCAAAGAACAGCTAATGAAATACTGTAGCTATATACAGGGGATCCCAAAAAAATACTTTGGGTCTTTAAAAATATTTCCGGTGGCTCAAGGTGGTATGGTGGAAAAATGATTTTTTATTTTTTTTTTTTTGCACTTTCCACTCAACCTCTCTAGTGAATTCAAATTGACATCTAAGTTCTTGCTTGCTCTTGCAAGTGCATTAGAAATGATATGTTTCTATCTTAAGCACAAGTACAAAGTACAGTTGAAGTACAGCTTGTAAAGTAGACCTCATATCCAGGTGCATGGTTTAAAAATTCCCTCTCCGGTCCGTACCACGCGATCGACTTTGCACCAATTGTACGACAAAAGAGTTGCACTGTGTTTCCCTCGCGTTCAAATCTGAAAGTATAAACCAGTGAGAGTCCTGCTTTAATTTACCAATGAAATTTAGGATCTTGGAATTATTTGGAGAAAATTATTTACCTGCTTTCCGTGTACTGAACGATTTGTGGTGGTTGGCCTTCTTTTGAACATTTTGATTGGCCACCGGCTGAAAATTAGTTAGTTAAGATAGATTTTAGTTAAAACTTTGAAGTAATTGAGCTAAAGCTAAAGCTTTTAAGTGAAAGTCAAATGATTTTCCCGCAATTCACTCACCAACAACAATCCTTGCATCAGCCTTTTCAGTGATGAAACCATTTGTGACGACACATGTGTACTTTCCTCGATGTTTCTTCTCGGCACATGGGATTTTCTAAAAGAATCAGCTGTTTTTTTTGAGATAGATAGATTAGAATATTAATTTATGCATAAGCTGAGTTTTTACTTTATATTTAAACTTTACTAGCCATTCATTTTTGCATCATTTTTACAATGATTTCAAAAGTTCCTTGTCTACAATTCTGTAACGAAATATTAAAAAAATCCAACTTCCCTGTTTTGTTCTTGTTTTGTTCTAATTGTTTTTACTAATTAGAGAAAATGTTTTCTTTATCCCCAACTACGTTTATTAAGTTTATTGAGAGGATTTGCTGAAGTGGAAGATTCAAAATCCAAGTGCACACTTGGACTATTTATAGAGTCTAGATTTGTCTACTCACAAAAAAAACAGACGATTAGTCAACTCTAGCGTCACGAATCGTTAACAGATGAGTGAATTTGAATATCAAAGACTTCTTCACTTATTCTTCACTCAGAAAGTCCTTGATATTCAAATTCACTCATTCTGAACATTCATTTACAGAGCTGGCAATGAAATGCGTCGGGATTTTGAAATGAATCGGATTATGGGAAAGGTTATCGGTGGGAGAGTTGGCTTATTCCCTGGCAATAATTATTGTAGTGATTTGACGAGATATTTGCAAGATACAGTTGAATTTAAGGCAAAAATTGATCCCAAAAATTTGAGCATAGTGACGCTCAAAGTCGACTCAGTGGCTCATTGATTTTCTTGAGTCAACCAATTGAAACTAGGAAAATTGGAGAGGAGATTTGAAGCTTTCAAATCATATATATCAAATGACAAATCAATTTTTACAGAAAACATTCTCCCCTTCATAGAAAAAGTCATAAAAAAGTCAATTTCTAAATTCTCCCCCTTCGATATCGCAAAAGATTCACAAATTCTTAAGTTTGATTGAATGAACATAGATTTCATCTTGTTTTTAATCAAATTTTTCCTTTTTCAAGTGATCACCGACAATTGGAATGGGTTAACTTTTTTGATTTTCAAATAAGAAACGAGCAAAGAACGCCTTTCTCCTTTCAAAAGTTGCTCCAAAAAAAACCCTGCCATTTTCTGTAACAAACAACTCCAAACTGAATCTACTCTATTCAACTGAATTCAATCTTTGTCCAAAACTCCTTTTCTTTAAAAATACCCACAATTGTTGTCCTTGTGATTGAGGTCTCTACGGTGGTCTTTCCCACATTGTGAAGCTTCTCAAGAAGATTATTGTCTTGACCACCGACAATTGGCTTTCCATTCAACAACCTGAAATGTTTTAGTTTCAATCGTTCGCAAAAATGTAGCTAAATTGGGGTAAGATAGATAGAATTTGTTTATCATTGTAGCCAAATCAATCTCTCTGTGACCCTGTTAATCCTTAAACTTTAAACTTGTTCACAGCTGATCATTCTTTCGTCTTCATCAATTTAAATCCAATTTAATTTCCGTGAATTTGCAAATTCTAAAGCTTTAAAGGTCAGTAATTGAGCAAGCAGCTCTCTCTCGAAAAAAAAACAAAGAAAATAAAGTGCTAATGGACCAGAAGTGTAGAGAAAAATGGGTTGTTTGTGGGGTATTCTGAGATTTTAATTTCCTGCTTGCTTTAGAGAAAAGTGACTTTAAAATAAACGAAAGATGCATAAAAAGTTTATTTAATGGCTCAATCTATGAACTATTTGAGACTTTTAAAACTCATGATCACTATAAAAGAGCAAAAACTAAGTCAAAATACTAATTTTCATTATTATTTCCTTAGTTTTGAGTATTTAGAGCTTCTAACTAGAAAAAAAAATGGATAAAGCATTCTCATTCAATCCGGATTTACGAATGTGTTTTGCTCGTAATCAAACGAATGAAAAAAAACTCGAAAAACTGAAAAACTGAATGAATCAGTTCATGAATATTGCAAGTTTTTGCTTGAATTTATTCAAAAATCAAATTACCATGTGAAAACTGGAGGTGGAGTGCCGATTGCTTCACAAGAGAGCTCGAATGAAGAGCCCGATTTGACCATCTGACTCTCGGGCTTTGTCGCTATCCTCAACGAGAGCTTCTCTTGTATTGAAGCTGGAAATGGTTTTGGTTTTTGTGAGTGCTGTTCAGCTTTGAAGCAGTAGACTTTCTGTTTATGGTAAAGCTTAATTTCTGCAGTACTTTTACGGTTCTACAATGTAATGGAGCTACAGTACTTGTCCTGAAAAAGTACTCAAATTTCTAGAAAAGCAAAACTCCAACTCTTTTTACTTAGATTCACAGCTGTATTTGTTCAACTTGTATAGAGCTTAGTTTATTGAATTTAAGAATTAGTTTAGTTACTTTAAGATTTGCTTGTTTCAAGTCATAAAACACTCTTCAAAAGAAGATATTAAAACGGTTAGGTTATCGGACATCTGATACGCCCGCCCCTTCGCCATTGGCAAACTTTGAGCTCAAATTTCTTGATGTTGGGTTATCCAATTTAAATATTCTTGATATCATTAGATGCGCCAAATCTTTCTCTATCGATTGGTATAAAAACTATTTAAATCGGACAGCCCAACACCAAGAAATTTGAGCTCAAAGCTTGCCAATGGGAAAAGGGCAGGGCGTCTCAATGTCTCACAATCGTTCAATATAGATATCAAGTTTTGTACAACTAGGTGTTTTAAACTATCGATATTGATGATTGATACAGCAACTATGGACTATTTCAGCTTAAAGTTAGATTTTCAATGGCTAAGAGGCGAGACGCGTATAAAAGGTCCGTCGCCCCGCCCCTTTGCCATTGGCAAACTTTGAGCTTGAATTTCTTGATGTTGGGCTATCCAATTTAAATAGTTTTTATAACAATCGACAGAGAAAGACTTGGCGCATCTAATGATACCAAAGAATATTTAAATTGAACAGCCAAACACCAAGAAATTTGAGCTCAAAGTTAAATTGCCAATGGCGCGTATCAAATGCCACAATCAAACCACTAAGCCTTAATCTTTCAACTTCATTTACCCAGTTTTACTTAAAACCTATGATTTGTGTTTCTTGCGTGACTCTTCGAGTTCTTTATGACTTTTAACGTGACTTTTAAGCCCCAACCTCAGAGTGGGAGATTAATTCACTCTTTTGACCTCTCAACGTCACTTTTCTTCTCTTTTAAACCTCCACCCACGTGATTCCCATCATTCAAGTAAATGCTTGAAGCCTCATCTCAACATTTCAACTTTTCTCATTATCTTTCATCTAATCTAACAGATTAGAAGTTGAAAGGCTTTGGATAAGGTACAGTTTTTGAATCATGATGTGAAAATCTGTGCTCAATCGAGATCAGGGAAACCTTTCTATAATCTGTTTATCTATTTTTGAAAAGATATCCAAATTATTTCCTAATTATTAATTATTCCAATTTTGCTCTTTTCCTTTTCCTTTATGATGTAAATCTTGCTCTTTTATGTGAGAAATTTTTGGATCTATTTTGAAAGAAAAAGCTTGCATTTTTTTTGCATAAAAAAACTGAAAACTCGGCAAAATATTTACTTCATCACGTTATCAGAAAGAGATTTCGCTTAAATTTTTCAAAATATTTATCCCAAAAAACTCTCAGATTCACTTACGGGTTTTTTTTTCAGGTTTGATACGAAAATCTCTGCAAAAAAACTAGGCTTTCGTGGCTCTGAGCAAACAAAATCAAGACTTTGATTGAAATTTCTTTTTTTTTTTGGTACGAAAACGTGAATGATGGTAATGAAATGAGTAAAAAAAGGTGACGATTTTTTTTTTGAGAAGAAATGGCTTTCATAGTTCATTTACCCATTTGGTGACGTGGTAGATGGAAAAAAATGGGGAACATTGGTGAAAAAGAAAGGTAATGAAAATTTTAGAGGCACTTAAAAGATAGCTTTTAAGTAGTTACTAAGGTTATTTAAAGTAAAATGGAGTAATTTAGATTAATTTCGAGTCAAAAGTGGGCGTAGAAAGGTTAAAGATTTCTTTGAGCTGAAACACACTCTTTCTGACACACTAAATGTACATTATTTCTAGAAAAAAACGCTTTTGAATCTATGAAAAAAAGATTTTATTTTCTTTGAGAATGATTTCTTTAAGATTTACCGTATTTCTTCGAATAGAAAGATCGGGTAAAGAGTATCATCGCGTACTCCTGCGTAGCAGCCCTTTTTAAAATTTCTTTTCTGCATAAAAGCTTTCAATGAAGTGCTATAGGGCTGGAAAATGACTCAAAAATACCACATGAGCTAACAGATTTTTGAGTCATTTTCCAGCTCTATAGCACTTCATTGAAAGCTTTTATGCAGAAAAGAAATTTTAAAAAGGGCTGCTACGCAGGAGTACGCGATGATACTCTTTACCCGGTCTTCTATTCGAAAAAATACGGTATTTGAGATTTCTTTGAGAAAGAAATACTTGAATGAATTCGAAAATTACTCGTTTTTTGATGTCAATAAAAATCATAACTCACAATGTCCAATTTGTTGTGAAATTTGCATCAAAGCATCGTGAAGATTCTCCTTTCCTTTTTCTTGTTTTTCATTATTTTTGTTTGTGTTTGATGGAAGGCCGTTGAGTGAAACAGCTAAAGAGCCCAAGAACACGAGAAGCACTTGATCTGACCGCATCAGAAACAATTGAATACTGCTTGCTGAAAAGGTGAAATTGTAAGTAAAAAAAAAGCAAAGAAAGCAAGTCAAAGTTAAAGTTAAAGTGAAAGCAAAGAAATTAAGCATTAAAGAAACTTTTTCAATCAAGTATCTAGCTTAAGGTAAAGAACAAAACTGAAGATCTCTGGATTGAAAGTCAAAACTGAAGTCGAATCTCTTCATTTACAATGATGATTTTAAGGATTTCACTTTAAAATCATCAAAGCTGACATACCATGATGAGAATTCTAAAAATGGTCAACTAAATCCCAAGAAAGAAATGAGAAAACAAGGATCAAACGAAAAAAGGAGTTAAGACAAGGCTAAGCTGGGGTTATCTATGGGAAAAGAGGAGACAAATAATAAAAGTTTGAGATTTTTTTAGCCATAAACGATGTTCAAAATAACTTTGAGTGTTTTGGGGAGAATGTAAAGCTTTTTTGATTGGTTTTTCTTTGAGTAAACGCTGAAAAGCATCCTTTCTGATGGTCAATGATTTTAGCTAGTGTTAATTCACTGACAGATAACAAAACATCTAAAAATCTTTTGAAGAAAGATCAACTACAGTACTACTTGTTTACTATAAACTAGTACTATAAACTTGTTTAGCAAGAAAGGGATAAGTGCGTTTGCTAGAAGAGATTTGTTTTAATTTCTTGAAGAGCGCAAAGTAGACTATAGGTAAAAGTTCAATTGTACTCAATTGTTCATTTGTTCAATTTGAGTTCAATTGTTCAATTGTACTCAATTTTACACCAATTGTACAATAAGAAACCAATTGTACAATTAAAAACTCAATTGTAGACCAATTTTACTTAAAAATGGAATGTTTAAGTTTCTAAAGGTAACCCAACTACATTATAAGCCAAAAAAAGCTTTGTATCTTGTTCATAAATAACTTTTTGAGGTCCAATTTTCATATCAAAGTCCTAGCTTGTCACTTTCTGCTCAAGAATAGATTTTCAAAAGATTGAAAAACATTGGGAAACATTGTACCAAGAAAATTTGAAGGTAAAGTTTTATTTTAAAGATTTACATACAAATTCTTATTTTTTTTTCTTATCTAATCTTTTAAAAATGATCAAGTAACAGATTAAAGTGAGACAGAAAAAGAATTGACGCGAATTGACACTGACAAAATGGTACTCTCCTATTATACCCCCACAGCATCAATCCCATTATACCCCCACACGCATCATTCCTGTTATACGCCCACATTTTAAAAAATTAGCATTTATCCGAATGATGTTTTTCCCAAAGCCCAAAGAAAAACTCGAAGAACTTTCTTAATTCAACGGATCCTTCGATTCACACACAAACTATCGAGCGGCTATGGGGAAGCGCAAAGTGGCGGAATAACAAGCACCGCGGTACATCACGTCATCATTTGGAAAGCTACCTTGCGGAATTCATGGTCAGAACTGAATTGGGAAAGATCGATTACTTTGATTGGGTTCTTAAAAGGATTGCCTCCAAATGGCCTCCAAAAATTGAATTGTGAATTTAATGTGTGTCATTATGAATTGTAGTTAGAAAAGCTTTTTTTAAAACCTGCCATTTGTGGGGTATAATGGGATTGATACAAACTAGATTTTGTTGTTTTTTTGTCAAATGTTAATTTTTTTAAATGTGAGGGTATACTGGGATTGATGTGTGTGGGGGTATAATGGGATTGATGTGTGTGGGGGTATAATGGGAATGATGCTGTAGGGGTATAATGGGATTGATGCTGTGAGGATATAATGGGAAAGATTTATCGACAAAATAAACCGACAAAATAAATCGACAAAATAAAGATTTATAAAAAAGATAAACTTACCGTAGGACTTAATTCAGAGATTAGCATTTTAGATGAAAGAAATGGGAATGGGAAAGGTGAGATCCCAAGGAGATGTCCATTTAATTCCATCCACAAGCCCCGCCCCTTTTTCCCCTTTCACTCCATCTCTTGATAAGGAAAAGAGAAACACATTGCATACAGATTTTCCCACGCTTTCTTTTATCCCTTTTCATTATCGAAAGGAATTTGAGAAGAAATTTTGAATGATTTTGAATGATCGACAGTTGTCCTGAATTCCGATCATTGCTGAGCAAAATAGCTCTAGAAAATGCTAGAAAATGCTAGAAAATGAGTCATTGTCGACTGAATATCATGGGCAAAAGATATTTATTCAAGAAATTTTCTCGAAATCACATTTTAAAATCGAATCAAATTAGAAAAGGAAACTTCAAAAACCAACCGATTAAGCAAAAGTAAGCAAAGAAGCAATTAAGCAAAGAAGAATTGGCTTTAAAGTTTTAGCCTTTTTTGGTTGCTTTTGGTTGCTTTGTTGCTTTTGTACTTTCGAATTCGTTGAATTTAAAATTTATCTATACAATCTAATCTCTAAATGCAAAGAAAAAGAGCTTAATTGTTCGTTCGTTCACAAAAAGTAATCACTTTTTGAGAAATTCTCTGTGAACTGATTGCTGGAAAAAAAAACTGAAGAACTTTTCAGTTTTTGATTGCAAAACGGCTAACTTCTGGGATCAACAGGTGAAAAATCGGATTTTTAATATAATTTGGCAATTTTAGCATTAAAATTTGAGAAAAATGAAGGAAAAAAAATTGAGGAAAGCACAAAAAGTTTGGAATAGAGCTGATTTTATTTGAGTATGATTGAACGGCTAAAAAATATGATTGAACTAGAGATCACTAGATAATTGATCACTAGATAATTAATCACTAAATAATTAATCACTAGATAATTAATCTATTTTAAATCTTTGTAAGAAAGCCAGACGGGTTTTGACCTAAACTCTGCTCTTTTTTTTGGCTTAGCTTTCCTTTTCACCTGGCTTTTGATCTTGCTTTGCTCTAAGAAACAGACAAGCTTTGTTTTACTAATAAATTTGACTAAAACATTCTTCTAACATTGATTTCACATCCAAACTTGAGAAAGACTTTGCCTATGAAGACTTGAATCATTTACAATCCGTTACAATCTTTTACAAAGTCAGAAATCCAAAAAAAACCTACACGTACACATATATTCATGTATAAATGTGTCAGAGTTTATTTTTCCCAACATTTACCTCATTTTTTTCAACTTTTTATTGGTTAATCGAGCAGAGAGCTGTGCATTAGAGCGTTTCAAAACGTTGCAAAACGGCCAAAACACGAAAATTTTCCAGATAGCCGCTTTAGAGTTATTTCAATGAATGATTTTGACTCAAAGGTCAGCGGAGTCGACAAAGGTCAGCGGAGTCGACAAAGGTCAGCGGAGTCGACAAAGGTCAGCGGAGTCGACAAAGGTCAGCGGAGTCGACAAAGGTCAGCAAGTCTTTTTTAGGTTATTTAGCTAAAAACCGACTTCATTTATGTCATTTTAACCATCAGAAAGTCTAGCTGAGAAATCTGGCAATATTTCAACTTTCACCATTGTCAATTTGCTAAAACTGTGTGTCTTAGTGTTGTTTTAGTGCTGTTCATCGTTTTTTCCTTTGTTGTTGCGGAAAAAATTGAATTTGATGTGATTATTGTGAGAATATAGCCTCCTCTTTTTACTACCAAAACTCGTCACCGCAATCTATTTGATCCGGATTTTTTCTTTACTCTTTTTAACTTTGATAATCTTTCCAAGAAGGATACAGAGATATTCAATCAGTAAAATTGAGCAAGAGTTTGGTAAGGTTTAAACTGTCTGACGCTAATCGTAAGCTGGGATTAGATTGAGTGAGGTTTGGAAACGATCGAACATTACAAGTGTTTTCATTTGATGAATAGACGGGGCCATGAAGATTGCGTCGAATGGAATTGCCATTTACCAAAGCCTTTACTTTATGCGAGTCTAATATCAAAATGTAGCCCTTCAATTGGGCTACACGATGATATAAAAAACTAGAAAAATGGCCGCAAAATGAGAGCACCAACACTACATACCCATACAAAAGACGTTACGGCGTTGTTTGTACTACGATGTACAGTCGGTGCTCTCGCTTTGCGGCCATTTTTCTTGTACTAAACAATAGTTTTTCTAAAAGTTTTTATATCATCGTGTAGCCCAATTGAAGGGCTACATTTTGATAACAGACTCGCATAGAGTGGCCCTGGTAAGGCCCTGGTAAATGGCAATTCCATTCGGCGCAATTTTCGTTTTTACACCGTGGCGTAATCTTCAATGACCTGAATAGACTGCTTATTAACAATTGCGAAAAGGTTGATCAAAAGATTTTAAAGATATTCAGCTAATGATTCTAGTAACTTATTAGTGACTAGGCTAGACAAGAAGAAGCAGATCAGGGCTATGCTCAAAGCCAAGGTAGATAGAGCCAGAGGCAGGAGAAGACCAGAACTAGAGCCAGGTGAGAAACCAGGAATGAACTTGGCTTCTGGTGTGGCTTTGGTCTTGCACAGACTCTAGGATCCGGTTGAAACATTTATTCCTGACATAATCACAAATTTCACTGAACAACTGATGACTTCACTTGTACAGTTCATATTAAAAAATGAAAATCATCACTTGTACCCCCCTTAGCTTCCCATAAAAAATATTCTCTCTTCCCTTTTTGGTCTTCCCATAAAAAAATATTCTCCTAAAAATGAAACTCCATTTTTATATAGGATTACTCGAGTTTCTTACACAAAAATTTTGATTAAATGAACTGAAACGCAAAAAAATGAGATGATCATGATATTTGGAACGGAGAAAAGAGTAGAAAGAGAGAGAGAGAGAGAGAGATAAAGTCCAAGCTAATCTCCAATTCGAAATGAGCTTTGTGCCTTTTTTTGGGATGGGACAAATGAAGAGAAAATGGGAAATTCGGGAGTTCTAAAAATGGGTATTTGGGGGAAAAGCGGGGTTTAGAATTGGGAAAACAATATTTAACGAGATTCTCGGGGTATTGAATGTGATTGAAAATATGAATTTGTCCGCTTTGTAACAAGATTTTTGCGATAAAGGTAAACAGAATGAAATTTGACGATTGTTTGAGCAAAACAATTAGATTTTATTGTCTTAAAGGATCGGATCGATTCTCCAAAACCAAATTGTCAAGAAATATATGTAGTTTTTGATAAAGTTTTATTAGAAATGATAAAGTACACTACTGGACAATGAAATATGATATTTGAAAAATGATCATCACTTTCGCCCGTCTGTAACTCCCTTGTCTTTACCGTATTTCTAAATATTAATATTACCATTGTGTAACCCTTGAAAAGAGCTTTCAGAAAATGTATAACACTAATAGTTTAAACTCAAAGACAAGGGAGTTACAGACGGGCGAAAGTGATGATCGTTTTTCAAATATCATATTTCATTGTCCAGTACTGTATAAGTAAATATTAAAGTAAACGGAGAGCATTTTAAGCATTTAATGCAATTCCTTTTTACCTACAGTACTGGACAATGAAATATCATATTTGAAAAACGATCATCACTTTCGCCCGTCTGTAACTCCCTTGTCTTTACCGTATTTCTAAATATTAATATTACCATTGTGTAGCCCTTGAAAAGAGCTTTCAGAAAATGTATAACACTAATAGTTTAAACTCAAAGACAAGGGAGTTACAGACGCGCGAAAGTGACGATTGTTTTTCAAATATCATATTTCATTGTCCAGTACTGTAAATCGATTTCTCAAGAATTTATGAGTTATTAAAGGATCAAATCTGCTTCGATTGAGTCTTTTGATTAGTTTTGGTTTGAAAAGATGTAGAATTTCTTTAAAAATATAGCCAAATTGCTCTAAAAAGGATTCCAAATGGGAAACCCTTTATACCAGAGTCGTTTGCCAGATGGAGAACGATTATACGGCCGCACCAGGAACATCTTGAACATCCATTTTATTGGGTTGGTGGAAAAGTCCTTTCCGATTTTTTGGGAGAGTATCTTAAATTTGTTGAATTTTGACGTTTTATAGCTCATCCTAAAGCTGAATTCAAGACGGATCGATTGGTAAAAACCGTTTTGAGATATCTCTTTTCTAAAAGTTTTTACAGCTATTTTAGTAAAGGGCGGCAGAGCCAAAAAATGGGTGTTAGTTTTTCATTAGTTTTCCGTGCAGAAACCTAGGCTAAAAACAGCCAAAAAATGGCATTAAAATACATTAAAAATGATTATAGATGATATTTAAAAAGAAGATCGAAAACCTTCGGCTATAAAACTGTAAATTTATAGCCGAAGGAAGAGTCGGGGAATCGATTGGTGAGATTCATTTTATTAACTTGTATTTCTGTGCTTTGAAATCTTCATCTTCATCTTCATCTTCATCTAGATAAAGTCAAAATTTCAAAATACCCGTATTCAAGTGAATTACAAGATTCAAAAGCAATGATCTTGTGAAACAGAACACCTGATCACGTCACTGAACTCAAACCAATTGCGTAACTGGTCAACGGAGGTCTAGCTACGTCATTTCTCTTCTTCTCTACTCTAACACGAGATTCAAATTTGTCCTCATTGGTGTCAATGGTTGATTTCAGAAAAAAAAAGAGAGAAAGGACAGGTGTTTCTTCCCTTTTCTCATTTCCTTTTACTTTAAAAAGAGATGAACAGCAGGTGGTTTTCATAAAAGAAATCGCTAATCGCCTAAACACTCCAACACCATAATTATCGCCATTCTAGAGTCTCGACTTGTTGATTGAAAAATGAACTCTAGGATAATGAGACTTGATCAGGAAGAAGCTGAACTCAACTTAAATAGGGTCAGCTTAGAAATACTTTAATAGTTTTTAGAAAATGATGAGAATCGGATTTGTTTTGAGGTAAGAAGACAAGACTAGCTTGCAGAAGTCAATCTGAAGCCATTTTTTTTATTCTAAACTAAAGATATTTTCTCATAGATAATTTGGAATCAATCTTGAGAACTTTGGATGTGTTTCGATGACTTATTAGGACCCGGTTTAATTACCCAAGTGCCAACTTTACATCTAGAGCAGTCTTCCAGAGGTCATCCGTTCTTCTTTTATCCAATTCGGTTTAATTACCCAAATCTTTGATGGGTTTTGTTGTGAATTTATTGATTTCAAAGTTAAGATTGTATTTGGAAGGTATTTGACGAAAGCTTGCTATATTTGAATGGAAATTCATCTGTGTACAATGTCTATAAGTTCCAGTATCAAAAAGCCAAACTAAAAAGTAAAAGGGAACTTTGATCTAACTAGAATTTTCTCTTTTATCAATAATATACACTTATCTCTTAATCATTTATCAGCTTTTCATCTTGAGCATTTTCATCTTTCCCATTACCACTTTTGTCTCCGTCACGAATAACCGTTTGGCATTACCGATTCGATTCGGTGAGTCATACAAACTGCAAACATTACTCATCCCATTTACCGTAGCGGACATAATTTTGGAAACTTTTGTTTTTCCTTAAAAAATTCTCTGAATAAAAACTGATTCGGTATGTTTATTAGCAAAAATCAATGAATCAATGACAGCCTGGCACGTAAGCAAAAAGCACGTAATAATCTATAGACAGAACTTTGGAACTTTTGAAAACGATTATTTTTAATGCATTTATCTATAAATCCAAAGGACATAAATTTGGAAACTTTAAAAAAATAACTCTAAATGATGACGTAAATCATTAAACTTCTAAATTACAACAAAAACAAATAAAACAATTCAATACTTTGTGGAAAATCCTTTAGAATCAATGACAGCCTGGCACGTAAGCAAAAGGACAAAAGGTAATCTATAGACAGAACTTTGGAACTTTTTGAAAACTATTATTTTTAATGCATTTATCTATAAACCCAGAGGACTGTTCTCAGAAGAAAGGAATTAGTCCTATGGAATAACCAAACCAGAGTCCTGATTTAAACCCTATTGAACATCTATAGAAAATTCTGGAGATAAGCTGTAAAGGTGTTAAGAACTTAATGCCTTTACAGCTTATCTTAATCTTAATGAAATAGCCATAATCTTAATGAAAAATTCGAGCTTTTGGCTAAGAAATGGATGGAAATTCCAACAACAACCATCGCCAAGTTATCCTTCTCGATTTTTTTATGCTTTGAAACGTTTTTGTGTCCCCTCACCGGAAAGTCCCCCGACAACGTTTTGGTGTTCAGCCAATCTAGCAAGCATATTCACCGCAATCTACAATATTCCTGTCTATGATTATGGCCTATACGAGATTGCTCAGTACTGTTAAGTGATGATTTCGTTGAGCCGATTTTTTGCTGTCTCTTTTGAAGGAGCGTTTTATCGATACACGTTGAGATTTCCGGCGGTGCAAGAATTTTTTGATCTGCTCTATTTCCAACTACACAGATGAGACGTATTTGACTAATATTGTCTCATTTTCAGGCTTTATTTCCATTTGGGGTTAGGATTGGAAACGAAAATTTAAACTGTTGGTGACACAACCAAAAACATTGAGCGAATCGCTTATCGAGGATCATATTATCATAATTCCTGGTTATCTAATGATTGCATTGGATTTGATGACAAATCGAAAAAAGGAAATCGTACGTTTAGAGGAAGCTTTAAAGCTTTTCTAGACTTAGAACTTAGAACTTTATAAGACTTAGAACTTTTCTGTTATACTACAATTATTATATAAAAAATACAATAAAGCTAAAGTAGTGAATGAAAAGAATTTCGGTTAATTGATAGGGAACCAAAAAAAAACGAATTACCTATCTATTTTTTCTAGAAAAGATCGCTTCTACTAACATTGGACAAATCAAAATTACGTTCTTATAGTAGATTTCTATAAAAATATATGGTATCTAGGTGGAATCTCGATGCTTCGCAAAGCTGTGAGTGATTATTGAATATCTATTGCTCTTCTTATCTCCAGCATTCAGGTCTCACCATCAATCGTTGCTTTGGTATCTGGTTTGATGGAATTTATTTTAAAAGAGTCCAACGTTTTCCCCTAATTCAAGCAATATTCGTTTTCATTGGTGGATTTGGTGTTGGTTATGTTTAGATTGAAGTGATAGGTTCGTGTGTTAGAGGTTTATTATCGGTCGCTCGAACCGGAAAATAACACTAGCGGTCTTGGTTTGATCATTAAGCTCACAAGGGAATGCCAACTGGATAGGCCAGATTCGGTTCGACCATTCCAAGACCATTTGACGCAGAATTGCACGCTGAGCACGATGCTGTTTCTGTTTTTGCTAAACGGAACTCTGTCAAAAGTTATACGCGTTTAATGTTTTGTAAGGAGTTTTAAAAATCAAACGTAGAGCTTAAAAACAGGCTTTTTAGATACGAAAGAGGTGTAGGGGTGGCCGAGTGGTTGTAGGTTAAAATAAAAGCCAAGACCTCGCTGATTCGAATCCGTCGACGGATTGGAACCAGGCAAACTACGGTGCTTATAAATCAATAACAGTTCTCTCCTGCACATGGTGATCGTCATTTTTGAGAATCACTTCTAATAGAGACTTGATCGGAGAGCCAGAATACTGTAGCTCCTTCAAATGAGCTATTGTTTCGAGAATTTCGAGCAGAGTCAAAATTCTTTTATTTTATTACACTTGATGTACCCATTTCTTTCAAGATTTCTTTTTAAGCCATGTATTTAACAGGCTTGCCCGTTCCATATCTGCACAATTTGAGAATTTAAATGTTTATAAATAAACAATGACTTTTACTTTACTTACAATCCATCATTTGCATTCGTTTACCAAGCTTGATTTGCTCAATAAATTTTTCTTTTAAACACTCTAGGAGAAACTAGAGATTTCAAGAAAAAAATCTAGAAAACTGACTTGAGAAATTTTGATTTTAAGATAGTTGAATCGGCTTTATTTAATCAGAGTTTGCTTTGACTTTTGGGTAATTCAACGAGAGCCTGCAGGCGAAAGAATAGATGTTTTTGTCAAGAATACATTTTAAAACTTTATCGCCAAAATAAAACTCCTTGATGAAGGCACTATGGTAGACTTTAGAATAGAAAAACGTTAAAGAAAGATAGTGTAATAAACCGTAAATACTGTAATAGTACCCCACCCCCATAATGACGGTGCGGAGTGTTGCGTAGTCTAGCCTTGAACGAGTTTTTCTCGACACTGGTTTATGCTACAATGCGCGCTTAGGTATCAAAAAATAGCTGAAATTCAGGGCTATTTTTTGATACCAAAGATAATGACGGTGCGGAGTGTTGCGTAGTCTAGCTTTGAACGCGTCCTTCTCGACACTGGTTTATGCTACAATGCGCGCTTAGGTATCAAAAAATAGCTGAAATTCAGGGCTATTTTTTGATACCAAAGACACATTTTTTGAAAGTACGGGCGCTTTGAAAAAAATGAAATACTAAAAAAACGTTTGCGACTACGCGACTGTACGAGGGGGTTGGGGTACTATTACAGTATTTACCGTAGATACGTCACATTTAAATAATCACAATAGAGTCGAGTATGCAGAAGCAGGGAAATGAGAAAACAAAAAAGAAATAGGAATGATTCTAAATTATATTTAAAATAGATTTGGAATTTCGATGCATGTCAAGCAAAAATTTTAGATTTATCACAAAGATTACGAGCATTTTCTCTTTCACAATGTCAAAAATCACAGAAAATTTATTCTTTCTACCTAGAAAGTACTAACAAAGTGAAAGTTTAAACTTTAAATTGATAAAATTCATATTTAAAGTCTGGGCTAATATTTCGAATTGTTAGATGATATGTGTAGATTAATATTGAAGTCGGGGATTACCAGAGTCCACCTGAAAACAAATGAATACTCAATGTTAGAATATCTGGAAGCTGATCAAAACAACGCCGTGAACAGCGCCATGGTAAAAATAACCCCTTCGGGGTTAAGTTTCTACGTGTTTCTTATTCTTATTATTGGGTTGGTGAATTGAAAACTGCGGGACTTTGGACTAAAATTTATTCAACATAAAGCGATCAATTCATTCCAAATAATTACCATTATTATTGACGACTTCTGCCCATTTTACAGGCAATTTGCGGATTCCTCTTTCGTAGTAGGATTTTGGTTTGTGTATGAGACAAGTGTGAGACTCAAAAATGGAGGACTGAAGATGTCCCAGTTTGAGCACTTTCTTCAAAAGAAACCCATTTTGGTGTCAATAGAAAAGTTGTGGAGAATCAAAAATTAGGCTTATAGCCAAATTTCCAAAAAGATACACTTAGTAGTTTCGCTTAAAATGCAAGTTTTGTGAAAATTCGTAAATTTCGCATTTCTTGAAAACCAGTTTTTGAATCGTTCTGAAAATTTGGATATAAGCTTGATTTTTGATTCTCTACAACTTTTCCATTGACACCAAAATGGGTTTCTTTTGAAGAAAGTGCTCAAACTGTCACATATGACAATAGCCCGCAGTTTTCAATTCATCAATCCAATAAAATATCTGGAAGCTGATCAAAACAACGCCGTGAACAGCGCCATGGCAAAAATAACCTCTTCGCGGTTAAGTTTCTACGTGTTTCTTATTCTTATTAGATACAGAATAAAATTATTTACATTTTGTATACTTTGGAATCACTTAAAACAGAAAAGAAACAGAATTGGTGTCGAGAAAAGCTAAGTTAACTTCTTTTTGAACCCCTTTTTTTGTTTTTTTGCATTTTCTTATCGTAGATTTGTTCTAAACGGCTCTAAAAAATTCAGCAGATAGCTTATTTTTTTTTCTGCATCGCTTGGCTGAGCAGCTGGAGTTGCAGACGATCCAGACAAATCATCGGAAACACAAAATAGGAAACACAAATAAACTTAACCGCAAACACATTATTTTGACCGGCCCTATTTGTACACGGCGCTGTTTTCATCAGCTTCCCAATATCTATGGGATAATAGCAATACATTTGTCTAATTCTTAGATTCAAAAGCTTTATTTTATAGGCTACAATACTTTACTATTAAATGAATACCTCAAGTGTGTTAAAAATAAGAATAGATTCGGAAAAAGGAAATCAAACTACATATCCTTGCAAATATTTTAGCGTTTTTGGCTCAGCCATTGGCTGAATATCTTTTCCGTAGTCACTGATGACCGCCCTGTCGCAAATATGGGGCGTGGGACAAATGCGACCTTTTTTTTGCGCACCTGGACATTTGCGCACCTTTTTTTGCTGGAAAAGGCCTTAGGCAAGGTCGTAGAGCTTCAAAAATGTTTTCATAGAAGGGAATCGTATGCGTAGATTCCGAATTTCGACAAATCACACCTCGCTGACACGTCAAATTTGGGCTAAAACGCAAAAACTACGCAACTTAACGCTTTTCCGCACTTTTTGCCTTTTAGCCCAAATTTGACGTGTCAGCGAGGTGTGATTTGTCGAAATTCGGAATCTACACATACGATTCCCTTATATGGAAATATTTTCGAAGCTCTACGGCCTTGCCTAAGGCCTTTTCCAGCAAAAAAAAGGTGCGCAAATGTCCAGGTGCGCAAAAAAAGGTAGCATTTGTCCCACCCCCCAAATATGTTAAGCCTCAAGCTTTTAAAGCTTTATGTTAACACAAATTTTACAGCTTTTTATTTTTTTCAACTGTTTCATTTTTCCACAACTAACCTTGATTTGTTGGTGTTTTCGATTGCATCTGATTCATCGGCACTCCCGGTTTTTTCTGTGGATTTCGATTACCCAAGTTGTCCAAATCGATCAACCCAGAAGTGCCCGCCCATGTTGTTCCGACCTGGGAATGTTTTAAGATGAATTCAAGAAGTAATAGATTATATCTTTAATCGAATAGTAATTACTATGGATATGAATGAATGAGTAACTGACTTTAGCTTGATTCGCCGGTGCAGTGGGACTTGAATTTGCGGCTTGCGCGAGTGAAGGACCACCTGAAAAGGTTTAGCTTTCAAAAAACAGATAAGCAGTAAAGGGTTTTAATTTTTGCAAAACAATGCTTACTCAATCTTTTTAATTGTTATACCTTGTCCCATTGGGAAAGAGATCGATGGCGCGAGGCTAACTCCAGAAGTCGGCTTGATTGGGTCGTTCATGAAGAAGTCCAATCCGGCGGACACCTGGAAATGAATTAAGTAGAGCTGTTTATTGTCAATAGGTGTACAACGGAAAAACGAGATTTGGTCACTTTAACGGTTGTTTTTTTAACGGTTTTTCGATAGAACTTGGATAATTCTACCTTCTTGTAGAAAGAAATGTTGAAAAATAGCTGTTGAAGTGATTAAAATTCCTTTGTTTGACACCTACCGATAATCAAACCGAAAATAACAAACTTAAGTAAGATGAAAAGAGTATTTCAATTTCTGATACACTTGTCACAATCGTTTTTCACTTACGGTATTTGAAAGTGGCATTGAGGGAGTTGGAACGGCCGAGAATGACCCGAAATCACCGAAATCGGTCGAAGGAGCGGCTGAGTGGCTACTAAAGAAATTTATTGAATATTTTTCGTTACCTATTAAGAGCTAAACTTTTTACTTTCCTTTATGAGTAGTAGTTATAAAAATCTACCCAAAAAGATCAACACTCTGCAAACCGTTGCTTGGCTGAGCAGCTGGAGTTGCAGACGATCCAAACAAATCATCGATCAGAGCACCAGAGCCGAAAATGGAAATGATAGTTGGATTAAAGTGAAATTTGCTTATTTCTTTACTTTTTAAGATTTACCTGAACCATTAGTAGGAACTGGTGATGAAATCCCGTCACCACTTGGGGGACGAGGTGGACGAGTTGCATTTGTCACAGTTGGAGCGGAAATCGGAGTTGAAGCAAAGAAGTCAACAGCTGGTGCTGGGGAAACTGAAATTGAGCGATGATATCATTAAGAACCAAAGGTTCTAAATAGTTCTATCTAATAGAAAATAAATGGCAAAGAATTTGGAATCAAGGGGAATTGAACCCTCGATCTTCTGCTTACAAATGCTCTACCGCTATCGGCGCCAAGCTATCGGCGTCTTCTTTACCCAAGAAGAAATAGGAAAGACAAGAAAGAGAAAGAAAGAAAGCTAGCTTTGTTTATGAAATAACCTTGCGGAGCCGCCTGTGGTCCATCGAGACTCAATAGATCAAACGTGGCAGCAATCGGTTGTGGAGGAGCTGGAACGGAAACTCTTGGAGAAACTTTTGCTGTCACTGATGCCGATCCTGGTACTGCGATTCGACCAAGTGAGGAGGATGGAGGAGCTGAGAGTTTTGATGGAGTTGAGCTTGCCGGTGAGAACTGAAACGTTTCATTTCATTTTCAGAACTATCCATTTACTGTCAACTTGTTTCTTTAAGTCCTTTAAGCTTTAAGTTCTTTACAATTTATTATTTCAGTCAAAGTTGGTGTAACATTGTTGCAAGATTACCTGCGGCTTTGCACTTGATGATCTCGCTGAAGCAAAGTCTCCAAAATCGTCATCATCGGGCGTGGATTTCTTTTTCTAAATTGACGATTTTAGATTGAGGAATTTTAGGGAACATTACTTCTACATTCTACATTGTTCTACATTACTTGTTCTACATTATTACCAAATTATGCAGTCAGGTTTTGTTAGCTAATCTTCACCTCATCCCGAAAACCGAGCTCCGGACTAGCCGAATCCCTTCTTCTCTCATCAGGAAATTCGAAATCGTTCACTTCTTCTTCTCTGAAATTAAAATTTAACAAAAAACAGATCTGTATATAAACTATTTGTCTCAACTAGCTACAAAAATGTCATTGATTAGGGAAAGGCACTAACTCCAGGCAAACTTTTGACTGGACATCTATTGCACTTTATAAGCAAAGCACGAACTCGAGATGAGCTTTTGACTGGACATCTATTGCACTTGATAGAATCGGGTATAAGAAATCCGAATCTGAAATCAAAATCTGCTGACTTTCCAGACGTGTAAAACTTCAATCGAAAACTTTGCGTCAAAACGGATGCTTTAAAAGGCTCCTTCCTAGCGAAGAAAAGGTGCGTTGGTAGCCTAGTGGATAACGCATTAATATTAGGTTGGCAACTAAATAATGGCCCTCGCCCTTTTTTTGATAAAATCTTTTAATCTTTGCGTTTAATCTACCCTCGCTTTTTGTTAATTGAATATTACTGAATTTCTGGTGCATTATTATACGTTTTTTACTTTCCTTGATTTGATACTTTTCAAATAATTTTGTTCAGAAATGGAAGATCTCAAATATCGAATGCGTGTCTGTCTCTGGTACGACTACAAACAAGACAAAAACAGCTGCCGAATCCCACAGAGATTTATTGCGAGTTTTTGGTGATGAAGCTCTTTCCGAAACACAATGTAAGAGATGGTATCGACGGTTCAAGGAAGGGGATGAAAGTCTTGAAGATGAGCCTCGCCAAAGCCTCGCCGAACTTCTGCAGAACGATATTTTGGAAGCAGCTTTAAAGGAGGATCCAAGTCAAACATCACGCCAGCTAGGGGATCGATTGGGCTTTTCGCATACTGCAATCGAAAAGCGACTTCATGCATTGGGGAAAAGTAACCGCAGTGGAAAGTGGATTCCGCATAAATTGAGCGAAGAAAATAAGGCTACTCGTGTTATCACAGCTGGAATACTACTAAAACTTGCGAAAAGGGAAGCTTCTTGGATTCCATTGTCACTTCTGATGAAAAATGGATCTTTTATGATAATCGAACGCGAAAACGACAGTGGCTTAGCACAAACGAAGACCCAAAACCAACTCCGAAGCCGGATATTCACTCAAAGAAAACTCTCCTCTGTGTGTGGTGGAGTTCTCGTGGGTTGGTGCATTTCCGAGGTTCTCAAAAGCCGGCAAACGGTTAATTCAGAACTCTATTCGTCTCAACTACATCGTGTAGATCAAGCAATTCGCTCTCAAGGACTCGAACCCTCTTCAATTCATTTTCTCCATGATAACGCAAAACCACACACTGCAAAACTTACAATGGAGAAAATCGAGGAGTTGGGCTGGAATGTTCTTCCTCATGCGCCATACAGCCCGGATATGGGGCCTAGTGATTACCATCTTTTTTGATCGATGCAACACTTTCTAGCCGAGAAAAAGTTCAATGACCTTGACGAAGTCCGAATTTCAGTGCAGAAGTTCTTTGACGATCAACCAGAAGAATTTTTCAAGAGAGGAATCCAGTTGCTCCGTCAAAAGTGGAAAGAAGTAATAAAGAATGACGGAGAATACCTTTTGGATTGATGTTGATATTTGTTCATCTTGTTAATAAATTTTTTGTTTTTACTGAAAAGGGTCATTATTTAGTTGCCAACCTGATATATTTCATATATTTCACCCACGAGATTATGGTTCGGTCTCTGATGCAGCTTTTTCTTTGTGCTCTTCTCTCTTCTTCACTAGCCTTTTAAAGCATCCGTTTTTATGCCAGATTTTAGATTTAAGTTTTACACGCCTGGAAATTCATTTGGAAGATCTTGATTTCAGATTCAGATTCCTTATACCCGATTCTATAAAGTGCACTAGATGTTCAGACAAAAGCTCATCTCGAGTTCGTGCTTTTCTCTAGTTAACTGCAATAACACCCTACCTTTTATCATCGCCGCTTTTCTCCCACGAGTACTTTCGTTTGTCGTACTTTTTGAAGTCATCGTCCCACTTTTCACCTGAAATGAAAAGATGTATCTTTAAGCATAGAATATTTAAGCTTTCAAATCAATCTTTATAAAGATTTTGCTTATATTTAGTACTAAGAAAACAATGAAAACCTACTGTTGGTACTATGTTGCCCTCCTCGACCCATTCGAATGTCATCCGGGGTGTAGCCCTGAAGAATGAGTTTTTAAATTGTTAAGATATTACAGTAATGATTTTAAATCAATCACTAAATCTATAATCATTTTATATTCGAATCTTTACCTGATATTTCTCTTTCGAATCTCCTTTCGCCTTCTTTCGCTCGGCTCTCAATTTGTCGTCATCTTGAAGCAAATCGATCACGATTTTCGCGCGATGTCGGACTAAAATTTTCCCAAAATTATTGAATTTCTATAATTGTTGGGGGTGGGACAAACGCGAACTTTTTTTGCGCACCTGGACATTTGCGCACCTTTTTTTGCTGGAAAAGGCCTTAGGCAAGGCCGTAGAGCTTCGAAAATATTTCCACATCAGGGAATCGTATGCGTAGATTCCGAATTTCGACAAATCAGACCTCGCTGACACGTCAAATTTGGGCTAAAAGGCAAAAAGTGCGGAAAAGCGTTAAGTTGCGTAGTTTTTGCCCTTTAGCCCAAATTTGACGTGTCAGCGAGGTGTGATTTGTCGAAATTCGGAATCTACGCATACGATTCCCTGATGTGGAAATATTTTCGAAGCTCTACGGCCTTGCCTAAGGCCTTTTCCAGCAAAAAAAGGTGCGCAAATGTCCAGGTGCGCAAAAAAAAGGTCGCATTTGTTCCACCCCCATAATTGTTTCTATATATTTTTAAACCGACTATTTATCCCTTGATCTTTTCCCTTCTCATCTGTGTACTTAAAGCTTTCTAAGGCTCGAATGTGGAAGAGATTATCCTTTGCACTTGAGATCACCCGTTCAGAACCGTGTTGAATCAAATAGTTCAATAAAACCAAACTCTAAAATGGTAAATTAGCATTGTCGAAAGAATTTTTAATAGTTTAGCGATTGAAATTAACCTTGTAAACCCGTCGCCAAGCGTTTTTGTTATCCTCGAGCATTCTCTTGTAAAGCATGTTCATTACACCAAAGAATTGATCGTATCTGAGCGAAAATAGTTAATTTGAATAGATAAATGTGTAAAAAAATTAGCAAAAAGATCTGCTATCACGTATATTTTATTAATTTTTGAATAAACTATAACTTTACAATAAAGTGCACGTGTGGCTGACTGGTTAAGTGTCTTTTATCTTAATCGGAAGGTCGAGGGTTCGAACCCCACATGCGACATGGTCACCCCCTTCGGATTTCCTTTCCCTTCGGGTTGAGAGGTTTTCTGGAGGGCAGTCTGGTGGTTGTGGCCCCAGTTCTTTAAAGTGACAAGCCACTCCTTCATCGTCATCTTCCCTTCACCACCAAAAAAGCTATTTAGTTCCCCATTGAGCTTAGGGTTAGGGAGCCGTCTGTCATGACGTGGGTTAAGTTAAGATATAGCCTAGTATTGTGTGTGTCGTTGTATTGTCATTGATATATTTCGTGTATGCGATAAATTCACCACTGGTAGCCCCAGTCGGTATTTTTAAAGTAAAGCTTATAAACATGATTATAAGCATGATTATAAACGTGACTAGCCTATGTACAATATTGGTTGAGATAACTGGGTGAATTACTGTACTTTTTAAGGATTTCATTGATTACTAATGACTTACTAATGTTTTAAGCTTTACTTCTGAATACTCACTGATATGTGTAATTGCAGACTTCTTTCATTTGTGGTCCAGTCGGTCCCCAAGGTTCCTCATTCGTCGCATCCCAAACACACTGCTCAACCGGAGTCAAATTCATGACCATTCCTTGGCTGAAAATTGATATCATTGATTAGGATAAGATAATTACTTTTTAGCAAACTAAGTTGACTTTTTAAAATGATCTTAGAGAGCTTAAAATAGCCTTTCATAAGCCTGAGCCTATGAAAACCGTCCAACAAATTTATCTTTAAGAAAACTTTGTTTTTAAGTTGTAAAAGCTTTTTTAAAGTTCTTCTAAAGCTTTAAAGCAATGATATAAATCAACGAAATTCTAGCTTTTACACTTTCCAACAAGAATTGCTTTACATTTTATCGGTGAACTGCCGAATATCGGTGTTCTGGGTGATCGACTTGGCCGCATTGGCAATGCTCGAGAAGAGCTCGGCCATTGTTTCCCCCTGAAAATGTCCTTAAACATATAAAGCAATGGAAATAATGAAAAATTTATAAAACCTGGTTTTTATTTCATTGAAAAGAATTTTAATTGTATGGTAAGTGGAGTACAGTCAATCGATCAGATGGGAAAAGAAAAAGAAATAGCAGAGTACAGGAAAAAGACGTGGAGTCTCTCTTTTGCTTTGCTCTCTTTTCATTCAGCTACAGTATGAATGGGATAGTGACGAGACCTAGGCTTCGACAATTCAGCTACTTCAGCAAAAACCTACTTACAATTAGCATTAAAGAGAAAGCGGGTTGTTTAGACAGTTTAAATTGTTGAATTGATCATCTGTGAACAGAAAATCACAAAATTTACAAAAGTTTTAGATAGAATTTGGCTTAATCTAATTTTAGAAGTGTTTCATTGAAGCCCAGTTGATTATGTTTTATTTTTCATTAAACTTAAAGGGATACTCCGGTCTAAAAGTTGACTTTAAAGAATCACGATCATTTATATCTTATTTGATGCGTTTTAGTCTTCTCTACAACTATTTCCTATATGAAAAACAAGATTTTCTATTGAGAAATAAAGAAAAACACGATTTTTACTTTCCGCTTCATCCTAAAGGTGGATATTTGGCCAAAAAGTATATAATGGTTCCGTTCAATTGCATTTTAGCACTTACGTTCTTTTCTTTTGCTTGTATTTTCTCAAATTTAATAGCAATCCTAAATATTTTTTGTTTTTTTAATAGAAAACATTACGTTCTAAAAGAATAAATTTTCTCAGAAACTCTGGAATTCGAATTTTAGTGGAATACTTGATGTAGAAGATAGCAACGCTGCCGCTTCCTTGCCTGGGATACACAGATTTAAACGTTTTCCGTTTGGTGTGTAGTTGTTATAAAGCACGTCAATATAGATTGAGTTTTCGTCTCCAAACTAAACTGGAAATTGTGTTGTTCGGCTTGTCTGATCATTATACTCACACAGGCAGGTGGGGCTTGGAAACACCAAAATGTAGAACTGAAAAGAGATATAGCTGGAGTTGAAGAGATCAGCCAATTATTGCAGTTGCTCAGACTCGATTGCTCGATGCTCACAATTGTGTCATTTTTATAAAACCGTCTATAAACAGGCTCATCAACTTCTCGAAAGTCTCTTTCTCAATGAGACGCTCAAAGAATTCATTGTTGAGTGAGTTGATGGTTCCAATATTGTATCGACTTGTTGATAGGAATTTTGTTTGGCCATAATAGAAAACGATCTTGTCTCTAAGGAATTGAACAACCCTGAAATACGTTCAGAGTTGTTGAGAAGCGAATTCTTGCATGATTAGCGTTTTGAGAGAAGTCTTAACGTGTCTCATGAAATAAAAGAAAGAATATTCACAATGATTTCAACCGGTAATGCTTCAAATGACGATATCTTCAGTAAAAAGATCAATTTAGGAAGCATTTTGATACCTTTTCTCCAATTTTCCATGCACTTTGTAGTTCTTTCCGCATTTATTATTGGCTAAATGGTATTTTTTCAAATAAATTTGAATGAACCAAAGAATTTTTGTACCCATATCCATAAAGTTTTGATTACGGAACAATTTCTCATGTAATTTTTTGATATTTAAATAAAGCTTGCTTTATTCAGCTATCAATTTTAAGTTTTTAAGGGGGTAGGACAAATGCGAGCTTTTTTTTGCGCACCTGGACATTTGCGCACCTTTTTTGCTGGAAAAGGCCTTAGGAAAGGTCGTAGAGCTTCAAAAATGTTTTCATAGAAGGGTATCGTATGGGTAGATTCCGAATTTCGACAAATCAGACCTCGTTGACACGTCAAATTTGGGCTAAAAGGCAAAAACCGCGGAAAAGCGTTAAGTTGCGTAGTTTTGCCTTTTAGCTCAAATTTAACGTGTCAGCGAGGTCTGATTTGCTTTGATTTGTCGAAATTCGGAATCTACACATACGATTCCCTTCTATGAAAACATTTTTGAAGCTCTACGACCTTTCCTAAGGCCTTTTCCAGCAAAAAAAAGGTGCGCAAATTCCAGGTGCGCAAAAAAAAGCTCGCATTTGTCCCACCCCCGTTTTTAACATCAGTTTTAAGATTTTAAACTTTAAAAACCTCTCTTTTATTCCCTTTAGATATCAAATTTTACAAAAATTCTAGAACAATTGACATTCAATGCTTTCAGTTTACCAAAATAATCTTCTACTCATCAAATTCCGATTTTCAAACTCTTTCAATCGCACCTTAAGACCGGCTCTAGAAAAAAAGAATTCGAAAAAACTCTTTTCACGTGGTATCACAAAATATTGGAAAAAATGAAGAGAATGAAAGATATCGATGTAAAAGAAGTGAGGTAAAAGAAAAGGCCGCCAGTGAAGAGCGGAGAGAGGAATGGATGAGTGCGGTCGCGTCACGGCTCCCCCTCACTCCACTACTCCCGTTCTCTTTCTTGAAGAAGCGAAACGCGAACATATTCAAGTACATAGCTTGCTTATTATTCTAATTTTGACTTGTTATCTCTAGCCGTTTTCTTTTAGCCTTACTTAATTTTAAGCCGGTCTACCATTTTGAGAAGCGGAAAGGTTTCGTAAACTTGGTGAATCTGTAGCCAAGTTTTTGGTTTGAACAACAACTTTTTGTTACATTTAAGCTCCACTTTTCACTTCTATATATAAGTTTTTCAATTGCTATTAAGTTAAATATTAATTTGCATATTATTTCAGATTAAATTGCTATTAAAACCTGACATACTGAACAACCAGGTTCATCTTTTTATCTTTTTTAAATCTGAATCTTTTTTAGCTGTAATCTTTTGTTTTATTAGCTTTGAAAAGAATTTTCTTTTATTATTTTTGCGTTTTATTCAAATTCTAATCATCCCCATATCATTTACCCACAAAATGACGTCAATGAGAGGTCAATGCGGTGGATTGCCATCGGCTATCAATTCTCTTTATTTGGCATGCTTCCAAAAACAATTATTTCCTCATTTCACACGATTCTTTTAATCATTTATTCGTGAAATTGAGTTATTTGCTTTTTCATTTCTTTTTTTTTCATTACTTTATTTACAGCCGGGTGCACTTGTGGCCTTGTGCCCTGTATGTGGGCACAAAACAGCAAAGAAGCAGAAATTATGGCTCTCAATCCTTGGAATGCCCCACAGGTCAGCTCAAAATGCTAATTTTGATAAAACTAAGGATAAGTGGAAAGATTTAAACGCTTAAATTGGTTAAATTACGCATTGATGAACTTTTTCTGTTCTCTCAGCTTTGAGTTAGCCTAAGCCAACAAAGCTAACAAAAAGTTGCTTGTATTTAGATATAGAAAGCATATCCAATCAATTAAAATTAAAATTAGTATTACTTTTTATGTATTAAACAAGATAAACAAGATAATTTTTATCTATTTTTAGATGCCCGGTGGGGGTGCGAATGGTTGGCAACGAGGTCCGACACCGGCACAAATGGGAGGTCCTGGAGGTCCGATGGGACGAGGCGGAGCTCCAGGTTTGTTTTTGAATTTATCTTGAGCTATCTCGATAAAATGTCATTGAAATCTTGCATAATATTTTCATATTCAATTAAATTTCTAGGTCGTGACGGTCCACCGTTTGGCTGGCCTCCACACGGTCATCCCCAAGCGATGCCTCCGCAATGGGCGGCCGCTCCCCATCCTGTCCATCAACAGGCTCCCTGGCAACAACCCACGCAAATGAACCAGATGCCGCAACAACATGTGAGCTAAATTTTCATCTTAGGCTTCTTAAGTTTAAGAAATCCATAGGCAAACCAACAAGCTATAAGATGGTATAGACATGGGAAAATTCCAACCCGAGTCTAATTCCATATTCATTTTCTCGACCGTTTCTTGGCCGATTGCTCTGAAATTTTGTCTACAAGCTGAAAATGTTGATTTCTATCTGTAGACAAAATTTCAGAGCAATCGACCAAGAAAACGAAGGTGAAATTAGGCTCGCGTTGGAATTTCCTATGTTTAGTATGCTATACAGTTTTGAAATGAATTCTGTGCATTCGGTCTTCATTCTGTGTATAAATAGAGTCCATTAACATTTGAAAAACATTTCATTAAAACTATTAAAACTTTGTTTATTTAGTGGCAAGGTCCAATCGATCAGAAAAATATGCGCATGGTCAAGATGCAACCCCAACAACAACCACAACAATGGGGATCTCATAAAGTGGATCAAGGTAAGTCAGGATTTGAAGGCTAAATGTAAATTATTTTAGGAACTCCATGGGAAGCAGTGCCTGGAAATGTGCCTCAAGGAGGAGGCAAAGAATGGCAAGGAGGTGGCCAAGGAAACGCTCCCTGGCAAGCTCCACCAATTCCGGGAAACGCGCAACCACAACCATGGCAATCTCCCGAATGGCAACAGGCACAGGTGAGAATTGTACAAAAGTTTGTCAAGACTTGTTAGCCTAGAAGCATGTTCATACTAGTGATCAAACAAGGCTATAAGAATGAACCTGGTTTCAGCCAGCTCCATCTCGTGGCGAACCGACCCCGGTCGGTCAATGGCAACCCGCGCAAGGTGCTGGCGCGGCTCCTCCATTGATGGCTATGCAACCACAACAATGGGGACAACCACCACCGATGGGCGCTGCTCCACAGCAACACATGCAACAACACAATGTTGAACCGACTGCCGCCCGGCAACCACAAGAGGTAAAAATTCATTGGTTATATGCTGTTTTGAAATAAGGAATTTCAGCGAGGAATGGAGAATCCCGGCCAATTCGGGCCATGGGTTGCCCCGTATCCGACCGATGTAAATAATGATATGATGTGGCACGATCCGAATCCGAAACAGAAAAGAATGCAGAGGGATATTGGGACTCAGGTGATAAACTTCAGCATTTGAGCTTGAGATTTCAGTTGCAATTTTTTATCCGTCTTTACTTTTCTAAACTAGCTGGAGTTTACCCACGTTAGACTCGATAAATTGTCTAATTTTTTGTGCTTACATTGAAATAAGCTTAAAAATTGTTTATTCTTTGTTAAAAGATCTTTTTTAGCTTTGGGGTGACCCGTCGATGCAAGCTCAAGAGATTCGTCGCTGGAAAGAGCACGCCGATGATGAGGTGAAGCCAAGCAGCTCCGATTACAATGCTGTTCGTTAAATTTCGCTATATGAATTCTAAATCTTTAAGAAATGAGGATTAATATTATAAATTATTTTAGGGTTGGGGTGAACTACCTGGAGACCGTTGGGGTCATGGATGGACTGATGACCATGAGGTGAGCGAACCGTTCCAAGGAGGACGAGCCGCAGAACCGCACAGACCTGAACAACTTGAGCAACTCACTCAACAAATATCAGAAAAGGTAAAAATTACTTAATTTTTCCACATTATCAGCATTTTTAGCTCCAAAATGCGGTACGCAAGGGTTATGTGAGAGTGGATCTGCTTGAGAGACAACTACCACCAGAAAAGATCGCTCTTCTCAATACACTTCTGCAAAAAGTACCGAAGTAAGTGTAGATTTAAAAAATAATATTACACATTCTCACTTTAGAAACAAAGATATACAACTAATTTAGACTTGAACAAGCCCAGCAAGAGCTCGAGCAATGCAGAAGAACTGGTTTGACCAGCGTGCCTGCTAAGGTAAGTCTTTATAGACTTTATTCTTGTAAAAGTATCGAATTTTGTAACTTGTAAAACAATAAACATAAAAATGTTTAATTTCCAGAATGAAGCCGATCGCCTCACAACTGAAATCGAACAACTGAGAAATGAAATGTTGATGATTCAGAGTAAAATTGCCGAACCATCCGCTCAGGTCGGTTAAGAGTTAGCTAACATTTCCATTGCAATAACTTTATTGCTTTAAAATTGTATTTGAAATTTAAAAATGAAACTTTCAGCGAGTTCCACCAGCAACTGGTGCCGGGTCCCGTCTCCAACAATGGCGTAAGACTACCACCGATGATGCGAAAGGGCTTGGAGATCTTGGATTGGGTGCAATGTCAATGAATGACCGTGTAAGTTAAAGATTTTGATACAAATATGCAGCAATTTTGAACTCGATGGCTGGTTGAGTTAATCTCATTTTTACCATAAAGTCCTTTGTTGATCAATCTCATTTTTACCATAAAGTTTTACGTTCAAAAGCAGAATTCAAGACAATAAATTTTCTAAGAACCAAACGAATAATGCTAATTTTCCATTTCAGCCTGACTGGTCAACTGGAGCTGAATGGGTACAGGGAGAGCTCGGAAATGATATGCTGAAAGACGACGATGGAAGCGGGGATGGACCGAGAGAGTTCGTGCCTGGAAAGAAATGGGAATGGAGAGATCCAAACAAGGTTTGTTAATTGAACCGCAACAACTATTCAAACAATTTCCCTAGGTTGCTGAGGATCCAAATGCCACTCCGGGACTCTTTGGAGGACCGACTCTCGGCGGAATGTTTACCACGTGGGGAGGTGGAGAGGGTAACACTTGGAGCAATTCACCGGTTAGTATATCGAGTTGATTAAATATACAATTAAATAATAATAGATAAATATATAATATAAATATACAATAGAGCTCTAGTAGTTGACTTGTTATAGTGACCAGTTAGAATTTAAAAAGGGTTCAAAGTATTTGATTAAAGTTTTATTACTTTGTAGTTCTAAACTGTGTAAACAATTCCTTTAGGCCCCTGATTGGGTGGCCATCCAATTGGGTCCGAATGTTGGAGAGAAAACTGTGCATGCAACCGCTCAACAAGTCGGATCACTTGCCCAAGCCCTTGTCGCTCGACAAGCCCAAGGACAAATCGCCTATTTGAGATTCCACGATCAACCGGCCGTTCAAGCTCAAGCCAAGATGTTGAAGATTTTGCCATTCGGTAAGTGATCGTTAAAATTCACAACAAAAATGAGCTGATTTTAATGAATTATTAGGTTGAGTACTATGTGTTCGTATCCCTTGCTCATTATATTTTTTTTATTAGCGATTTTTCTCCAAGCAAACGTTGAATCACTAAAAATAAAAAGTGTTAAGTGTTTAATTTTAGGTATTTTAAAACAAATTTTGGCCTGATATGATGCAAATTCGCAAGTAAATTCTTAGAAGAGAAAGATAAAGAAAAAGATAAAGAAAACAATGCGACGAATTTTTCTGAAAATTTGACTATACTCCTAACTTTTTATGTTTTGTCTTTTTTCTATTTACACAAAGGTTTCTGTAAAAGAAAGGTAACAAATCATCTGTTAATTTTGACAACTCACCTTCTCGCCTCTTAAAATTTCTCAAAAAAGCCCTTTTTAAAACAATTGAGAAGCATTTTTTAGAAAAAAGATAGGGCTTTTCAATAAAACAAACCGTTTGTTTTTTTTTGGTCGATTCACCGTTTCTAAAACGATCAATGAAGAGCATACCAATACATAGTAATCAATCTAATACGTATTCCACTTGAAGTGCTACTGCTTTACAGAGTTACGGATATAAAAACATCACAAAGTCTTTAAGTAATTGATTGATTGAGCTGATTGAAATAAAATTTCAGCCCAAATCTGGACGGTCTCCGACGCCGAGGTCCCAGCCGACAATATGCCGCAAGCGCCGGGTGGCCCAATGGGAGGATGGTCTGAAGCATCGAAATAATCACTCACCAATCATTTCCTTCACTTTCAACCACAGTCTATCAGTTTGTTTTTGTCAATTTCCTTCATTTACCTCTTCGTTTATCCCATCATCATGTACCTAAGCGCTTCTGTTTTTCTTCAAATCGTTCAAGCTATCCTCTATCGAGTTTTGGGATTTGTACAGTACATGAAAAGTTAAATGAAAATTGCATTCAAGTCTATAAAACAAGAGATGTACTATAACCAATCCTCGTTTATCTTCTCAAAAGCCTGCCGGGTTTCTTTCATCCACTAACATGCCTCGTATAAATAGCTTTGTGCAACCAGCGAAATATTTCTATCGTTCCATTTTTCTGATTTCCACAATACGGATGTATTTGTCATCTATTTTACCCTAATGATGCTTTTCACCCTGAAACTTTTCATAATTTGTGTCCTTTCCTTTGCTATTTTACTGCCCAGATAACGATATTTGTCATCTATTTTACAATTATTTGTCTGTGTGTGTGTGTTAGTCCGGTGAATTTCTCCCTTACTTCCTCCTCGTGCTACTGGGTCGTTTTTCTCTCTCGAAAGCCAGGTAGCCGGTTCTTTTTTTTTTTTGGTTTCCAATCGAATAGTGCCTCATCGAAAAATCGCATATGAACGGAATAGATTTGAAGTGAAAATGAATGAAGTGCTTTGTGTGACATTTTTGTGAAATTTGTGAATTTGTGAAATTTATGTTGGATTCAGTTGAATGGTTGGGCGAAATATGAACTTGTTCTCGAATCCAGTTTGAATTCTTTGATTTTTAGACTTTAAAAACTTTAAGACTTTGTAAGAAAATGACTTTTTCTTGTCAAGCAGTACTTAAATAATTAATTTTGAAAACTTTTCACCAGTTTACTTCAACTTCAACCATTTACAAGTGATCCAAATCCTTCATTTTGTCTTTTCTCTACTCTTCACAAATCCGATTTCTTCCCACGAGTTATTTTCATTGCTTTTTTTTGTCATTTCACCTCTCGAAGTACATTGTACAGATAGATTTTGTGAAGTTTTCAAATCATTTTTTCTTTTTCTTGATCTGTTTTCTTTTCAATGAAGCTTTTCAAGTTCTGTTTAAAAATCAAAAAGCTTCATTTTTATTCAATAATCGTTTCCAGAGAACAATCAATTCACTACTTCCAAAAAGTTTACTTTTACTCGATTTTCACCACAGAATTGATAGTTTTCTTGATTTTTCTCATTTTGCCTTTATTCACATGCTTCATTATCAAATCATATAGGGGTTAGTTGGATCGCTTTTTGCAGTTTATTCTGGGCAAAAGTTAGTTTAAGTCTTAAAGAATGTTTTATAGATTTTTCCTTTAGTGCTTAAACTAGCTTTCGTCCCTATTCTTTCTACTACACGGATCTTTAAGGTTAACGGTGGAGGGGAATTTTTCGACCAACTTTCAGCTCATTTTAAAACACCTTAAACTTGTCAGATCAGGAAGTTTTAATAAGATTTCGATAGCCTAGAACGTCAGCTTTCAGAAACTATTTGTTTTCCCAAAAGTTAGTAACATAAACTTCTATAAAATCGAGCTGCAAGTTGGTCAAAAACTTTAGCCCCGATAATCGCTACCCCGGCCTTTAACCGTAAGGGTCCTATTAGACTTTTTAATCGATAAAATCTAGTGCAGAATAGGAAATGGTAGATCGATAGGTATTCAGGGTTAAGTCTGAAAAGATATTCAGCTTTTGGATTGAATGCCGAATACTTTGAAGCAAATCCTATTTCTTAAACTGCACTCTCTTAGTCGCATACTTTTTACCATTGAAAAACAATCGACCGAATCCACAAAATTCTCATTTTACGACAAGAATATCGTGTTGTTTTTTTTCTTCAATCGAAATGGGTATTCTATCCTCTCAAATCTGCTCCTAATTTGACCTTTTTTTTCTTCCCCAATTTTACTTTACTCCTTTCACCGAGATGCTCTAAGTGCACATTCAACCCCAAAAATTGAAAATTGCTTCATTCTTCTCTTAAAAATTCATTTTCCATAGTCGCAAATGTGTATTTGTAATTTGAAATAAACCTGTAAAAAAAGAAAATTTCCTCTTTAAATCATATTTGAACTTTTTTTTGATTTCAAATAAGTTTTTTAAATGACATTTTAGAAGCAAAAAGATTTATGTACAAGCAAAAAAAAAAGAATTTTTTTTGATAATTCAATAGAATAGCAACAAAAAGTGGGGCAAAATAAGGCACCTGAAAGGAATGAGAAATGATTTGATGGAAAATTTTGTGAGAGGAGGACCAGTTGATGAGAGCTATTTCGTTTGAGCTCCACTTTGGTGATGATGCTGATGATAGGGTGGTGGTCTGGAAATCGAATTTTGGATATACAGCTACAAAACACACCAAAAGACTCCATAATAGTCTATAAAGTTCGCTGAAAGTTTTGCTAGTTCTATCGAACGAAAACTCAAACAAAATTTGCATAAAATCAAACAAGAAAACCAATTTAGAACATTTAACAATAATATAGGTAAAAAGGAATTGCATTAAATGCTTAAAATGCTCTTCGTTTACTTTAATATACACTACTGGACAATGAAATATGATATTTGAAAAAGATCACCACTTTCGCGCGTCTGTAACTCCCTTGTCTTTTCCGTATTTCTAAATATTAATATTACCATTGTATAGCCCTAGAAAAGAGCTTTCAGAAAATGTATAACACTAATAGTTTAAACTCAAAGACAAGGGAGTTACAGACGCGCGAAAGTGACGATCGTTTTTCAAATATCATA
This sequence comes from Mesorhabditis belari, assembly GCA_958450365.1. Lineage (NCBI taxonomy): Eukaryota > Metazoa > Nematoda > Chromadorea > Rhabditida > Rhabditidae > Mesorhabditis > Mesorhabditis belari. Next base: position 3,897,456 of record CAUEEP010000736.1, read on the forward strand.
TTTCATTGTCCAGTACCGTAGGTAAAAAGGAATTGCATTAAATGCTTAAAATGCTTAAAATGCTCTCCGTTTACTTTAAGATACTTACTGAGCCACTTTCGAATGATCAAACTGATCAAACTCGATCACTGAAATCTTACTCCAATTTCAACTCAAAGCGACTTTAAGCTGTTCAATTAATGTAAAACTGGTACGGGAAATACGGCTCTTAGCACTTTCGATTTCCCATATCCAGTGTTCTGTGATTATCCCAGAAATTTGCTCAGCTAACTTCAACTTCCCCTTTTTATGCAGCTTGATAATCATTATTTGTTCAGTGTCATCATCCTCTGGCCTTTTTCACGTCCAAAAATTTTTTGTAATTTGTTAAAAGTAATAAAAAAAGACATAAAAAACGTCTACCGTATTCTCTCTAATAGTAGTGCACACTACTATCTTTTCAACCTCCTCCTGAACCGCAATACTATTAGAGAGTGCACTACTATTAGAGAGAATACGGTAATCGTAATTATAAAACAAATGTAGCAGAATTTTTGCACCCTGTATTTTATTTCATAACTTTGTGATAAGCTTGGATGTGTGAGACGATTAACCGATCAACGAATCTAGTACTTGGATCAACTGTTACTCTGTTACTATGTGAGATTACTATTATTTTATGTGAGATTACTCTGTTACTAAGTCCGGCACTGATATCAAATTAATGACAAGAATGTTTCAACAACGTTTTACGGCCAAGTCAGGTTTAGGCCAAGCTAGATCTAGCTCTCAAAGCTTGCCGTTTAACGAGTAATGACTAGAGTGTGTTCCTATTGTGTAAGTACTTACTTGAGTAAAATAGCATAAGTAATTTTATGTGAGATTGAGATGTGAGAGTTATGTGAGCTTCTAAAACGGTTATGTGAGACGATTAACCGACCAACGAATCTAGTACCTGGATCAACTGTTACTCTGTTGCTAAGTCCAGCACTGATATCAAATCAATGACAAGAACTTTCCAGCAACGAGCTAATTCAGGTTTAGGTCTAGCTTTAAAAGCTTGCTTAATGGGTAATAACTAGCAGTACTTTGGTACCAGGTGTGTTTAAAGTTTGAGAATTACTCACTCTAAAGAACATTTCATAAATGTAAACCACCGCTTAAAGTAAGCCAAAGTTGCTAAGTCCAGCACTGATATCAAATTAGGTCTTAATTATTCAAATTAGCTAAGCCTAAGCCTAAGCCTAAGCCTGCACAGCCTTAACCTCCAAATCCACTCACCGAAGAATTTTCATCGATCTCGTGCTATTGCTTTGAATGAAGGGTCGAGCTGACGGAGCCATAAACATTGACGTCGTCCGCGTTTTCACCGTACCTGAGAATTTTCAAAAGCATACAAAGCCATTCCAATCTTTGAAAGGTGAAATCAAATTTTAGGAATCTGTGAATGCAGGAAAAAAACATGCTAATCTTTACCTAATCTTCTGAAGGTAACCTAAAAGGTATTCATCAATTTTTGGCATAAATTCTTGTAACTTACAATTTCTGATTGGTCCATCAAGAGCGGCTAGCTGTTGGCGTTCCTTTTTGTTCTCTTTTGTGTCAGTGACATATCGAGAGAATTCGGAAGGGACATTGTGCTCACTGGATCGAACAGCGGGAACACCTAGAAACTTCAGTTAGCTTTTTGACGCTTAGAGAAATCGGTGCATCCAGTTATACACTACTGGACAATGAAATATCATATTTAAAAAACGATTGTCACCTTCGCGCGTCTGTAACTCCCTTGTCTTTACCGTATTTCTAAATATTAATATTACCATTGTGTAGCCCTTGAAAAGAGCTTTCAGAAAATGTATAACACTAATAGTTTAAACTCAAAGACAAGGGAGTTACAGATGCGCGAAAGTGACGATCGTTTTTCAAATATCATATTTCATTGTCCAGTACTATATAAGTAAAAGCCCCTCTACCGGAAAATGCGCGGTCACCTACTCGGGGCTCGACCCGGGCCAACCCATGGCTACAGGCGCACCCTTCCATGAATGGGTTAAGCACCGACCAAGCTTCTATAAACTCTGCCTTTAAAATCCGCGTTCATACCCTTACAAACCGATTCGACCGATGTGCGAGTGGACACAAGGCGCCGAAGATCGAGGGGGCTTGGTACACTACTGGACAATGAAATATCATATTTGAAAAACGATCGTCACTTTCGCGCGTCTGTAGCTCCCTTGTCTTTACCGTATTTCTAAATATTAATATTACCATTGTATAGCCCTTGAAAAAGAGCTTTCAGAAAATGTATAACACTAATAGTTTAAACTCAAAGACAAGGGAATTACAGACGCGCGAAAATGACGATCGTTTTTCAAATATCATATTTCATTGTCCAGTACTGTACATCTTCACCCGCTTTTGTGTATCCTATCCAGAACTTTTGAGGAAAAAAATGTGAATAGTTTTGGTAACAGATATTTTTAGGTTATAATTTCCGAATAATGGTACTTTAGGTAAGCATATACATAAAGTAGATAAAAGAAAATTATAGATTTAACCTAGATAGTTGTTAAGGTTAATGATGTGTACCGAGAAATCTATAGAATAAGTTTCACAGTCAGTTTGAATATACCGGGCATCCGAAAAAAAAGTGGTCATCGGTTTGAGTCTGGAGAAATTTTCTCGTTGATTTTTCAAGGCTCATCGTGGTGTCAAAATCATGTCTGGTTTTGCCACAGACGTCACACAACAAGATGAAGTTGATTTTTTTGATGATTTTATGAATAGGGGAATCATGCATCGGACGGAGAGCTCAAAATCCACGTATCCATGAAAAACAAACTTTTGAATTCCTCTATTTCACCACAAATCTTTCTACTTTTTATTTCTATAAATTTGTTTTTTTCCGACTATATGGGGGCGCCACTATTAGAGGTATTACGGTAGTGATATGTATTTATATTATCATTCTTCATTCAGAAACGGTAGTTTTTGTTCTCAAATATGATCTAAATCAAATTCTCTCACCTGGCATAGGAAATTTCCCCCTCAACGCCTGATTGAAAGCCCAGATCGAGTAACGAATTTCGATGAGACGAGAAGCGTAAATGAAAGCATCGGCAATTAACTATAAAATCGTATATGCTACGTTAAATTTTGAAATCTTCTATCGACGAAACGTCTTTTTAGATTAGAAAAGTCATTTTATAAAGAATTTCATGAAATTTTACGATCAAATCTAGTCAAATCAAATATTTGGTTGAGGAAAAAATAATGTCGGTTTTGAATTCCCGTTGTTGGCAATTTTCCATTTCTTTGCTTATGCAATTTTTTTTTTCAAATTGATATCACCTAGACACTTCTATACTTTCATATTATATTTGATTTTTACAAATTTAACAATATTTTCTGTTACAAAATGTAGGACGAAAAGTTTCGACTTCGAGCCGCTTTGTGGTATGATTTTAAATAAGAGAAATTGACGAGCTTGGTTGGAAACTTCTGCCCCACGCACCTTTTGGTCCGGACCTGACCCCATCAGATTATTTTTTGTTTCGGTCATTGAAGAGTTTTCTTATGGGAGAAAAGTTTGAGGATCATGCACAGATCAAAAAAAGCAGTCGACACTTATTTTGGCTCGAAAACTCCCCATTTTTTTTGAGGATGGGATCAGGGACTTGCGACAAAGATGGGAACAAGTCATCAATAATAATGGCGAATATCTTATTGATTGATGTTCGTTTGTTTATGTTTTTAGCAATAAACAATTTTGTGACAAAAACCGACATTACTTTTTCCTCAACCTAACACAATTCTAGTTTTGTTTAACACTTTTGTACATTAACTATTGAATTTTAAATCTTTACCTTAAATAAATATCAAAGCTTTATCTTAAAACTATCGAAATTACGTTCTTTTTATTTATAAATCAAATTTTAAACAATAGTTTATCAAAAATTACAAAAAAATGCATTTTTTCATTTTTAAAGAATAAAAACTAGAATTTCTTTAGTAATCTTAGTGATTTTAATGGAAAAACATGTTAAAAAAGGTTTCAAAATCAGATATAACAAATATAAAACCAATTACTAATGCTCTTACCTTTAGGATATTCAGTGCTTGCGAGAAAATAGCTAAATAAGAAGCGTAGTTTCTTGGCAATGCGAAGAGACAAGTGTGACAGGTCAAAACGTGAGTGATCGTTGTTGGTAACCATCCTGAATACAAAATTCAGTATTACGAAGAATGCAATCCAGTCCAGATTAGCTGGTTTACGGTATTTGGCCTAGATTGGGTATTCAGTCTAGATTAGCTGGATTACTGTATTTAGTCTAGAATGTGTATTCAGTCTAGATCAACAGGATTACGTTATTTATTCTAGATTAAGTTATTCAGCCTTGAATAAGGTATTCAGTCTAGATTACCTGTATTACGGTATTTCGTCTAGATTGGGTATTCAGTCTAGATTAGCTGGATTACGGTATTTAGTCTAGAATGGGTATTCAGTCCAGATTAGCTGTTCAATAGTATTTTTCGATAGTCCAGTTCAATAGTATTTTTATGTGATCACCTATACAAGCTGATCCAGCTAATAGCATTAATGTGACCAATAACTTTCGATTTGTACTCCTTCTGAAGCGATGATTGTTGTTGATTGTCAATAAGGGATCCTAAAGTTCGAACTTGGCACTTGAAAATCTTCTTACTTATCTTTTTACTTATCTTCTTATCAGCAATTCTTACCTTTGCGATCTTACTCATATGCAACATGATGTGAATGTAGAGAAAAGATAAGAGAAGAACGACAAAAATGAATGGAACCACTTGAATCCATCGAATTAATGGATCTTCTAAAGTTTTTGATTGAATAAGTTTGACTGGTAATCAATGAATTCAAAAGAAAATGAATCAAATTGTATTAGGCTTTCCAGAAAATTGTATTAGGCTTTTCTTTTCATAGTTTCATTGAAAAATAAAAAATTCATCAATTAATCTATCGTAAATACTGTAATTGAACGGTACCCCCTCGTTCAGTCGCGTAGTTTAACATCTTTTTAGAAAATCATCTTTTTCTCAGCCCCTAGATTTTCCCCAACCACACTTTTGATACCAAAAAATGCCAGATTTCAAGGGCTATCATTTGACACCAAAGCGCACACTGTAGCATAAAGCAGCGCGGAGAACGGAACGTGTAAAGTTAGACTACGCGGCAATACTCCGTCATTATGGAGCTGCCGTTCTATTAGAGTATTTATGGTATGGTTTCCTTCAAATAAAAAGTGTTCCTTGTTCAATTTCCCCTCTTTTAAAGTCAATTTCGGTCTACTTTCAAGCAAATTCAAGAGTGATAAAAGTGTTTTTCGTAAAAATCCAGTAATAAGACATTTTAAACCCGTTTCTAATGTTATTTTGCAGAAAAATAATTGGCTTTTTTTAATGAAATAAAACGTAGTTTGAATTGGTGCATTTGTTGGTTTTAAACAAAAGTAAAATGAATGAAAAGCCTTTCTAGAAAGCCTAATATGATTACAAATAACTTTTCCTAAAGAATTCAAGAATCCCAGCCAGTTACCCTAACTAGACTGGTGTTTTAAAGTAAAGTTTGTACTCAGAATAGAAACAAGCTTTCTTTTAACAACCTTTCTTTTAACAAGCTTTATTTTAACAAGCTTTCTTTTAAAAAGCTTTCTTTTATAAAGCTTTCTTTTAACAAGCTTTCTTTTAAAAAACTTTCTCTTAACAAGCTTTCTTTTAAAAAGCTTTCTTTTAACAAGCTTTCTTTTAAAAAGCTTTCTTTTATAAAGCTTTCTTTTAAAAAGCTTTCTTTTAACAAGCTCAATTTCCGTTTCTCTACAGCAATGTGTGAGAAAGATTCAATAAAAGTTTGTTTCGATTTCTTCTTGCCTTTAATAAATAACTCTTTTTCAACAATCAAAACTTACGTAAAGCAGTCAGCACTTGACATCCCTTTTCATTAAAGAAACCGAAAGCAACGTCTGCTCGGAATCCACCCGGATGTACAGAAAAGACGGTCACAAACGAGATCAACGGGAGTAAAAATGAGAGAGCAATCGCCATTCTGAATGGAAAATAGTTTTGCTTAGCAGTACAATTGTCAAATTCTCTATATTTCTTTTCCACTCACTTCACAGTTTTTGGAGTAATTGCATGTCGTCGGAGTGGATAAACGATTCCCACATAGTGATTCAACGCCAATGCTAGCAGAGTGAACACTGACGCGAAAAAGGTTGCCAATTTAAAGACCTAAAGAAAATTTCGTCATTTTCCAATGATTTCTGTAACACTTGCAGATTCATAAAGAGATTCTAGTTCTTCTTTGTTCTCAAAATTTGATTAATATTGCCTTTTTGGAATGGATTTGCGTGTTTTTTCCTTTTTGAGTGGGCGGCATTGTGAGAAATTTTAGGCGTCAGAGATTATTTTCTAATAAAACTTGTGATTTAAGAATTGAATTTGATTGAAAAAGAATTGAACTTGTCAATTTTGAAAATTCAAACTGATATTAGTCTTAAGATTTCATTTACTGATACTTTTTGTTTTACTGTTTACTATTTTTACTATTTTTTTGACTCAATTACCTCAATAAGCAACAACCAGCAATTGGAGACATTGTTTGGCTGAGTGAGCACGTTGACCGTATAGGTAAGAATGTAGAAAAGAGCACATAAAGCATCAGCGGCAGTCAGAGTCACACAAAGACGAAGATTTACACCGATTGGACGTCTGAGAAAACGAGAACACTGAAATGAGAATGGAAATGATTTGTTTTCTCTTGGCGTTTAAGGAAAAGTTCAGGAAATTTCATGGCTAGGTTTTTAGCAACTTACCGTAAATACTGTAATAGTACCCCATAATGATGGCGCGTAGTGTTGCGTAATCTAGCTTTGAACGAGTTTTTCTCGACACTGGTTTATGCTACAATGCGCGCTTAGGTATCAAAAAATAGCTGAAATTCAGGGCTATTTTTTGATACCAAAGACGCATTTTTTGGAAGTACGGACGCTTTGCAAAAAATGAAATACTAAAAAACGTTTGCAACTACGCGACTGTACGAGGGGGGTGGGGTACTATTACAGTATTTACGGTAAGTACTTTAAGCCTTAGTTTTTTTGATTTTAAAATGTGAAACAGCTTACATGGCAACAGCTTACATGGCAAACATCTTTCAGAAATTGATTTCGAAATACACTAACTGACAAACTTGAAGAAATTGCAAGTATTTACTTGTACTTGTACTTGTACTTGTAATTGTACTTGTACTTGTACTTGTACTTGGATAAGTTGGATAAGTTTTAAACTTAAATTACTTACATTACTTAATTACTTAATTGCTTACTTGGATAAGTTTTAAACTTAAATTCAACTTACATTCAATAGATAGGCATTTACAACCAAAGCGATTGATGAAAGAATCGTTAAAAATAGAGAACTGTAATAAACGAGCTTGTCCTCAGTCAATCCCAAAGATGATGTCTCGTTCATCTAAAATCAAATCATGAAAATATAGCCAAATAAAATGATTCAGATTCAGAAAAGTTCAGAAACATCAAAAGAAATCTTTTTTTTTTGTGGGAAATGAAAGAAAAACCAACAGACAGAACATTTATAAAAGGTCATTTCTGTTATTGGGAAACTACACGTTCTGAGAGTGAATTTTTTTGCGAAAACAGATGGAAAACTTTCTTAAAACTTTTAGAAGAGGAAAATATAATAGGTAAAGCTGAAGTTGTTAGAACAGGTGTTTGAAGGGAATCGGGAGAACATTGTAAAGTGTTTAGAACGACTTTATTGTTAGACTTGGCTTGATTAATTGTTGATTAGAGTAAAATTGTAAACTAAATAAAGTTGGCTATGCTTTGTGAGATTTAAGGAAGAGAATAACACTTTGAAGCATTAAAATGGCTAAGATGAATGGGATGGTTAATGTCTTCATATTTCAAAAGCTTATACAGTACTGGACAATGAAATATCATATTTGAAAAACGATCGTCACTTTCGCGCGTCTGTAACTCCCTTGTCTTTGAGTTTAAACTATTAGTGTTATACATTTTCTGAAAGCTCTTTTCAAGGGCTACACAATGGTAATATTAATATTTAGAAATACGGTAAAGACAAGGGAGTTACAGACGCGCGAAAGTGACGATCGTTTTTCAAATATGATATTTCATTGTCCAGTACTGTAGCTTACTAACTGTGGGTTTAAAATAAGAAAGCAATAACGAAATCTGTCTAAAAACAAGAATCGATATAAGCCAGCCGATTACTCTTTTTAGTGGCATACTTAGTGGTGAATAAGATTCAACCAACCAGACACGATGATATACTTGATCTAGAACTTCTGAAGAACAACCCAAAGTTTTATGTTACATAACTACTATCAAAGTAATCATTTGTTTATTTATTGTTGAGTTCAGTTCTTTATTTCCTTGGTTTTCTAGCTATTCTAGACTAAGTAATTCAATAGAATTCATCAAAATAAAGAAAAAAGATGATTGACATGATAACAAGCTTCTTGTTTTGAATTTAAGGGTTCACAGCTCACACAAAAATTTTGGAACAGGTGTTTGAAAGAATTTTTTGAGAAAAAGCAAAGAAGAGAATGGGATGCGGGCTTTTGGAACCGATTAGGCCCGCTAATATTATGGAGTCGACGCTTCTTTTCCCTTTCCACTTCTCCTCTTTATTTCCTTGAAAGCCGCAAAACCTATCGAAAAAATGGGCTTTGTGTGGGAGTGAGGCCAAAAAATGGAGGGTAGAAATGGAAGAAAAATTGTCCACATTCAAATATCTCAAAAGATATCGACTTTTTCTGAAAGCATCAATGGGGTAACAATAACTAATAGAATGGGAAAAGATTTGAACATTTTAAGAGCTACAAGAGTTCTGATTAAGGGATGCTAGCCAAGCCAAAGCTAGCCAAGCCAAAGCTAGCCAAGCCAAAGCTAGCCAAGCCAAAGCTAGCCAAGCCAAAGCTAGCCAAGCCAAAGCTAGCCAAGCCAAAGCTAGCCAAGCCAAAGCTAGCCAAGCCAAAGCTAGCCAAGCCAAAGCTAGCCAAGCCAAAGCTAGCCAAGCCAAAGCTAGCCAAGCCAAAGCTAGCCAAGTCAAAGCTAGCCAAGTCAAAGCTAGCCAAGCCAAAGCTAGCCAAGCCAAAGCTAGCCAAGCCAAAGCTAGCCAAGCCCTGCAATACCTTTTTAAGCTGGTTTTGAAATATAATGAAGCTAGGTATTCCAAATGATCAGCTGAACCAATGAATTCTGGAAGTTAAAAGGTGAATAATTAGTTTTTACACATTACTAATCTAAGATTTTCAACTTTCAAAAGATTAATTGCTTCAAGGAAACGATTTGCCATAGAAAAACTGATCTAGATCTGTGCAAAGCATAAAACTTCTGAAACTTGTAGGCAATCAATGTCTTTCTACAGAAAATTCCCACATAAAAAAGTCATTTCAAGATTTCAGAAAATGAAATACATATCTTTAGTTTAAAAAATGCAAATAAGGTTGAGGAAACGTGTTGCGAGATTGGTTTTTTGGATTGGATTGTCAAAATTGATTTGTTTTCTTTCAATCAAACTTCAATATGAAATGGAAATCAAAGAAAAAAAACCAGTATGAATTCAAAAGTTCAACTTTCAAATCTATTTCGAGAATAATCTGATATCATAAAAGTCAGTGCCATGCTTTGGAAGCCATTCATTCAAAAATCTAAATGAGATTACGAAAAATGTGTGAATCAATGGAAAAAATCCGGTTCCAACAAGTGCTGGAATGTTTTTGTTCAATGTAAATTCTTGATTTAGGTATAAAACAAAAAGTAAAACAAGCCAAAAGGCAGTTGAAATTGTTTGACAGTTTAGAAAACAGGAGAAACGTGGCAGTTTAGAAAACAGGAGAAACGCTGAGTTTAGTCACTCAGCTTCTCAACAGATTTAAATCATATCTTTGGCTAAAGTTTGATCAGATTATTAAGTATAATAAGCAAATCTTTTACTGAACAAGTCAGGAAACATTCGAAGTATTGAGTAGTAAAGTTTATTTGAGAGAAAAGTTGAATGGGTCAAATGGAAGACTGAAGGATCATAGTTAATGAAACGGTCAGCAACTTGTCGATTTAATAATATTATTAACAAGAATCAAAGCCATTTTTCAAGAAAAGTAATCTATTAAATGGATTTAGCTTTGAATTTAATTGATCAATATTTCCACTGGAGTCTATTTTGTGTTTTCTTTCTATAAATAAAAGTACGGGCTCAAAAATGAAAGAAATAATCTAACAAAAGGGAATCTCTTTTAATAACTTCTTTTTATGTTCTCAGTAAATTTGAAAATAATAGAAGAATGGATAAAAATGAGAATTACATTTGTGTAGTAGAATAAGATTAGTGTTCTTTATGACAAGTGTTCTTTATGACAAGTGTTTAAAACTCATTGATCATTTATAAAAGAAGTTAAGAGTTTACAGATTACAGTTAAATTACCATATTTTCTCTAATAGTAGCGCACCCACAGCCTCGCCTAAATTCCTCGAAATCTCGCAAACCGCTTATCAGAACCTATCGATGTGGGGTCGGAAAATGTGGCTGACGATGAGATCTAGTGGAGGATTAGAGTGTTGAGCTTCTGCAAAAGCTTGGAAACCGTAAAATAGTCACCAACTCGGCTCGCCGGGGGTGCACTACTATTAGAGAGAATACGGTACCTTATTTCAAAGACGATAAATAGTTGAACTTTGAAAGATGGTAAATATCAAAAACGCTAAAATCAATCCAATTAAATAAAATAAAACGGGAAATCAATCTGAAATTAAAATGTTAACTTTGAACCTAAAGACTCATCAAGTTTTTTCAAAGAATTGAACAAATCAAATGAGATTTAGAACTTCTGAAAACAATAACAAGTTTTTGGGTTTAGCAAAAACTTAAAAGGAAGCCTTCCAAGGGAAAAAAAGATGAAAACAGATGGAACAGCGTACTGATTGAATTTCGGGAAAGGTTCTCTTCTTTCACTTTTTGCAACCTTTTCCCTCTTGGATAGGCCAAACTCTTTCTTTCCTTTTATCAATAAATAATCATATCAAAATAATTGTTGTTTATTGAACTTTATTTCTTTTCTTTTTCTTAATCAAACTTTTCCAACTGGTCAATAAGCGCTTACCGTAAATACTGTAATAGTACCCCACCCCCCTCGTACAGTCGCGTAGTTGCAAACGTTTTTTAGTATTTCATTTTTTGCAAAGCACCCGTACTTTCAAAAAATGTGTCTTTGGTATCAAAAAATAGCCCTGAATTTCCGCTATTTTTTGATACCTAAACGCGCATTGTAGCATAAACCAGTGTCGAGAAAAACTCGTTCAAAGCTAGACTACGCAAAACTCCGCACCGTCATTATGGGGGTGGGGTACTATTACAGTATTTACGGTAGTTTTGTTAGTGATCGATGAAATGTCGATTTAAAAGTTGAAAAATGAAATGAAAGGTTAATGAAAAAGTTGTTAAGAAAAAAAAAGTCTTAAAAAGCAATTAAGAGGTTTCAGAAAGGCTTAAAATTTCAATTTTAAGCTGAATTTTTAACTAGACCAAGTGGATCTTTAGAAAATATATAGAGAAATATTTATATAAGAAAATTTTTAGAACAAGGCAATTGATCTAGGAAATATTTAACTAGTAAGAAGCTTAAAATCTGCTTTAGGTAAAGATTTGTTGAAGTTGAGACCTATTTTTTGGTGTTCGTGTGTCTTGAAGGGGAATAAAACAAAGCCTTTACTCATTTCTTTCTTGCTCGCTGACTCTTTGTTTGAGTGACAATGAACAGGGAATAGGTAATGACTTCAAGATGAGAAGAAAATTAGAGTTTTTTGAAGAAAAGATGAAATATCTTTAAAAAATGGGTTGCTTAATCAAAAAACAGCAAAGAAATACTGAAAAGAGAAAAGTGGAGAAAGCTACAGTAGTCAAAAAGACAAATTTGAGTAAAGAGTATCAAAAAGCTATTTAATTCAATGCTTTAAAGTGTAAATTTTGTCGAGAAATTAAGTAATCAAGACAATTATCCTGAAAGATTTATAGTTTTATCTTCAGCTACATTTGTGGTTAAATATCCTAGCTGAATACGATACAATAGACAATATTTATTGTCAGCTCACTAACGTTCGCACTAACGTTCGCACTAACGCTCACTAACGCTCACTAACGTTCGCACTAACGCTCACTAACGTTCGCACTAACGCGCACTAACGTTCGCACTAACGCGCACTAACGTTCGCACTAACGCGCACTAACGTTCGCACTAACGCGCACTAACGCTCCCTAACGCGCACTAACGCTCCCTAACGCGCACTAACGCTCGCTAACGCGCACTAACGTTCGCACTAACGTTCGCACTAACGTTCGCACTAACGTTCGCACTAACGCTCACTAACGTTCGCACTATCGCGCACTAACGTTCGCACTAACGTGCACTAACGCTCACTAACGTTCACGCTAACGCTCACTAACGTTCCCACTAACGCCCACTAACGTTCACGTTTTCCACGCAATCTAAGCCCCACCGCTTTTTACCAATCGCTGACAGACAGACGGACAGACGGACAGACGTCTCTTCTGCTTTATATAGTAGAAAATATAAGGAATATTTTGAAGTATAATTATTAATTATAAAGAAAGCTAAAGCCAACAATGTTATAAATTTGAAATTTATGCATTCAACTAATGAAAGTAGCTAAAAGTAAGTACAAAAAGGATCACGGTGCTAAGTTTAGTTAGGATTCTTTCAAAATACAGTAACAAGCTTTATTTTGAATAGAGTTAAACAAAAACTCTAACTTTTTTTCTATGAAAACTTCTAGGAGAAATAGAAAAACAATTGAAACGTTTATCCCATTTCCAATCGAAAAAGTGACGTCATACTGGAAGCTATCCAGAAATATGATTCTAGCTCTTTTCCTCCCTGAAAGTGGTATCCCATAATTGCATCGACACACCCAACCTCCCTTAGAACTTCCTCAATTTTTCTCTAGAAACAATTTTGAATCATTTCACGGAAAAATGTGAGGAATTTCAATCGAATATCCGCAAATCTTATTAACAAAAGCAAGTTTTAACTGGAAAATTCACCCAAATTTAGACAAACAGGGGAAAACAACGGGGAAAGCAGCTGGGGAAATAGAATTTTTAATCACAAAACGCGTACAAATTGTGTTAATTGGTTATAGTTTTTCTCCTAATCATGTGATTCAATTCTTGGGGAAGTATACCAAAAAACTTGTTTTTTTAAGGTTTGAGGTTAAATGAAAGTGAAAGTGATTCAAATTTCGATGAAAGATTGAAGTTTTGAAGTTAACCACTAGATCACCGAGGAGCCACGATCTTTTGAGCGTATGGCGGCTTTATCGTTCTTATGACCGTATAGTGGCCTCATAAGTTGGCTCTTTTAGCTCATTGATTGCTTTGGTACAGTTAGAGCTGTCTAAATCTACCATAAACTAGTTATCATTTGCTGTGAATGTTACTAGAGTTCTTAAGAAAGCTTGCATACAAATTCGCATTTATAGTAAGCTTATAGTAAGCAAGCTAACCAACAATAAACTAACCAATTGTTAGATTGAAATTCAGATCTAAGAAACTCTCAAGTTTCTTGAATCAAACTTTGAAGGCTGATAAATTCTAAATGTTTTATCAAAAACAACATTTCTTACAATGCTACGATTTGAGAAAAACCTTTTTCTAAATTTTTTTCTAAAGAAATCCGTCAAAAATGGCAGCGGTTTGAAGAAAAGTCGGCTAGAGCTTGATAGTTGAAGTGATAGTAGAGTGATAGTAGAGCTAGAGCTCATTTGCGAGCTCGATAGTTAAATTGAATTTTATAATTTCATAGTTTTCCGCTAGATAAATGCAGCTAAGATTCAGGGCTTCCATTCTCTATTTAACACTTGGTACTTTGAAATTAAATTAGGCCTTTAACAACAACATTACGAAAAGGATGGGTCCATAATTTTTTGTCCATACCTACACCGATCGGAGATCTTTGGTATGCCTAAAATCTGTTGATCATAAAAACAGCTTTTTGTTGAGTTATTGAGTTTCTCGGAAATGAAAGAGAGGGAAGATTTTCAATTTGAAGGAAACTATAACAAAGAGTGTGTGTTTTGAGCTTTTTCTTGAAAGAGTTTAAGAAATAGCTTACCTACAGTACTGGACAATGAAATATCATATTTGAAAAACGATCGTCACTTTCGCGCGTCTGTAACTTCCTTGTCTTTGAGTTTAAACTATTAGTGTTATACATTTTCTGAAAGCTCTTTTCAAGGACTACACAATGGTAATATTAATATTTAGAAATACGGCAAAGACAAGGGAGTTACAGACACGCGAAAGTGACGATCTGTTTTTCTAATATAATATTTCATTGTCCAGTAGTGTATATCTTCTAGTTAGTCGAATAATCAATTCAATCTTGCGTAAAGAAATCTGTTTATCCTACTCTTATTTCCCCTTGTTCTCATATGTTTTTCATGCGTGCCGTTGCTTATTTCTATCCGGAAGAATGCGAAAGAAAGGATGTGGTGAATATCCTTTAGAAATCAAATTATCTCTCCCCCATGCCCCAACAACTGGTCTTTCATATAAATTCTTGAAAATAGAAAAAGATTTGGTAATCATTCGGCTCAGAGATGGGTTTTAAAAGTGGAAAAGAAAAGAATTAAAGGATTGAGCTTTAAAAAGTATCAAGTCAAGAACAGAATCACAAGTTGGGGGAAAATTGTATTCAAATTACGTCTCGATTTTATGCTTTCAATACAGTAGCCTCTCTGTGTTCAATTGATTATCTTTGTGTAGACTTTTTCTTCATTTAAGCTCTGAAATTTCTTGTTTCCCTTCTTCTTTTCAATTGTTGCAAGTTAAATTCACTGAATTGTTGTAAAGTTTGTTTTCTTTTGTATCTTTTGATAAATGTAAATGTTGTTTAATTGGCTCAAGTTCTGACTTGTTAGCAAGTTGACATAAAAATACAATTTTTGCACATTCAAAATACAGTTGAGAGAGTAAAGATGGCTTTAAACAGAGAAATAACTGGCTATAGTTAAGCCTAAGCCTAGCAGAGAAACATTTCTTACAAGAACACAGTGAAAATTGAGGTAAAAATTGATTTCAATAGTTTCGACTTGAAAAACTGAATCAAATCTAAGAATGAAAGAAAAGAAATTGAAAAACTAGTTCAATTAGCTCTTTTGAACACAAAAATGAGTAAAACAGGGCTTTGAAATGCTCTAAAAATCGATTTAAGAAAAATCTTTGTTTGATTTAATCAAAGTTCTCAAAAAAAAAATGCAAAATCTTTAACTTGTTATGAAAATTGTTTATTGAGAGCACATGAACTTGTTTTCAATTAGCTCAACAAAATGATCGCTCGTCTCGTTAAAGATGTGCATAATTCTTTTCGAGAGCCCCGAACTCTTTAGGAAATGTTGTCTACATTAGAATTTTGAGACTTCCTTTTTTTTCTGAATAGATTATAGTTTTTAAAACAAGCTAGTTTTACTTCAAAACTAGATTGTCTTTAGATTCAAATGAGAATTAAAAGTCCCAGGAGGATTTTGAAATCATATTTCAAAAGCTGAAAGCCATCAATTATCAAAAAATGATGAAAATTTGAAAATTTGAAAATTTTTGTTTCTTTTGAAGCCCTTAATTTGCAATTTGTTAATGGAAAAGTCTATTGATTGTGAAAAAAGCTTTTGAAATCAAATCAAAGCTTTTGTTGCTTTTGAAATCAAAGCAATAACTTTGCAAAAACCCTCAAAATGCTTTAGAGTTGAACTCAAGAAAGGATTGTTGAACATTTTTTGAAGTTCAAGATATGGCTAATAGCATGGCAATCAAGCTTTTGACCGAATTGACCACCTTGACCTTTCACAAAACTGAAAATCGTTCATTTTAAGAAAAAACATTCGAAATTAATGGTTTACTGAATAAAGTTCTTGAAAATAGCCATTTTCTTGTCTACTCAAATTACTAGATGCAATCGTTGTCGTCTTTTTCTTGCTCAGCATCATTAAGCATTTGAAAAGAAACACCTTCTAGAGATTTTTTTATGTTTTTCACGGCTCAGTTTACCTAAATTATTGCCAAGTTGAGAGATTGAATTTATGTTTTTATGAAGTTTGATGGGTCAAAGAGAGAAAGTTGAATGATCAAAGCACAACTTGGATGGTCAAAGCACTGAGTCAAGGTCAAAACTGAGCTGGCTAAATATTGGGTCGGTGAATTGAAACTGCCGGCTATTGTCATATGTTTGAGCACTTTCTTTAAAAGAAACCCATTTTGGTGTCAATGGAAAAGTTGTAGAGAATCAAAAATCAAGCTTATATCCAAATTTTCAGAACGATTCAAAAACTGGTTTTCAAGAAATGCCAAATTTACGAATTTTCACAAAACTTGCATTTTAAGCAAAACTACTAAGTGTATCTTTTTGGAAATTTGGCTATAAGCCTAATTTTTGATTCTCCACAACTTTTCTATTGACACCAAAATGGGTTTCTTTTTAAGAAAGTGCTCAAAATGGGACATCTCCAGTCCTCCATTTTTGAATCTCACACTTGTCTCATACACAAACCAAAATCCTACTACGAAAGAGGAATCCGCACATTGTCTGTAAAATGGGCAGAAGTCGTCAATAATAATGGAAATTATTTGGAATGAATTGATCGTTTTATGTTGAATAAATTTTAGTTCAAAGTCCCGCAGTTTTCAATTCAGCAATCCAATATAATAAAATTCGCCCTGATGTTGCAAAACTGACTCGCTCTAAAATAAACAGCCTTGTTTGGGAACTTTTGGCGCATCCCCCATACAGTCCGGACCCTGCCCCTTTTGATTACTATTTATTCCGGATCATGAGTAAATGAGCTTGCGGGAGAACACTTCGATTCGGAAGAAGCAGTCAAAAATTGGCTTTGAAAGTTTTTCGATTCAAAACCAAAATCCTACTACGAAAGAGGAATCCGCAAATTGCCTGTAAAATGGGCAGAAGTCGTCAATAATAATGGAAATTATTTGGAATGAATTGATGGTTTTATGTTGAATAGATTTTAGTTCAAAGTCCGGCAGTTTTCAATTCACCAACCCAATAGCATTATGGGTAAACAGAAACTAATAGGCATTAGATAAGTTTTATATTTTAGTTCATAAACAACAGAAAAAGTGTACATTATCTTAGCCATTTCAGCTAATAGCAATAATACTATCTAATGTACATTATGGTTCATTTTCTGATCCATTTCAAATGTATGTACCTGATCTAAGAACTTAAAACAAAAACTAAAAAAAAACTTGTGATTTTCTCAATTAAACTTTAATATTGGAAATTCTAGAATTCCGATAATCAAAGAAATTTTCCTAGAACTCTTTTAAAGCCCAAAGGATTTTGAATCTCTATCGGATTTGGTCGAATCTTTGTTCATTCATTCTTTGTTTGACTCAAAAATGAGAAAGGTACATTTTCTAGTGGATTAGAATAGAAAAAGAGGATTGAGAAGAGAATATGTGAGCAATTTCTAATCAAAGAGTCTAACAAGAATGGCAAAATGAGTAGCAATTTTAGAGAAACTTGTCTCAAAATGAATTTCTAGAAATATTTTCTAACATCTAACACATTTTAATCATTCATTTTGAAAATAAATGCTAGTCAAACATAGGTATGAATTTAGGAATTCGGGAGTGTGTGTTTCATGAAACTCACTACATGATCAAAGTTCACCCATCCAAAAATGGATGTAAGTGATGCTTGGCCATCTCTTCTTGAGCAAAAAAAGATTTGACTTGAGTCTAAGAACTAGACAAACAACAGCATTACGTCAAAAATCAATAGGAAATTAAAATCAGGACATTGAGATTTAGTTTGATTTGGAGCTGGTTTTAGAATAAGTTTAAGTTCAAGTTTAAGTTAAATTATGTTAAATTTTAGTTCAAGTTTTACTTTAAATGTAAAGATTAGATATTCTAATTCACTAGATTTCTTGAAAGAACTAACTTTTATAATAATCTAGTGAAGAAAACTTTTCTATTAGAGACAATAAGGAAATGGGTTTGCCTACTCAAACTTAGCATCCGTAAATAATTCATTGAGTATTCGATGAAGGAAAAGAAAAATTGCAAAATAGCCTTTCCATCTCTTTTCTGATAACTGAAAACATGCTAACTTTGAATCTAATTTTAGTCATAACTAGAATATGATGTGATTTGGAAGGACTTGCAAGACTTGCAAGTACGATAATGTACTAACAGACTAGTTCAGTGCATTTTACAGGTTAAGTTTAGATGTAGAACTCTAATGTTTCATCATAACAAGTCACACTTAGCATATCAAGACGAATTGATAGCTAAAAACTAAAGACCAGAGATGAATTTTCATTGTTAGCCTAAGACTAAAACGTTCAGAGAAAACTTAAATATGATTTAGCAAGAATTTCGTGACAAAAGCTGAGATTATTCTTGAAAAAAGCTAAATGTCGTTGATTGGGGAATGATCTGCAACTGACACATCCCACACTTTAAGAAAAGAGAGGATGCCGTTCTTGATGGGAAATATCCATTCCTCTTCTCCACCCCAAATTGAAAGCCACTTGCAGAGAGAACTAAAGAAAAAGACTACTAGTTGAACAATGTTCACTTTCTTGCAAAAAGTTTAATGAACTAAGAAAGCAAAGCACAGATGTTGCATTTTAGATGAATCTTGCATGATTTTTCATCTATATGGCTGGAAAAGTCCAGAGATTACAAACTGCTCCAAATATCTATTCAGTTTTTGCCCAAATTAAAATCTTGGTAAGAAAAATGCATTTGAAATTTCGACCTCTTTGAAAAAATCGCCCTCTAGTCAATAAGGGCGCCCCAAAAATCGCCCCGACGTGAGGGAAAAGGGAGTAGCGGTGGCCTAGAGGGTAGTGCCGGCGTACAAAACCCATGCCTCCCTTGGCGGTGGGTTCGAGTCCCGCCAGCGGCAAACGTTTCTGTTTTTGAAAAACAAACAAATACCATCTTTAAGGCTATTACAGTGCTTATCGATAATAGAAAAAGAGAAAAGAGAGGATGCCGTTCTTGATGGGAATTATCCATTCCTCTTCTCCACCCCAAATTGAAAGCCACTTGCAGAGAGAACTATAAAGAAGAGAACAGCTACTTGCAGAGAGCTAAAGAAAAAGACTATTAGTTGAACAATGTGCACTTTCTTGCAAAAAGTTTAATGAACTGAGAAAGCAAAGAACAGATGTTGCATTTTAGATGAATCTTGCATGATTTTTCATCTATATGGCTGGAAAAGTCTAGAGATTACAATCTGCTAAAGCTTTATAGTTGACTTTAAATTATTTAATGTTTCATTTTTCATGTTAAACTGTTTGCATAAAGCATTTGTCTCAAAGGTCTGCAAAGCTCTCTCAATTTTTGAGCTTAAAGTTGTTAGAACTTTTAGCTCAAGAACTATGTTCTGAGCTTAAAACCTGTATAAGCTAGCTAAAGAGCCTGTATAAGCTTATTAAGCTAAAGATTTCAAAAAGTTTAAAAATCAGAACAAAAAGTTTAAACTGGTATTTCTTAAAAAAGTTTCTAGTAGTTCCTGCTTAAAAACAGATCCTGCTTACAAACAGATCCTAATGGCTTACCTAATCTTCTAGCTTCTTGAATCAACAAACTCTACTTTATTCTAGAATCTAAGACTTGAAAGATCTGATCTTTTCTAGAATACAAATATTTTAAATGAATTCCAAAAGCTGCAAACCAAAAATGCAAAGTAAAACGAAAACCAAATTTTGCTCGAAACATCTGCTAGAAAAACAGAAAAAAAAAACAAATTTTGTTGGAGTGACTTGTTGGGATTGGAATTGATGAATTTCAGAAAAAAATGAACTCAACAAATTAATTTCTTTTCTCATTTTTCTTCGCAAAGGTCAATGAGTGTGGAACACCTGGGTTTTGATAAATATTAATATTATAAACTTAAGTTTTTCTTAAATCTTTTCACAAAAATATGTTCAAAAATCAAGCTCTGCAGATGGCTTTTCTCAAAATCATAAAATGACTAGAGGGTTTCAGATTATTTTAGGCAGTTTTGATAGGAGTACAGCTTTTACAGTCATTAGCGGCAGAGATCTCAACATTTGAGTAGGTACATGGCATATGAAATTGCGTAGCAAAATGGAAAAAAACGAGTGAATAGTTTGTGCTTTATGGAAATCAAAATAATAACTTTGTAATTGCCAAAAATTTTAAGTATGAGCGTTGAATATTTTCAGTGAATCGATTTGGGAAAGCTCTTGCTTTTGTTAGCCTTGTTAACCAAGTTCTTGGGTTTAAACGGCCTAAAACTGCACTAACTTTATGGCTTTTTGAAATGAGATTGATCTTGTGGACTTTGGAATTGAAGCTTGCTGCTGGTCTTGAAGCTAATGAGGGAATGATGGAAAATGGGGCTGACTTCAGGATAAGCTCGGAGTGCAAACAGCAGTCGGATCTCGGCATTCCAAATATCTATTCCGTTTTTGTTTAAATTAAAATCTTGGTAAGAAAAATGCATTTGAAGTTTCGACCTTTTTGAAAAAATCGCCTCCTAGTCAATAAGGGCGCCCCGCAGCGGTGGCCTAGAGGGTAGTGTGCCGGCGTACAAAACCCATGCCTCCCCTTCCGGTGGGTTCGAGTCCCGCCGCCGACAAACTTTCTTGCTTTTTGAAAAACAGACAAAGACCATTTTTAAGGCTATGACAGTGCTCATCGATACTAGGAAAAATTATTAATCTCTCAAGAAAGCTATTTTGTTACAACTTTTGTTTTGTTAGTGATTTAATGTCGATAAGCACAGTAATCAAAATTGTAAACTGAGTGTAACTCAGCCTAAGCAAATGAAGTTCAAAACTACAATCCCTTTGCCAAAGGTCGTTCGTTCCACAAAAATTTTGCAGCAAATTAAAATCATCAACCAAAAATAACAAATGACGAGCGTTTTATTGTCCTTTTGTCTCAAAGAAATGAAATCGAAAATTCAGATCAAATGTGAGAAAATGACATCTTGAAAAAAGAAAATGCTTCAATCAACTCTTATGTTCACTCAAAAAAAATGTTCCTTTCTCGTATTCGATGATGAAAAACATCATCATCATTCTGCAAAAATGGGGAAAAGGAACATCAAAAATGAAATCTTACAATGAAAATGCAATCTTACTCATAGAAATAACTAGTTACAATTACAGTTTGTAAACTTTAAAAACATCTGTAGCAAATGGTTTTTTTTAAAGTTTTCCAAATTGTTTTGTCTTAAAAGGAAAAGTTTTGTCTCTATGAAAAGTTTAGTGGAACACTAAGCAAAAAAAGAGAACGCAACACTCAATTTGGAAAATAAATTGGCTACGCTAATACACTCGGTAGACAACCAAGAAAATAAACGAATTTGAGTTTGAAAAAGAGTTCAAGAACCATCAGATTTTCACATGCTATAAAAAGTAATAACTTTTTGATTGGATATCTGTAGAAAAACTTTGTCAATCTCGCAGTCTATCTTGCAAGATGTTTTTGATTTATTCTTCGAAAACATCTAGTCAGTGCATGCAATGATAGGTTTGAAAGATTTTTTTTGAAAAATTGAACTGAATTTCTTTAGCTTTTTTAAAATTTTCTTGAAACCACTTGATTTATTAATTTATTTTAGTGAAACCATCATTGATTCCTAATGAAAAGCCATACTTTGTCAAAAGTTTTGTTTCTTGTAGCTTGAAACAGTCTCAGGACTAAGTTAAGGTCATTCTAGAACTAGATCAGAGCACGATCATGCCAGATCAGTTCGGGAATATGCACTTAAATCAGGCTTTAGGCATAACAGCCTAGTATTTTAGATATCTTGCAATATCTAGAAATCTATCTATTGCAATTTTTTCAACATTAATTGCAGATTTGGAATCAGTGTCGAAAACTATCGTATTTTCTCTAATAGTAGTGCACCCAGAGCGTCGCCTAACTTGCTCGAAATCTCGAGAACCGCTTATCAGAACCTATCGATGTGGGGTCGGAAAATGTAGCTGACGATGAGATCTTGCAGGGGATTAGAGTGTTGAGCATCTGTGAAAGCTTGGAAACCGTAAAATAGTCACCAAATCGGCTCGTTGGGGTGCACTACTATTAGAGAAAATACGGCCTTAGGTACATTAGCTTGAAATTTTATTGAAACTAATTGATTTATTAATTTATTTTAGTGAAACCATCATTGACTCCTAATGAAAAGCCATAATTTGTCAAAAGATTTGCTTCTTGTAGCTTGAACCAGTCTCAGGACTAAGTTAAGGTCATTCTAGAACTAGACCAGAGCACGATCATGCCAGATCAAATCGGGAATATGCACTTAAATCAGGCTTTAGGCATAACAGCCTAGTATTTTAGTGGAACACTAAGCAAAAAAAGAGAACGAAACACTCAATTCGAAAATAAATTGGCTACGCTAATACACTCGATAGAGAACCAAGAAAATAAACGAATTTGAGTTTGAAAAAGAGTTCAAGAACCATCAGATTTTCACATGCTATAAAAAGTAATAACTTTTTGATTGGATATCTGTAGAAAAACTTTATCAATCTAACTTGCAAGATGTTTTTGATTTATTCTTCAAAAACATCTAGTCGTTCATGTTTTGAAGAATTCAGGAACCTTAACACTAAACGCTTCTTTTCTCATTTCCCATAAACAAATCCTCAAAGTTTGAAAACAAAGAAAACAAGTGAAAAAGAGAGAACGAAGTTTAAGGAAGTTCCTCATTTGAGAAATGAAAGAAAATTTGGGAAATCTGTGTTTTGTTCATGTTTTGAATCTTCAGCAATAGGGTTTTTACAAAGATTTTGACTTGATGGGAAGATTGTTTTGAATGTTTTGAATTCTTTTTTTAAAAGCTGACAGAACTCAGCTTTAGTATCTATTTTAGCTATGACAATATCATCAAAGATATTCTTAATACTACTTTTCTACTTAATACATGAGTTCTAGTAAATTTGAAAAGTTTTACTTCAAATTCCAGTACAAAGTTTTAAACAAGTGATTTATCTAAAGTTTTTGAGGGTTTTTTAAAAAAATATTGAAACAATCACATCACAGATTCATAGATCCACAAAAACGAAGTTCATAGCTGAACGAAGAAAAACAAAAGACAAACACTTAGAGAAAATCTAAGGCTTTTATGTGTTCCCAACTTTCGTAAAGTTGCACTCCAAAAAAAACGTAGGCGTTCACGGAATTTCGAAAAAAACATAAACGTGACTGGTTTGGTTTATATTTTGGGAGAGATTTTGAAGAAATCACTTAAATAATTAATGAAAGATTCATGAATTTCGAAGCAAACGGTTGAAATCTTGAATGTTTTAAAGGTTTTAAAGGTTTTGAGAGAAATTTGCGAAAGAAGCTTTTAACTGAATAACTTTAAAACTGATTTTTGTGTGCTAAAGACATTCTAGCTATTTTAAAAATTTTAAAATACTGTGTAATATCTTTGGCAAAGGACTTTCAGTGTTAGACATTGTTTTGAAAAAAATCTAGAATACTGGAAAAACCTTTGAGAATAGATTATGGGGTTTTTTTTGGGCAGAAAGATGGATGGACAGGAATAAACAAGCCCCGAAAGCCCATTTTATTTCCACAATGAGTACTCCATCATGTGACCAGTGGCTTAAAGAAAATATGTTTTGATTCAATCGTACTAAATGCCGCCATGGTCGACTGACTAAGAGCCATTTATCTTAGTCAGAGGGTCAATGGTTCAACCCCGTCGGCTGAATTATTGGTTCTTTCTTCCGTATATATGGGTTTTCCCTACATTTAAGGGTTGTGATTGCTTGTACCGTAAATACTCTAATGGAAGCGCACCTTCTAATGGAAGCGCACCTTCTAATGGAAGCGCACCTTCTAATGGAAGCGCACCTTCTAATGGAAGCGCACCTTCTAATGGAAGCGCACCTTCTAATGGAAGCGCACCTTCTAATGGAAGCGCACCCTTCCCATACAAAATTGGTCACCCAAAAAGTCATTACTTTTGAGAAAGAGTTTTGCTGAAAAGTGCTTAGAATGATGTATATGGGCATATGTATAACCTAGAAGGGTTAGCAGTAAAATTTAAAAGGATCTAAAATAAAATCAAAAATACTTTTTCGAAAAAAAATTGTAAGGGGGGACCCTTATCATTTTCGAGAGTTCGACCTCCAAAAGTCAAAAGTGAAAAAAATTTTCTTATTTTAAACATGTTTTTCCTTTGTTTTAAATCATTTTCAATCGAGCTAGAGTGATTTTAAAAGATTTTTTTGAAAATTGTATATGGTCCCCCTTATGTAATTTTTTGGGGAGTCCGAAAACAAAGATAGAGAAAAATTAGAAGCGCATGCGCTTTTATTAGAGTATTTACGGTACCACATTATTCGTTGAGTAAATGTACTACGCTAAAGTATTAGCCTCGATATCGAACATCAAGGTAATCTTCGGAGCTTACTCTTTTGATTGAACCCAAATTTGAATGCGATTTGAAATATGTGATGCGAATTCGCAAGTGCACAATCAATCAATATTGTTAACAATGTGAATCCCAAGATGTTTATGAAGATCTCTTTTAGAAGAAAACTATAGTTTTTAACGAGATCTTAAGGATCAAAATGTTTGCATTTAAAAATTTGCACAAATTGTCTCAGTTCACCAGTTCCTTGCATGTTATTAGGTTGGAAAGAAAGTTCTCGGAAAAGGTTTGACTGGAATTTCTTAAAAACGAATCCACCAATTCAAGAACATTTTGTTTTATTATTTACAAGTCGACTCCAAGAAATTACTCTTAAAAAAATGAGTTCCCTTGAAATTTTCGAGATCTTTGAAAAGTTATTATTTTCCATTATGTCAACCTAATATTAGATTTTGTTCATTTTGTAGGATTTTCTTACTACCAGCTAGTCATTTACTTAAACTGTTTCATATTCATCTAACATAATACTTCGCGCCATTTGTTTCCCTAAAATCGCGACTTATCGCAGGGCTTTTATAACCTATTGCCGGCCTTTGCTCGAGTATGCCATCATCGTATGGTCTGATCTGATGTAGAAAGAACTGCGAGGAGATTATCACGGGATCTCAAAGGAAATACTCGAGATTTTTATCTAACTTTGCCCGGAATGTGAATTAAAGAGGGGGACGCCAAAAAAGGAGTTATTGTGAAGCCGATCATAACGAAGGAGCAAAATGAACGCTGCCAAGTCGACTTAATTGATCTTCAATTGGTTCCGCATGCATTTTAGTTGATGTTTTGTTTGTTATAAACGTTAATATGTTATACATGTTAAATGTTATAAATTTTATTTTACTTGTTGTGATTAGTTTGCTGATTTGCGTTTTGCATAAATAGTTTGAAATTAGAAACTCATTTGAATCGAGCCATGTTCGCAGAAGCCGATTACAAATTGTACTAGCCGTTAACGAATGATTCGTAATCGGCTAGCCGTTAACGAATCATTCGTTAGCGGCTGAATTTCGTAAACGGCTACGACATCTACAGGGTGGCTGAAAATTACGTGCGCACAGCATCAGCATCATAGTTTTAAACAATGTATAAAGCATTACTACTCATCTTTTTGTATTTTAATATTCTTTTCATCGTTGTCTAATAATTTTTTGTTAAAAAAATTTGTTTTCTAGGTCATGACAAAGACGTGCGCTAGTCGGGACGCAATCGCACAGCTGGCGACGAACGGCATGAAGAACTCGTCGATCGCATCGAGGCTTGGGGTGGCTCTGAGGACCGTCCAGAAGATCGTAAAGCAATAAAGCAATGGAAAGATGAGGGGCATGTTCAGTCCAAGCCCGGAAGAGAACGAAAGAGGACCGTTAACACCCGAAAGATGCGTGGGATAATCAAGAGGAGGATCGAGCGAAAAGACGATCGTAGTTTGAACAAGATGGCAAAACAGCTTCAAATTTCGCGTTTCTCGGTTCAATCGATAGTGAAAAATGAGCTCGGACTTTGTATATTAATAGATTCTTTTTGTTTTGGCTGATAAATACGACTTTATGATCAGTTCATTGATTGTTTTGATTTATGATTTTCAAGTGGTTTAAAGATATCGTTTAAATTCATTCAAATTAACTTTTTTGGTACGGTTCTATGTGAATAGAGTGATTATTTTAGTCTAGCTTGGTGCTTCTTAAAACTCTTTTGAGTTTTATAAGTATTTTTAGCCTCTGCTAGTTCATCAATCAAGGTCCACGATTGATCAAATCACAGACAAACAAATAAATCATAAACAACACCTTTCTCCCGAATGCCGAATGACTAAATGTTTATTATTCAACGATTTCCCACAGATTTTTCACCACCCGGTGACACTTTTATTTGGGAAGTATTTATAGCAATAGAATAAACATGAGATGTCCCTCTCCAGTGTCAATCTTCACATCATAAAGATAACATTTGTAATTTGGACCCATTAAATGTCTTCGCCTGATCGAAATGCACTTTGAAATCATTAAAAAGCTTCAGTTTTTCAAATCTTATTTGATTATTGAAACAATTTTTACTTAAAATAATAATATAAAGCTCTTTTTATTAATTCTGAAATTTTTCTTGCTTAACCATACTTTATTCAGTTGTTTTTCAAATGACTTTAATTCTTTAACATAAATTTTCTTATAAAATCCTCGTACAATTTCTGTTTTTTTCAACTCATTGCAATTGCCAAAACTTATTTACCAAATCTCTGATGAAATGAAGGCAATTCCACCACACCACGTGTTTCCCTACAGTGAAAAAAGTAGCGATAACGTCAGAATAGGCTTTGTTTCTTTTCTTTTCATTTCTCCCAATTGTCAATCAGGCTTTTCCGCAAAATTTCTCACCAAAGCTGATTTTCCGTTTTTTTTTAATCTCAAAAATCCAGCGGTGATCACCCCATTTTTTCGGTAGTTCAAGCATAAAATTGCATGCAATTGCAGGTTTGAAAGATTTTTTTCAAAAAATTGAACTGAATTTCTTTAGCTTTGTTTAAATTTAGATTGAAACTAATTGATTTAATGATTTATTTTAGTGAAACCATCATTGATTCCTAATGAAAAGCCATACTTTGTCAAAAGATTTGCTTCTCGTAGCTTAAACCAGTCTAAGGTCTAAGTTAAGGTCATTCTAGAACTAGACCAGAGCACGATCATTCCAGATTAGCTCGGGAATATGCACTTATATCAGGCTTTAGGCATAACAGCCTAGTATTTTAGATACCTTGCAATATCTAGAAATCTATCTATTGCAATTTTTTGTCAACATTAATTGCAGATTTGGAATCAGTGTCGAAAACTATCGTATTTTCTCTAATAGTAGTGCACCCTGAGCGTCGCCTAAATTGCTCGAAATCTCGAGAACCGCTTATCAGAACCTATCGATGTGGGGTCGGAAAATGTAGCTGACGATGAGATCTAGTGGGGGATTAGAGTGTTGAGCTTCTGTAAAAGCTTGGAAACCGTAAAATAGTCACTGAACTCAGCTCGCCGGGGTGCACTACTATTAGAGAAAATACGGTCTTAGGTACATTAGCTCTCATTCAAAAACTCCGCTTTAACTTGTTGTCTTTCCTTTCAGACTCGCCTTTCTCAGCTAATTGTAAGTCGGAAAACTTTCAGTTTTTAAAAGTTTAAAGTTTTAAATGATTTGTTTATATCTTAGATAACTATTTTAAGATTTCCTAGCAATGGTAAGTAGTGAGAATTTTATTTCCCTCTCAAAACTCTCTTTCTTCAGCCTACACATCCAATTTCCTTGCTTTCCCAGTTTTTTCACCACATTTCATTTCTTGAGAAATGCTCCTCTATTTCTCAGAAATTGCAGCACAAATCTTCATCATCATTTTATTTTCCCTAACCAAATGAGGACCATTATTTGCTCGATTTTCTTTATTATTCTTCTTCAACAAGTGTATTCAAGAGATTCATCGTTGTGTGGAGAGTGCAGGGTTGGTTTTTTTTAAAGAATATTGGCTTTAGAGAAATTTGGAAAGTTTTCATTATCCAGCTATATATCGAAGTATCTTTTCAGACATATTTCTCGAGATTAATCGATCGAACGTTGATTGAGGACATTGAAATGGACAAGAATTTGGTAAACTTTAGAAATTATCCTTATCTTTAACTGAACTTTTTAAAAGCTTAGCTTCCTTTGCTTAGCTTCCTTAGCTTAGCTTCCTTAAGTTTGGAAATCACGTAAAAATTTCAGTCCGAGAAACTGGTGAAGAAATTTTGCGCAAAGCTGATCCTTCACATTGGATCGCATTTTGAGGCAAAATGTTTTGAGCATTTCAGGTGAGTTAAAAAAGGATTAGAATGTAGAATTTGATAGAATTCTATAGATTCTTTACACAATTCAAAATATTTAGAATGATTACCGATAAGATTTACCCATTATTATACTAGCTTTAAAGCCAATAGTACCTTTGACCTTTAGAAGAGGCTAAAGATACTGAAGTTGTTATAAATTTCTTTCAAACAAATAATTATTTGAATAAATTTAATCAAATAAGTTTTTATTTGAATAATGAGGCAAAGAAACCTTAAATAAGGCGTTCTAAAAAGCGTTCTAAAATCTAATGCTTTAAAAAGCTATTCAGCTTTTGTTTTATATAAGACTTTTCAGATATTCAAGCAAAGGATTGAATAGCTGAAAGCCGTATATAAAGCGCTTCTTGAAATTTTTGGCCATTTTTGGGGTAGGCTAATTTCCGCAATTTTTTTTTGCACAACAGGGTCATTCGCGCAACTCGCCATAACTTTCTTCTAAGTGGATCAATCTTTATGATTTTGGTTTCATTTTGTTGCACTTATTGTGATCTACAAAATGAAACTAAAACCATAAAGATTGGTCTACTTAGAAGAAAGTTATGGCGAGTTGGTTGCGCAAACGACCCAGTTGTGCAAATGACCCTGCAGACGCAAATGGCGCAAAAAAAATTGCGGAGATTGGGAGTGGGACAAATGCGACCTTTTTTTGCGCACCCGGACATTTGCGCACCTTTTTTTCCGCACTTAGCCCATTAGCGCACCTTTTTTCGCGTTTTAAAAAGCTCTAAAAGCTAATATTAACCAATTTCTATTCCATAAGTTGTTTTTCTAGGTAATTTTAGGGCGTAGAATCGAAATTTTGACATATCAGAGCTTGTGGAAGCGAACGGACGGAGTTATACAAAGAGAAAAATCAACAATTTTCTGTAATTTGACCTAGCCGTTTTGTCTTCCAAATTGGTTCCACACGCTCTGTTATGGTCAAAATTTGAATTCGACACCCTCAAATTACCTAGAAAAACAAGTTTTGGAATAGAAATTGGTTAATATTAGCTTTTAGAGCTTTTTTAAAACGCGAAAAAAGGTGCGCTAATGGGCTAAGTGCGGAAAAAAGGTGCGCAAATGTCCGGGTCCGCAAAAAAAGGTCGCATTTGTCCCACTCCCCGGAAATTAGCCTACCTCCCATTTTTAAACTACAGTACTTTTTTTAACTGATAGTGTATTTAAGAATACGTTATTTGAGAGAAACACAATCTAGTTATAATTAGAATTGATTAGATTAAAAACTGATTCGAATTTTATAGCTAAATAATCAAATAAGATTACTTTTCCTGTTTCATTTCCCCATTCAACTATTTAGCCCAATCACGGAAGGCCAAGCAATGTTAACCCCGAAGTTTGCCTTCATCGATCGTGCCTGTTTATCGTGGTGTTGAGATTGAAAATGACCACAAGATGTAAAATATGATCATGATCTCACCTTTTGATAATAAATATACATAAAATTATGCAGATTTATTACTTTTTACACTCAACAAAGCGTGGTTTCATTTTCAAATCTTCCAAAAAGCTTACCAAGCTATCAAACTACTAAAAAGCGTTTTTATTTTTCAAAATTTGCATTCATTTCTTTAAAATCTTTTGTTTATATTTATCTTATAAACAATTGCACAAAAATTTTCCTTATCAAAGTGTTTTTTTTTTCATTTTGACTACCCAATTAATCATTAAGCACAAGTTGAATAGGCTCACGAATTAGCGCTAAAAATTTCCCAAAATTTTAGACCTACTTCAATAAATGTTTCAAATATTAAAGCCAATAAAATTGCAGAAGATAGATCTGGATTGAGAGATTATTGATCTTTATTCAGCAAACTTGTCTAATTTCATTGACATTCTTCATTTCAATCTTGATTTTAAAACTTTTCTTTTACTACAGCTCTTAAACATTATACTATTTTTTGCAAATGAATTTGTTAGTTAGTTTCCTTTGCC
Source organism: Mesorhabditis belari (assembly GCA_958450365.1). Lineage (NCBI taxonomy): Eukaryota > Metazoa > Nematoda > Chromadorea > Rhabditida > Rhabditidae > Mesorhabditis > Mesorhabditis belari. The sequence goes on from CAUEEP010000736.1 coordinate 3,927,765, forward strand.
TATTACTTTGAATTGCTAAAATCAACAAGAATTCGTTTAAGAATTGCTATCACTGACAATTTCTCTAGCAATTATCCCATCAATCTGCCATAGGAAAACTCAAGAAACAATTATTGATCTAAAAAGTAGCTAAGATTAAGGGCTTCACTATTTTAATATAACACTTCACATATTACGGGTTAAACTTGGCGCTCTGGAGCTAATCTATCAAAAAGAAGTCACCGTAAATACTGAGCACCCTGTATTATCAAAAATTAAAGCCAAGGACAGCTAATATAGGGCAAAAACAGCTAATATACAGGGCTAAAACATCCATTGTAATCTAAATACATCCAAAAAAAGAAACGGCTATTTTTGCATTAAAAGCTTTTCTCCGGGATGAATTTGAATTTCCGGTGGTTAAAAGGAAAAGAAGAAAATGTTAAAACCACAAAAATTTCCATAAAATAGCAGAAGATAGATCTGGATTGAATTATTGACCTTTATTCAGCAAATTTATCTAATTTCGTTGACATTCTTCATTTCAAACTTGATTTTAAAACTTTTCTTTTACTACAGCTTTTAAACATTATACTATTTTTATGCAAATCAATTTGTTAGTTAGTTTCCTTTGCCTATTACTTTGAATTACTAAAATCAACAAGAATTTGTTTCAGAATTGCAATCACTGGCAATTTCCCTAGCAATTATCCCATCAATCTGCCATAGGAAAACTCAAGAAACAATTATTGAACACATCTGCTCAATAAGGCCAAATCAATTAAAAGTTAGTTTTAAATCTCTTCAATTACTTTCCTTACATTATAGCTTTTCTGATCGATTATCCCATCTCAATCCCATTACTTCTTCAATGACTCATTGCTTTCTTTCACTCTCCAATAACCAATATCCAATACTTTACAGAATGGGAGTTGATCTTGAAAACAAGGAAAACAAGAGGATTTCTCAATCAAATTGTGCTCGATGTGAATCGAAATGTGAATCGAAGAACATCGAAGAACTGGTGTTGCACGCAAATTCGCACATTCAATTCAAACGGGTATCGTTTATTCTATCATTCAACATGTTAAGAGCTCTTTAAGATTTGGTAACATGCAAATTGATAACAAATCAAATCTTGCAATTTAGTATTGCTGTTCAAAGTGCGACTACGAAAATCTTCAAAAGCATCAAATTGAGAGCCATATCACATCGAAACACGACGGTGATGCGGTGCTTGAGGATAAGATGTTTGTTGTAGAAATCTATTTTAGTAAAAGAATTAAGACAAAACTATAAATAGTTATTGAAACAAGAAGTGCTTTTAGCTCGGTCGCAATGATTGATGAACTCATAGCAATCACAAAGGAATGTTTTGCCGATATTGATGAGTGAGTGACTTTCAGCTAAAAGAATCAGATATAAAACTATTATAAACTTTTAAATTCGCTTTCAAACTTTAGACAATTGCTGAAAGGTTGGGAGGAGAAGAACTTGCAGCAGCTGAAGGCAAAAAATGATGATGAGGTGATGCAAAAAACGGCAACACCTTCTGGAGACAGTGGTTTGGATGAAGAGGTTAGTCATGAGCCTAAAATGACTGATATATTTGAAATACTTTGTGCTCATGTAGAAACAAAACCAATTCTTACTAAGAAACAAATGGAAAAATGGGTGGATTTAAAAGGGTTTGTCTAGAAAGTTGAGCACAAAGTTTACTTCAAAAGAACATCTGAAGCAGATGAAGTTACAGTTTTTTTTGTAATAGATCAGTATCAAACAGCTTGAATGATTCATTATCAGTAACAAATCCAATTTTAGTCACTTTCTGACGTGGAGGATCGAAGCATTGACGATGATGAGCCACCAAAGAAGAAAGTGAAGAGCATCTTGAAACAGGTGAAATGATATGATTTATACATTAATGTCTCAACGAAAAGGTTGTGTGTATTGCTTGAAATACTGATATCCATATAGCTTATACTTTGCCCTTATTTGATTAGGCTCGAAGATTGACAATCGACAAAAATCGTTTATCGAACCTAAAACTTTGGTAATTAAACCAATAAAAAACGAATAGAAACAATAGAAACAATAAAAACAATACAACTAATAAACGGGGAGAAACTTGGGACTCACCTACAAGATTGGTAAAAACAGAATGTTGCAAAAGGTGATGTTTACGGTATTTTGTTCAAGCTTTCCACCTTTTACGACAAGTTAGTCTATAACTTGCATGCAAATTTATAAATTCTGCGAATGGAGTCGCTACAATTAGTAAGCTTCACTTCGTTTTGTAAGTGACCAATACTGCTTTCAATATCTTAGCTGAAATGTTACAGGTCTCTTTTAATTCAAAAGAGCCAGCCGAAGAGAAACAATTTGAGAAACAAGAGGATGAAGATGCAAAAGTGAAGATGATGTGCTTGGAGAAGGTTTGTTTAAAAACTGATTAAGTTGCTGATAGTGTAATTTTATAATATCTGATTGACAGAATTGCGGCAAATCGCTAATGATCTACAACGAGAAGGGTTCATTTCTCTTCAAGACTTTGATCACACACATCGCAACTCACATCGTCAGCAAGCGAGTCAGTTTTAACCAAATTTTAATTGACTATCTGACTCTATGAACGATATTGTTTAGTGGAGGTGCTCAAACTGTCCATTCAATACGCTTATTCGGGGAAATTTCAACTCGCACAACAGAAATGAGCATGATATGCAAGCGGAACTCGTCGAGAATTTGTGAGTTTTTCTCTGCCATCAAAAAGCATGACAATCATGCAAAGATAACCTTGGTAAGACTAGCTAAAGTTTTAATCAAATTAATGTAGTGTTTAGAATTTCAAAATTAATTCTAGATCAATTCTTACAAAGCAATTCAGAAACACTTACCACACGCAAGAGCTTCTCGAGAAAGGCATTGAGTGTTTTCCGTCATTTGAGAGTGAAATCCGCCAACATTGTGATGACCTCAAAAAAGATGCTCTTGAGAAGGTAGAAATCAAATACTCTTTCTAAAATTGCAATGATACAGTTTTTAGTCAATGAAGAAAAAGCAAGAGGACTTCGAGACACCAAAAATGAATGGCAAGAAACGCGGAAAAGGTTAATTGAGGCTTTAAAACAAAACTAAATGAGTGATACCTTTTAAGTTTTTGTTTGCAAATCAGAAACAATCTTTTATATTCTATAAGAAATCGTAAATTCCAGCCACAACTCCACAAAGTGACACTCGAGCACAGAAGAGCACTGCCGAAGTGAAAAGGATCGGGCGTGGAAGGCCGCCAGGTACGAGAATTGCTTGAATTTCTTAGCAGTCAGTAAGACGCATAGAAAGACATTGTTATCTATTGTAATTTATATCTTACTATGTAATAACTTTCATTTAGTTTTTAGGAAAACAAAACATCAATCGAAAACGCTCCAAATCAGCCATAGCTGCGCCGTCGACTGTGAAGAAGAGAGAAGGTTCGAAAATTGGCTTTAGTTGATAAGCAATGCAAAATCACTTTGTGACATTTATAATTTTATCTTTCCAGTAAACTCTGCTCTTGTTCGACTCGTCTATTCCCCTCCAGTGCAAGTCGATGATCAAGAAATGGTGTCAACAGAGGAGAAGTTTCTCAAAGCGAAAGAAGCTCATGGTTGGTTTAAAGTTTGAATGTATCCGATGACACTAGGCAAGTGTCGAAGTTTAATCAAAAAATTCATTCGATCAAAATACTAAAAAAAGAAATTTAGAGCCAAAGACACCGACCGCTTCGCCAACAAAAGCACTTGAAGAGGTCACGCAAGAAACGCCAAATGCTGCTGAAGAAAGTGAGTGAACGTTTATAACTTAATTAATTTATAAGTTTAGAACATCAATTAGTTTGTTTTTTTTTTAAATTTACATAAAAATCGATAAGTTTGCTTTAGATGACGTCTTTGCAACACCAGTGGGCAACGGAAGAGGAAGAGGCGGCAAAAAGAAGTCGATCGGTGAGTTATAATCTTTTGAAACGTTAAAAGATTAATTAAAAATTGTTTAATTGTTAAACTCTAGATTTTGATGTCTACAAAACGCCAGCTGCTGTCATTGAAGAAAAGGAAAAGATCACCAAAATGCGGTCCAAGCTTCCCTCATCTCCAGCTGGGATTTCTCGGTGTCAGGTAAAACGTTTGATTCAAGAAATTATCAATTCATAGCTATCATCATTTGCTAGTTGATAATTATCTATAATTTTTCAGTGTTGTAATGAGGCCGTGTCTTTACGTGGCGGCAACATTCAACAATGCAATTACGCCACCGATCACGCACTCACACATCTTGACAAGGTGCGTTTAACAAGAAGCTAAGATTTTTTAATAAAACTAAACTAAAAGCTTTAAGCAAGTTTTAAGCTTTAATCTTGATTTAATCATTGTAATATTCTAATTTAGATTCGCTATAAGTGTGGACAATGCGAGAAACCGATGCCGAGACGGACGAGCGTTACAAATCACGGAAAAAGTTGTCGCAAGGCTTTTGTTGTCGATGAATTGTAAGTTTTACTTTGTTTAAAGTAATCCAAGTTCTATAATTATAATTAAATTTTAGGACTAAAGAATTACTTCATGAAATGACTGATGAGGCCCGAAAATCGTTCCCATCGTTGGTGAATTTGCTGGATGAATGGGAACAGCTAATGGAGGAGAAACTTGATGAAAAGGAGAAGAAAAATAAGGAAGATGATGATGTTGTCGAAACTCCAGTGCAAGTTTTGAATGAGGTTGGTTTGACTCTAGGTTTATAAGTCATAATGTTTGAAATTTTGATGAACGGACGGATCAATGAATACTTTAATAGTAAGTTTTACATATTTCGATGTTTACAGGAAACAGCACCAATTCTGGAATCCGTCATAACCAATCCACAAGAGTCAACTAGTACTGAACCACAAAAGGACCCCGACGATGAGCCTGAGATTCTTTCCAACACCCAAGAATCAACCGAATCAATGGCTCAATCATCGCCACAAGCGGCTGATGAGGTGGAAGAAGATCTGCTAAAGGTAAACATTAGAAAATAATTTGCAAACATGTATTTATAGGCTCCCGAATACCCATCGACATCCACACTCGCAAAAGAGCCACTTGCCTTGATTTGTAAAAATTTTCGAATCATTTCTCAAACAGAATACAATTCAGTTACAACACCGGTCGGGAAAAGAGATTATCGAACGAGCCCACATCCTTCTGCCAGACTTTTTGCACCATTTGGACCTGTAATGCTTAAAAACATTTAAAATCGATTTTCTTGTTACAGGACTTGCAAATCAGCGATAAAGACGTCGAGGTTGAGTATTTGAAGAAGCAACTCCAAGATAAGGAAATGTCTCTACGAGTTGTTGAAAGACAGACGATCGATTTAAAGCTCAAGGCCAGTCTTTAATAAGAGCATCTTGTTATCTTGATAGCAAAATCAATCAAACAACTGAAGTTTTTGAAACTGTTTCATTACTCTATTTAGCTTGATGAACTCACTGAGAACTCCGCACAAAGCTTCGACCATCAGCTTCGAGAAAAAGAAGAAAGCATCCAGAAGCTCCAAGACGATTTGAATGAGAAGAGAACTGCCGTGACAGAATTGAAGGAGGATCTCAAGGTTTGAGCGGTTCATTTCTGGTTCTTATTCAATGAAATATTTCCAAATTCAGCCAATTCATTATTTCAAAACTTTCAGAAAGCAATTGAACAGAAGAAAGCCCAAAAGTCGCACTTCAATGAGAAATTGAAAGAAGCAAATGAAAAGAGTGACGAGCTCCAAAGAAATGTCGACCTACTGCAAAATAAAAATCGACTTTTGATGCAAGAATGTGAAGAGAAAGATAAAAACAAGAAGTTGACTGAAGAACAATTCCAACAACAACTTCAAGAAGCGAAAATTCGGATGGTGGAAATGGAAAAGGAGGCACGAGAAGCGGTAGGGAAAATTGTTTTGATTAAAAACAAGAACTGGAATCATTTTTAGAAGGAAAACTCTCAAAAGTGGAAAGAGCAAGTGGAGACGATGAATGAAGCCATTGACAACTACAAAAGAAGTTCCGAAGAAAGTCTGAAGAGAAATGAAGAGCTCAGTGCTGAAATCGAGAAGGTGCGCTCGTCAAATGGTGCAATTGAACTGATGAGATTGGAAAAGCAGCGACTCGAGAACGAGCTCAAAGAAGAACGAAACGAGAAAGTGAAAGTGAGTCAAAGTTATCGTTTTGCTCTTGAAAAGATTCCGAAGTTAGGTTCATTTCTCTTAACTTAACTCTAGCTTGCAACTAAGCCAGCTTTGATTTAGCTTATAGCTGTCTAAACCATATCAGAAAAGCTAAATGAAACTTGTTATCTCTTGAAAAAGTTACGGCAACAAAGCACTGGGATAATGAACTCTTTTCGTTTAGTTGCTTACTCGATTCGGCACTGTGAACAATCAATTATTCGAGGCGAAAGAAGAGGTTTGTTTGGAAAATGTTAGCTAACTAGATAAAGATCTAAGTATACAAACAATTGAAATAAGTTTTGAAAACTTTAAGAAAATCTAACTGTAAGGTTTTTCTTACAGATTGCCGCTCTCAATGAATCATTGGCTCAACGAAGTTGATTAGATCAGATTTAGCCAAAATTAAACCCATTCAACAGCAAGCAAGAATCGAATCAATCAATTAGAGTTAAAATCGTTTACTTATTAATGTTTCCTCATAGTTTTCTCATTTGATTGATGTTATATTCCTTGTTGGCTTTGCGATGTCGTTATGTTCACGCTCAAAACATTTCTCCTATTTCAAATATCCGCCACTTCTTCCAATTTACCAGAAATAAACATATCAAAGTTCAGTAAAAAGATTTTAAAAAATACTCAACTAGCAGACAGATTACTTAGCAAAATTTAAGTGCTTAAGCTAAGGCATTTAAGCAAAATTGAAGTTTAAACTTTTCCAGGAATCATTGAGCCTATTTAAAAACTGAAATCAGCTGATTTTTATGTCTCGATATTTTAAATCAGATAATCAGAACATTTCAAAATCTCTTCAAATTGGTGGCTTTATTTTCACTCAAAAATTTCCAAATTCCAAATTATTAAAATATCTACTGAATTTTACTATGAGATTCTCGTCAAAGAAAGAATTTTCCGAAAAGGAATTTGCTAATCTTAATGTTTAACCAACAATATTTGCTTTCTATACACACGTTTAGGAAAAGATTGTTGAAGAACTTAAAGAAATGGACTCAAAATTGCTTCCTAACGGCCGGAGAATCGTAATATTTTGATCGGCTATGTTTATCTGCTAGTTTTTCGGGAGTGGGACAAATGCGACCTTTTTTTTTTGCGCACCTGGACATTTGCGCACCTTTTTTTCCGCACCTTGCCCATTAGCGCACCTTTTTTCGCGTTTTAAAAAAGCTCTAAAAAGCTAATATTAACCAATTTCTATTCCAAAAGTTGTTTTTCTAGGTAATTTTAGGGTGTCGAATCGAAATTTTGACATATCAGAGCTTGTGGAAACAAACGGACGGAGTTATACAAAGAGAAAAATCGACAATTTTCTGTAATTTGATCTAGCCGTTTTGTCTTTCAAATTGGTTTCACACGCTCTGTTATGTCAAAATTTGAATTCGACACCCTCAAATTACCTAAAAAAAAAACATTTGGAATAGAAATTGGTTAATATTAGCTTTTTAGAGCTTTTTAAAACGCGAAAAAAGGTGCGCTAATGGGCTAAGTGCGGAAAAAAAAGGTGCGCAAATGTCCGGGTGCGCAAAAAAAAGGTTAGCATTTGTCCCATTTGACACTCCCAGTTTTTCAGTTGTACAAGATGTGAAGTGGGTAGAAATGAAACTCAGGAGTAAGTAGAAATGAAAAAGAAGTGCAAAAAGTGAAAAAGATTCGCGAGTTGCCATCAAATGAACAGATTTAACCGAGATTTAACTGGCATGTTGACAACAAATGACCCAACTCTGACACTTTAAACTCACATTGTCTGTACATGGTGGAATAAACTGATTGAAATACATTTGATCATGGCCATGAGATATTTTGCTCATGGTTAATGAGTTCTTTTCATCTTACAACAGCTTCCTTGCCTCATATTTGCATATCGTGTTTGTGTCTCACAGCTGACCACTAGACTCCGCCTTTCAATGAGTTTAGGTGACCATTGCTTCTATTTGCACAGAGATCAATATTTTCGAAGCTTCTAGATTCACAGCCATTAGCTAAACAGATCAGCCTTTATTCTTTATTGATACTAGTCATTGTAGTTACTCATAATTGAAAACTTGTCACGAAATCAGCAAGATTTCATTCGGATCGATTCACAATTCTATTCCTTGAGTCTCACAGTTCTAGTCTAGTCCTTAAGCAAGTTCTAGTCTTACAAAGTCCTTGAACAACTCTTGGATCTTTGGTTTTTGAACTCTTCGAACTATTCGAACGTAAGATTTTAAAGAATTTTGTGTTAAAACTGAGTTTTGAGGTTTCTCTAGAATTTAGATACAAATCTGGCCTTCATCCTTACAAACAATTCTCTAACAACTAATCTAACAATATCATATGCTCTTTATAAGCTCTCATTTCCCCAAAAAAATTGATGAGTCTCAAGTTTCCTATTAAACTCGTCATTGGTAAAAAGAGGGAATGGTCGATTGATGCTTTGATCTTTAGACATCTTTCCCTCCCTCCCGTCCCTTATTTTATTGTTCACCCTTTTCCCCACACCCACTCCACTCTATCAGGTCAAACACCAAAATGCCCCCGGCAAATTTCGACACCAATTACGAAACAATTGAAAACAGTACTCAACAAAATTGCCAAATCTTTCTCTTAAGCAAATCATTGACTCAACTCTACTTTATAGTTTGCAATTTTTTCATTCTCTTATCATTTTTCTGAAACTCATGACTTGGCTTTTCTTGCGCTTAATTCCCATTGTTCCCTCAAAACTTGACTCTTGCTTTTGGCCTTTCTGTTGTCCTTAATCCAATACTTTTCTAGTTCCGGCTTTTTACAATGTATCTCAATGAGAAAACAAGGAGGTTTTTTGGCAAGAGCTAGGAAAACCACGTGGTGCCATCACTTTTTTTTTCTTCCTAGATAAATCGAACGCGATCAAATGCACATTTTCTTGAGTTGAAAAGATATTGAAGAGATGGGGAAACATGGGAAAAAGGGTATAGATGGATAGGCAGATGTTGGAAATGAGAAGAGGATTTGGAGAAATACTGGAGTCCAAATGGAGAGGACAGTTTTTAGGGAAAAGAGAACAGATGAAATTTGGAGAAATAGAGATTTCTAGTGTTGGGTGTCGGCTGGCAGGCCGACCACTCTCTGCGCTCTCCACAAATTTCTCCAATCTTTCTCCTGGACCACGCGCCTCCCGTCTGTCCGTGGTATGGGCATGGCGTCAGAGTGCATTTTCACCCCTCAAACTTTCCACGAAATTTTCAATTTCAAAAATCTTTAAATAAACTTTATATTAGCCTAGGTTATTATATTTTCAATTTATCAATTCGTTTCCTTGCTTTCGTAATATTTAGATTCGGTGTCACGTGTTTTCCTTTCTTTGTCTTTTGACTCAAGGCTGCCTATCGGGGAAACCCCCATCCCCCTTTCCACTCAATTTCAAGCACACTATTTTCACTTTTCAATCCTTTTCAGCTATTCAATTATTTTGCTTAATACTCTTGTTTTCTTTTATCTTACTTTTATTTTACTTTTATTTTACTTTTGAAATCCTCGGATGACCAGTTTTTGACCCGATTTTACGCTTTTTGCCCTCTTTTGTTCGTTTTAGTCTTATCTTTTGCAATGATCGCCTTTTTTTTGTGGTCTTGTAGAGCCATTTTTCACGTTAGCCTGATTCTTTTTGATCGAAATCGAAAACGAAACCCATTTTAGCAAAATGACAATGATAAATAGCGATCCGAGTCGGATGAATCTCAGCTTTTCCGGTTGCGGTTTTTTGTGCTTGTATCACGCTGGAGTGGCTGCTGCAATAAAGGTTGGGAAAAAGATTAAAAAAATTAAAAGATCAAAACAAGCAATATTACCAGGCTTTTAAACCCATAACAAATCCAGGATTTACAAGATTTTCTTGCCAGAGCTAATTTGCTATATTGTATTGCGAAATCGCTAGAGCTAGAGCTGTATTGCTAGATTGCTAGAGCATAAATTAATAGATTTCTAACCGTTCTTATCAAGTAAAATCTCAGGAATATGCTCCCGAGTTGATGCAAAAAGGAACAATCTCCGGAGCAAGCGCTGGAGCGATCGTTGCCGCTGGCCTAGTCACTGACGTTTGTATCAGTCAAGCCACATCAACGATGCTGAGGATAGTCAGAGAAGTGGATTTTTTCAACTAATCGAATACTGTATTGTGTTTATCACAAATTTATCCAGTTATATCATCTAAAAGCAATCAAATTTCAGGCCAGATCAAGCTCCCTTGGTGTCATCTCTCCAAACTTCGATCTAATGGGACTCGTCAAAGAGGAAATCAGAAGATATTTACCGCCAGATGCATATATCAGGTAAAAACCCTTTAATATAATATAAATAACGTATTACTTAACAAGTATACAATCGCTTTTACAAGTTTTAGATGTTCTGCTCGTCTTAAAATCTCTGTAACTCGATGGAGTGATAAAAAGAATGTTATTCTCGAAGATTTCGCTAACAATGATGAGCTTGTTGATGTAAAAAGAAGCTTTTAAACTAAATCTTTAGAAATTTTCAGGGTATTACTTGTTCCTGTTTTATTCCTGGTGTTTGTGGAGTGATTTTGCCAACATTTCGTGGAGTAAGATATGTGGATGGAGGATTTTCCGATAATTTGCCTCTATTTGATGATCATACAGTCACCGTTTCACCATTTAGCGGTGAAAGCGATATTTGTCCACTCGATTATGAATCAGCTGGGTGAGTCTTGAATAGAATCTTCTCTTGACAGTATTTCGATAGTAAACAAGTTAAAGTTGAGTTAGAATTTGAGAGATCAATGATTTTACTTACTCTTCTTACTTAATCAAAGCTACTTCCTTTATTACTTACTTATTTACTTTAAAGTTACTTAATTAAAGCTTTAAAATATCCTAAAATCATCCAAAATTTCAGCTTCTTTGACATGACTTACAACAACACCTCAATGCGCTTCACAACAATGAACTTTTTCCGTTTAATCGCTATTCTAATGCCTCCGTCATTAGAAGATTGCACAAAAATGTGTCTACAAGGATTCTCCGATACTGTTCGCTTCTTAACAAGAAATAGTAAGTGTAAAGGTATTCTTAGATCAAAAACATTTCATCAAAATTTAGATATGACCACTTGCATCAAGTGTCTCACCATTCAAACAAACATGGGAGACGCTGTGCCGAATCCACCGCCATCACAAGCATCAATGGTAAGTGAATTTGGTACAATAACTTCTAAAAAAGTATAGTAACTTCTGAGAAATTGAAAATTCCCATATAAGTTTATAGGTTTCTTCCTCATCGGACACAAGTCGACCGTTTTCACCACCAACTCGCTCAAGAACAAGATCCGCAAACTACAATGGTCAAGGAACAAGGTACTAAGAACTTTTAAGAACTTTTAAGAACAGTTTTAAGATTTAAATTGATTTAAATTGATCATTTTGATCTTTTAAAAAACAAATTCAACTGTTTAGGAAACGTTTTGATTCGGAGTGTGATACTTGTGGTGATAGCGATCATATGCACAACGCGGATCTTGTTTTCCCGTCGATTATCCAAAGAAGTTCGTAGCTTTTTTTCAAGGTTTCCCCCCATTTGCAGCTCATTGAGAGAAATTTGTTTACCTATCTCTCGATATTTTTGTCTAGAGAGGTGATCAAAATAGAGAGTGCGCTCTCTTTTTTTCGTTGTTTACAAATTTCTGAACTAATCAGAACAGACACAAAGGAAAGATAGGCAATTTTAGCTTTCGATGAGGCGTCAAAAGCTGAGGCGACTTTTTGAAATGGGTTTTCTCGTTTCGATTGATGAAAATGACAAGGATGGTGTTCGGGATTTGGAAATATCCATTAGATGTCATGTTGATCATGGCAAAAAGGTGAGATTTAGTCCTAAAGGGCAATTCTTACAAGTGCAAATTTCTATTTTCAAGAACTTTGCTTACAAATTTGGGTTAGTATCTAGAAATTCCTAACAATAAGTACAGGGTTTCTCAAAATTTCTTTTAATTTTTGTAAACGGAGAGTTTGACTCAGAAAACATGCTATTTTTTTTTAAAATAGCACTGGATTATAAAAATTCGGGTATTTTTTTTATCCTTAATCTATTTTTTTTTGCATAAAAGTTGCAACTTTAAACAACTTTTGAGGAAGATTTTTAAAGGTCTTTACAGCGCTTTTTTGTTTTTAAGATTTAAGTGCCCGTCGTAAAATTGATTGAAAATCTTTCCTTTTTAAGATAGAAAGTTCGTTTTTGATTACCGTATTTCTTAAAGTTGTAAAAGTAACAATTATACAGTATTTCTTTGAATAGAAGACCGGGTAAAGAGTATCATCGCGTACTCCTGCGTAGCAGCCCTTTTTAAAATTTCTTTTCTGCATAAAAGCTTTCAATGAAGTGCTATAGAGCTGGAAAATGGCTCAAAAATCTGTTAGCTCATGTGGTATTTTTGAGTCATTTTTCAGCCCTATAGCACTTGATTGAAAGCTTTTATGCAGAAAAGAAATTTTAAAAAGGGCTGTTACGCAGGAGTACGCGATGATACTCTTTACCCGGTCTTCTATTCGAAGAAATACGGCAGTTTTTAAAGAAAAAAAAACTTAGGTCTATCAAACGGTAACAATAGTTTTTAGAAAAGATTTCACTCTGTAAAGTTTAAATCAAATTTTCAAATCAAAAATCTTCAGCGACCAGATGTAAAGTTTGTTCCTAGTCAAAAGTTGTTTAGTGTTGAAATCTTTTTATGAAAATGAGCATATTGAGAGAAAAATGTCTGAATTTTTAGAATCCGGCGTTAGTTTTCTGAAATTCATGTGTTTCTCAAGTCAGAAGTCAAAAAAATTCCTTACAGAAAAAGCATACCGTAAATACTGTAATAGTACATCCATTTTTAAGCTATTGAAGCTGTAACTGTATACTGTAGCTAGAATTTTAGAGCCACATTGAAAATAGAAGAGCTGACTCTTCAGTAGTTGCATTGTATTGTGTAAAAGGTTCAATGTGAAGCCAATTTACCTTCTAAACATTTAGCATTCTACCTACCATAAATACTGTAATAGTACCCCACCGCCCTCGTACAGTCGCGTAGTCGAAAAAGCTTTTTAGTATTTAATTTTTTTTCAAATCGCCCGTACTTTCAAAAAATGCGTCTTTGGTATGAAAAAATAGACCTGAATTTCAGCTATTTTTTTTGCTAACTAAGCGCGCATTGTAGCATTAATCAGTATCGAGAAAAACTCGTTCAAAGCTAGACTACGCAACACTCCGCACCGTCATTATGGGGGTGGGGTCCAATTACAGTATTTACGGTAAGAACTTTTGAAACATCCTGTACATCATCAATCCATAATTTCTCCAGTTCCCGAAATTCCAAACGTGTTTTAAGCATTGGTGGAATGAGAGAATTTCTCTCTGAAAAAGTAACAATCACGTGCTTTGATCGGTGTGGCGCCATTCTTATGGATTGAATGAATGAAAGAGATTTGAAAGAAGAAAAAAAAAAGCTGAGAAAGCCTGAGAGTCAAACTTTCCTCTGATTGATAGGAGAACCGCGGGTGGGAAAAACTGAACCCTGGTGTCTAGGGGAGAAATTCTGGTAATAGCTATGGGATTTTTGAAAAAGAGTGAATGGTTCAGCTTTAGTTTTGAATTAAATCTGATTAAAACCAAGAATTTTATAATTTAGAATTGCCTCCTACATTCATACGGTCGCTTGTCCGGATTGGTTGTTCAAGAAATTCTCCGATTTGGTCGATTTCATGTATGAAGAGATTGATCGACAAAGAAGTCAATTATCGGCTAGGTAAGCACGACCTTAAGAGCCTCTTTACGTTTTCTAAAAGACAGAAAAAGCTACTGTACTCGGATTACGATAGTTTTCTAGAGCACCAAAGTTTCTAGAGTTTTCTAGAGCTTTTAGAAACTCGAAATTGTTCTTATAACTCAAAACAACAACAACAACAACAAATGCAAACGTTTCAAACAATCAAATTTAGATACTCTTGCCAATTGGCTATCACTGAGTGTGACTTTGAGTCTTCTGGTCAAAGCAATTTGAAGGAACATTTTGGTGAGATCGAGTTGAGCGAAGAGGCGCGACAAGAATTGGCCCAACTCCGGGAAAGAGACAGACGAATGAAGCAGAGAAAAGGCACCAAGGTAGATTTCAACTCTAGTTTCTTCTGAATTCTGATTTAGTAAAACAGCTAGGCATTTGAAATACAAACAATACAGATCACTCGACCGTCGAGGTTGAGCTGCGAATTGTCACCAGTAGATCCGAATCTCAGAAAAGCTTCGCTCATCTCGCACTCACCGGCAATGGGGTAATTTTTGAATATTATATTGTAAACACCTTTTGACCCTTTAGATTAATGAAGTTTATTGGATCATAGATCAAAAATTCTTTAGTACAAGTCAACAAGCCGAAGAGGGCTCGCTATCACAAGTGATTGAGTACACAGCAACCCACGAAGCCACATATGCCTTCCATTACTTAGACGAGAATAATAAGGTTTGTCAGAGAACTTAAATTATTCAAAAAATGATTGAAGGTTCGAAATGTGGAGGTTTTCAATGTGGCTGAGGAGCGGCCTTGTTCGATTATGAGTCGAGGAATTACTAAGTCGGTACCCGAAGAGAATGAGGAAGAACTACAAGCGGAGGTGAATAGAAATTTTATAAAGACAAGAGCCAAAGCCAGAGCCAAAGCCAGAGCCAAAGCCAGAGCCAAAGCCAGAGCCAAAGCCAGAGCCAAAGCCAGAGCCAAAGCCAGAGCCTTCATACTAACAAGGGAAGCTCACAAGACTGAGGTGACCAAATGAACTGAGCCATACCCGACGCAGAAGTTTACACTGATTCCAATGCTGCTATCCGTTTTTGCAAAATTAAAGCAAAATGCGAAAAAGCGAGGAATCTGGCGAACAACTTTGATGTCAAATTAGCCAAAGTTCAGTCCCTATATAAAGCTTCTTTCACCGTATCAAATCGTGAGCTTGTGGTGTAGTGGATAACAGTCTCCTTTCCGAAACAAGCTATCAAATTTTGCTCGGGTTCGAGCCCTTCCTTTTGTTTTCATTTTATTTTGATGTTTAACTGCTTGAACTAGAAATAACAAAAAAAAAATTAAAGATTGCAAGTAATTTATAAAGTAAATGAATGAATGGAATGAATGAATGAAATGAATGAATGAATTGTAAATTTTAGTTGATGGAAGCTTCCACTTCAAACACTTCAAATCCTGTACCGATAAATTCTCCAGAGAAGAAAGGTGATGAGAATGATTCCGGATTGTCGGTTGAAGAGGGAAATTCCAGGTGTGTTTTGTTTGTACAAACATGTTAGTTTTATGTAATGTTAAACATGTTAGTTTTATGTTTTACAAATATCTAATTCACCATTTTTAAAGGGATAACACTATGCTTTATTTGAGCTAGCCATTCAGCTTGACTTTACTGAATTCAAAGCTTTTCTAAAAGTTAGAATACTGAGAAAAGTAGTTGATAGCCAATTGATTTGAAAAGACTCAAACTTTCTCCATTTTATCTTGATTTTAGTGGCCTCAAACGTGATGCTTGTTGTTCTCCGGTTCGCCATCTTTCCCATTCGAGTACAAGGGGATCAAGGACTTCTATTTCAAAAAGAAGTCACTCAATCGGCCAAACACAGAGGTTTGTTTTTCAGGAAATAAAAAAAAGTAAAAACTGATCTTGAAAATTTGATAAGTAGGTAACCGATCAAAATAATAAGTTTTCAGAAAAAATCAAGTGGTTGGGATTCGAGATCTTGGCGCATCATCGGACTCGGATGGAGGTAGGAAATGTTTTGGAGTTGTAACTTTAAAAAGTTTAAGTTTAACTAGACTAGATTTCAATATAGTTATCTAACACTAACCATCCTTCAATCATAAACATTTTCAGAAACCGGTGAGCAATTCTTTGTCCCACGTGGTCGTCGAAGAATGACTTCAGCCGAGTACGAGGGTGAACCTGAACATAGCGATGAAGAAAAACAATAGAATATCATTTTAGCTAAATTTTATTGCCATATGCATTGTCTTTCTTTCTTTTTTTTTGCATTTTTACTGATGATTCTTTTTCATTTTCTTAGAATCGCTAGTTGTTATTGTTTTTTTTTGGTCAAACTCAAGTCGTTTAGCTTTCCAAATTTGTGATACCGGTGCACATATTTTAGTAATTGTACAGCCTTTTTAGCTCGTTAAAGATTATTTCTGATAAATTTTTATAGTTAATATTAGGAAAATGTTATTATTAAAAAGGCAAAGAAAAACTAGCTGGGGACAGACACCAAGGTGACAAAGGCCAAAGAAAACATTATCAATAATTGATTATTCTTATTCAATAATCGGTTATTCTTATTCAATAATTGGTTATTCTTATTCAATAATCGATTATTCTTATTCTTATTCAATAGTCGGTTATTCTTATTCAATAATCGGTTATCCTTATTCAATAGTTGGTTATTCTTATTCAATAGTCGGTTATTCTTATTCTTATTCAATAGTCGGTTATTCTTATTCAATAATCGCTCGATTGATGGCTTGAAAAATGCGATTTGGCATTGAAGAATGTTTTGCAGGTTTTGCAAGACGTTTGCACCCAAATTGTTCTAAACGAGCTGAATAGCGACTTTAAGATCAGCAACCGATGAAAACTACCGTCGGTTCTTGCAAACCTTTCGAACCAAGATGCCCCAGAGGTTCTCAATGGGGTTGAGATCACGCGATCGATTTGGTCAATCCATCGAAACCACTCCATTAGCCGTCATCCATTGCTTTGAATGCTAGCATCCTGCTGAAATTCGTAACGGGGGGGGCGCCTCCAGAAGGGGGCCTTTTCTCATACGCCAACCTTCCGTTTCCTCTAAAAGCCCCCACAGTTTCTTCTTTAATCGAGTTATTAAATTCTGGAACCTTTTACCCCCTCATGGTCGTCATATTCCCACCTTGGCTAGATTTAAAGCCGCAATTTCTGCAATTGATTTGACTGCTCTGTGATTCTTTCTCGAGGTATCTATTTATCATTTGGGTGTGTTTTGAGTGGTATCCTGGTTAATTATTGTCATTTTGTTTTGTCGCTATTCAACTGAATAAAGCATATTATATTAGCCGTCATCCATTGCTTTGAATGCTAGCATCCTGCTGAAATTCGTAACTTACTTGGGGATTCTGCGCGAAAAGCCAAATTCTGAGTCACTTTCAGTAAATGATTAACGAAAGATAATCAATTTTTCAACCGTAAATCTAGAAAAAACCTGAGCCTAATCATTTTTCAAAATTAAAATCCAATTGTCATTTCGTATTTAGAACTTTTCGACCTATTGAGTGGTTGAAAAGGAATTGGAGGAAAATATTTAGTTTCTCGTTGGAAAATTCATCCATATTGGTACTGTGTTTGTTTGCAAAAACTAAAATGAGAGCAAACAAAAGAAATTCAGAAAATTATAGATCTGAAGGCAGAAAAGGTCGGTGATTAAGTATTAAAAGCTTTCATAAACTAAAACACAACTATAAAAAGGAGCAAAAATCAAGAACATTTGAATTAGAGGCTTTAAATTATGGAAATAATTGTAAGGGTACTGAGAATTTCGGGAAATGATTGAACTCAAATCATTGAACCTAGCACACCCGGAGTCAGAGACAAACGGTACTTCATCATTAGATTCTTAAAGTACTCTTGTTTTTCTTTTTTTTCGTTTTCTTTCTATTGAGTATCCTGGAAGTTAACTTTCTAGCAAAAAAAAAGTAGTTTTGAAACATTTTGCCAGTAGTTTCAGTTGCCAGTAGTTGATCTACTTTATTTATTCTAAGCCTTATTTATCTGGTTGATCCTGCCAGTGACGATATTCTCATGTTAAAGACGGCCCCCCCCCCCCCCTCTCACTCACGTCAGAAAAAAAATTACACCAAGAAAATTAATTTTTAATATATACCGTAAATACTGTACGTAAATACTCACCGCCCTCGTACAGTCGCGTAGTCGCAAAAGCTTTTTAGTAATTAATTTTTTTTCAAAGCGCCCGTACTTTCAAAAAATGCGTCTTTGGTATCAAAAAATAGCTGAAATTCAGGGCTATTTTTTGATACCTAAGCGCGCATTGTAGCATAAACTAGTGTCGAGAAAAACTCGTTCAAAGCTAGACTACCGTATTTATTCTAATAAACGCCGCCCCCTCGACCAACTTGACTCGTTCTCAGCCCGATTTTATGATATTTTTATGTTTAATATACCAAAAGATAGAAGACATTAAGGGTTATCTTTTGGTATATTAAACATAAAAATGTGTCAAAATGGGACTAAGAAATGGGCTTCACAGTTGACTGGCTAAGAGCCCTATATCTTTGCCAGGAGGTCAAGGGTTCCCGGCTAAATTATTGGTTTTTTCTTCGCTACAGTTTAGACTTATCGTAAATACTGTAATAGTACCCAATGCCCCTCGTACAGTCGCGTAGGCGCAAAAGTTTTTTAGTATTTCATGTTTTTCAAAGCGCCCGTACTTTCAAAAAATAGCCCTGAATTTCAGCTATTTTTTGATACCTAAGCGCGCATTGTAGCATAAACCAGTGTCGAGAAAAACTCGTTCAAAGCTAGACTACGCAACACTCCGCACCGTCATTATGGGGGTGGGGTACTATTACAGTATTTACGGTAGTTATAAATTTGATGTCAAATAGAGTGAAAGTTTTTTTTCTTTTGACATCAAACTCATGGTCATAGGTTAGAATTAAATTTTTGATGCAACTCGTGACGTGAATGGGCGGGGCTTAGAATAAAGATGGTAAATTAATTGGTAAAAAGAAGATTTTACCAATTATAATCGACATTACACCTCAATTACCTATCTCAATTTCTTCAGCATAGCTTTAATGACATTTTCTCGCTGCATTTTCTGAGTAAACTATCAATTAAGTACAAAATTTTCACCGATTTTTGTTTCGTTTTTTTTTTGTGATTGTTTAAATTTGTGAAAATGAGCAGGAAGAGAGAAAACAGAAACATTTTTTGATGCAAATGCAAATTAGAGGCTTAAAAGTAGAGTTTAATCAGCTTTGATGCATAAATAGTGGCTTCTTCTAATCATTGCATCAAACTTTTTGACATTTTACGTCATCAAACTCAGAATTACGATACTTCTTCGTTATAAGGACACAAAAATACTTTGATTCAATCTTTCAGAATGGCCGATCTCTTGCCGACAAGCACATTGTCTTATGATGATTGGGCAAACAAAACCCTCGAAGAACTAATCGAGTATTCCCTAGAGTCTAGTCCATTCAGGGATTTTGAATGCCCACTTCGATATGCGATTTTACCTAGTGCATGGATATTTATCACCACCGTACCCACGTTGCCGAATGGAATGCCGATTAGGCCAGAAAATCGTCCGGATAGCGATCTACCGGTCATTGCTATGCTTGCCGCGGTTTGTACAGAGTATTCAATATTTGGAAATCAGTAGACTATTAGGTTTAGAGCCCACAAGTTTAATGCTAAAAGAAAACACACTTATCAATACGTCCAACGTTAACAAATTTAAGTTACTTTTTAAAAAATTATTGCCATTTGCGCTGTGGCTTGTCTAGAATAGTTGAAGAAGTTCTCAAAACAAAAGAATTCCTAGCTTAGCTGAATAGCTGAATAGCATTCAATGAAATGAGAAATGACTGTGGTCGAATAAATTGAATTTCTCACAAACTCTCGTTAAGCATTCTTGAAAGAACCAAAACTGAAATCTGATTCATTTTTAGTGTCTCATAGATTCAAAAACTGTTAAATAGTTACTTTCTTATCGTTAAAGAAGAACAACTGAGATTTGACTCTGAAATTTGGTCATTGATTTACAATGAATCGATTTTGGAATCTCAAATTTAGTAAACTATAAAAACAATCTAATTTGTTCTAACAGTGCTTTCTTGACGATTAAATAAATCAATTTTGAGAGAGCTAAACAATCTGCGAGCTCAAAAGTCCCCATAAATCTTGAAAATCCTGTAGTTATTTCAAAAGAATATTATGTTTTGGTTTTGTTGTTCGGTTAAATCAATAAAAACTAACTGACTAACTGAATTTTTATAAGAGAAATAGTCCTTTTTATCCAATTCTTTTCCAGGCGGGTACCTTTGAATTGTTTTTTGTTGGTCACACGATACGAGTGATTGCAAGAAGTCAGATACTGAGCAAAGCCGTCAAATGCTATATGCTCATCGAGTTGATTGCAAAATTCCTCTTTGCAATCAGCAGATTCAATCGAATCATTTGCATTATAAAGTATGTCTTTTAACAGATGGAATGCTATTCAGCTATTCAGCTATTCAGCTATTCAGCTATTCAGCTATTCAGCTATTCAGCTGTTCAGCTATTCAGTGATAGCTGAAACTAGGAATTCGTTAGTTTGAGAGCTTCGTAAATAGCTGAAACTAGGAATTCGTTTATTTTGAGAGCTTCTTCAGCTATTCTGTTTCAGCTGGTACTGTGTGGCAACTGATAACTATCCATTCTCTGGTTTAATGCTTAATTTTATCATAACTGCTTGCGAGTTTGCATTGGAGTTAACAATAAAACTAGTGGCTGTTGCCTTTTGTATCAATCGGTTTGTTCTAATCATCTAAACATCTCAAAATCATCTTCAAGCTTTTTCGCAGTCTTTTTCAATGGAATTTACTTCACCCAGGCTGAGCGTCTAGCTCTTCCACAATGCTCGATTTTAGTCATCATTCCATTGATCGGCTATTTGATGCAAATTGGCACATGTGAGAGAAATTTTAGCTTGAAAAATCCTTTGCTTAGTGACCAATAAAACAACGGACTATGTTTGCTATGGCGGAACGTACTTCAGTCCATTAAATTATCTATTAATGACATTCTACTCATGGAAAGCCCTTCTACAATACTATTGGAAAGACTGGATCGATATCTATGCGGCTCCAATTTCCGCCGGCTTGTCTATCCTTCTCGATTCGCTCGTTTTGTGGAAAATCCGGAGATTGGTTTGTTTCTTTTTTTGTTTTAAGCAAAACTTTGAGAAAAAAACTTGCAAGTTTGCTTTAAAATAGACAGTTTTCTTCATCAATTTCTTCTTCTTTTAAACTCAACACTTTAGAATACGACGATCAACTCGACACAAAGAGGAAATGCCAACATAAAGTTGGTGCTTATGGTAAGCTAAATCGTTCATAGCCGGGTGAAAGCGAGATCAAAGTCAATTAAAATCTCGATTTTCTTTTTCAGGAGAATTTTCAGGAGATTGGCGTTGAAATTGTGAAAAATTGAACATAAACAAATGACATGAAAATTCACAAGAAATTTTTGCATAATGTACCAGTTTTTAAATGTGAAAATCATTTCAAAAGACTATTTTTTAATTGACTAATCTCCTCTTTTTTACTTATTCTTTTGTTTTCCGTATTTGAGTGCATCAGAAGTCTAAAGTTTACAAGGGAAACTGTCATCATTAACGAAATTTTGGTTTGGCTTTGGCCTGATCTGGCCTTGTAAATGCTATTCAGTTATTCAGCTAAATAGCTGAAACCAGGAATTCGTTAGTTTGAGAGCTTCGTAAATAGCTGAAACTAGGAATTCGTTTATTTTGAGAGCTTCTTCAGCTATTCTGTTTCAGCTGGTACTGTGTGGCAACTGATAACTATCCATTCTCTGGTTTAATGCTTAATTTAAACTTGGCCTAGAGTTGTTTTTACTTCCAGGGTTGTTCCAGTCAGGGAATAAAGTTTTAAGCCAGACCCAAGCATGGCTTATTGGCTTATCAATTTTTGAGTTAAATCTATAGTAAAGCCAGGCCAAGACTTGACTTGATTCTGGCCTAGATCTGGCTTTGTCTGACCCAGAAAAAATGCCTGACACTAGCCTTGCCAGAGCACTGATTTTCTTGCGAATGGCATGCAAAATTGCAAACCGAATTGAACATATGTGACTTTTTAGAAGAAAAACAAAGACAATAAAAACTTTTATTTCTTTTTCAATTCCTTTTTTGTTCTTACAGGATCTTTTTACCGATTGATCCCTTCAATGGCGCCTTGGCTTTGGTTTGACTTTGGCCTGATCTGGCCTTGTAAAGCCATAACTTGGTCTAGAGTTGTTTTTACTTCCAGAGCTGTTCCAATCAGGGAATAAAGTTTTAAGCCAGACCCAAGCATGGCTTATTAGCTTATTGGCTTATAAAGTTTTGAGTTAAATCTATAGTAAAGCCAGGCCAAGACTTGACTTGATTCTGGCCTAGATCTGGCTTTGCCTGACCCAGAAAAAATGCCTGACACTAGCCTTGCCAGAGCTGGAAAAATGCCTCTGGAAAAGTTGATTGTTTAGATGTTGATCACAAATTTGATCTCACTAGTCACCTATCTGCAAAGACAAATCTTACGAGTCGACATCGGCATAACTCCATCCAATTACAAGCAGAAGATACTTGGTCAATATTATTACGTCACACTTCCCCAGATGATTTTTCGTGACTTGCAAACGTGGGTGAATATTCGAGTGATTTCGATTTCGATTATTATTTCAGTCTCTGCGTTCTACTCTTCAATTTGCCACCTCGACAACCAAAGCACCAACCACCAATCCTTTCAAAGCAAAGTGCTTCAAACGGCAACATAGCAACGATAAAAGTTGATTGAACGATGTTCTCGAGAAAGAATTTTTCATGTATAAAAGAATAAAATTCAGCTTTTTTCTAATTGTACAATATTATCTATAATCATAAAATATTTTTCGAACGAATTGTTCAATTTCACCGTCATTATGGGGGTGGGTACTATTACAGTATTTACGGTATCTATTTCACAGCTCCATCATTTACAACACGATTTTTAGATCTTTTGCAAATTCAAAACTTTAGCTGCAACTTTAGGCAATCGAATTCTCATTTCATTCTCTTATTTACTTTTCTTCTTTATTTTTTTATTTCAGTAGACGTCTTTTATTGAAAGAACCTGCCATTATTTCAATCTATCCAACTCTTTTTTTTTTTCTTTATTCGTTTGTTTACTCTTTGAGGTTAAAAGAGCAAAGTTTATGGTCAAAAAGCAAACACTTTTCTAGGAGAAGAAGTTCATTTGATCATTTGGAAACAGGAAATTCTTTATCCCATTTACTTATTGATCACTTTGAAGTCCCTAATTCTTCTCTATCAAGTGGAAAAATGTATATTAATTGCTTGCTTCTGTTCGGCTTATTTCGTTTCACCATCACCAATCTAACTAGCGCTCCAGCTGATCAGGATCGTTTAACAAAAAGTGAATAAAAAAATAATCTCTGAAGTTTAACAAAGTCTTAAACTTTAATGTTTAGAGAGCTTATTGTTTAGAGAAGTTGTTTAAATTTAAATTTCTCTTTTCTTTTCTCAGGTGAACAAGACTGGCGCAGTTGGGCAATCGGTCGGCTGTGGGAAGAGAGAGCAAAATTCGGGCACACACCACTCATAAAATACCCAGTTCACTTAATTTTCGTTGAATAAAAAGAGAAATTTAGGTAAAAGGTCTGCCATTTCTTCGTCTCTATATCAAGAATGAGACAGCGACACCGACTCGCTCACTCAAGCATCGATTTGCGTGGGCGCTCGCAATGTGGTCGGTCGTCGATGGTTTGGTGAGGAGTAGAAGAACATTTGCTGTATATTTTCCCTAATAGTTGACCTCGCCGAGCTGAGTTCATGACTATTTTACGGTTTTCAAGTTTACACAAGAAACTCAACACTCTAATCCCCCACAAGATCTCATCGTCAGCTACATTTTCCGATCCCACATCGATAGGTTCTGATAAGCGGTTGTCGAGATTTCAAGGAACTTAGCTTTCGCTTCATCATTATTAGGGAAAATAGGGAAAACAAGAAAACATTTAAGTTAATAAATAAATAATCTGTAGGAAATGATTTAAAGCTACTATATTTTCAAATTTTGTGATTTGTAGGTTATCAAGTATTTTTAGGTGACTCAAGATTCGAAAACTTATGAATCATCATCAGGAAATACGGCTGCTAGTGAAGCCTATATGTACTCAGCGATCGGTGTTCCATTTTATGCTGTGGTAAGTTTCTGTTCAAAGAAAGTGAAGTAAGTAAAGCAAAAGAAAGTAAGTAAGTAAGTAAAGGAGTAAAGAAGTAAAGTAAAGAAAGTAAAGAAAGTTACCCTCTCTTAATTTAAGCGAAAAGGTCTGCTTTGACGAACTTTTCAGGTTTCACATGATCTCGAACAGGCAAAAATCAACAATATTCAAGGGAATCATGGTCAAATCATTAAGGTTGCATAATACATATTTTCAAGAATGTATCAAATACATCACTTTATTTTCTAGACGGACAACAGCCTTCGGGGTCAACTAGCCAAGGAAACAGCCGCAAATACAAGTGGATTTTATGTAAATCAACATGGAAATGCTGAAAAAGCTGAAGAGTTTACAGAAAGTGATTTTGAAAAGAAGTGAAGAGATGAATTGAATTTAGGTGGTGATTACAAGTATGAAAGTGGAAATGTTTTTCATGAAGCTTTAGCCCAATTGAGAGATGATTCGAGTGTCACCAAGAAAGATGTTGATTATTTTGTGCATGGAGCTGGGACAGGTGCATTTTCAATAAAATGCAGATATTCTTTTGCCAAACTCATGAGAAAAGAAATAAAGAAAGCTATCAATTCAGCCAATTGAAGTTAAATCTTGTTTAGGTGGGACAATCACCTCTGTGGGCCGATACATTGATCGCTACAATTTGCCCACAAAAGTTGTCATGGCCGATACGGAGTTCTCAGTCTACTACGACTATGTCTTGAATAATAGGTAATAATATTTTAACTTCTTTCTCAAAATTTCTGAACTTTTAGCTTCAAAAATGAATCAGGCATGAAACTTTGGAAAGAACCTGGAGTACCTGGAGTTGGCTATGGATTCGAAGTAGAACCGGTGATCTTTGGAGACACGACAAGGTTATTTAAGAGTTTTTATTTTGAGAATCTTTATTAACTCGGTTATTTAAGAGTTTTTATTAGAGAATTTGATTTGAGAAAGAGATTATTTATAGTTTGGTGGCTTCTATAATTGATGAGGTTGTGAAATTGCCCGACATTGCCACAGCAGCCGGATTCAGAGAGTTCAAGTGCGTTGACTAAAGAACGAAATTGATATTGGACTTGAAAAGACCAATTTTTCAGTTCAAGAGGTCTTCATGGTGGACCGAGTTCAGCTTTGAACATGTTGGGTGCCCTTAAAATCGCGCTGAAAAACAAGTGAGTAACGTTGTTTAAAAAATAGATTGATTCACACGAATAATGTGGTACAAACAATGCACAAGCACAATTTTTTGGCTCTAAATTTAGGAAAGAAAAAACCTATATCTATGGGGAAAAAAGAACCAATAATCTAGCCGGTGGGATTGAACCTTTGACCTCCCGATACAGGGCTCTTAGTCAATCGGTCAGGGTTTTTAGAGATTTCAGAAACTCGCCAAAACCAATCTCGATAGTGACCCTGCTAAATGATCCAGCTGATTTCTACCTTAATAACTACTTCAATGACACATGGATTGAGGAAATGTTCAAGGATCGGGGAGGAATGAAAGCTCTTAGTTGGTTACTTGTCTAGAAATATGCAATCGACAAAAGCCCATTAAAATTCAGATTGTTGGAGATGGGAGATTGCCTCAACCCTTGATAGAGGCACTGATTTTCTTGAGAATGGCATGCAGAATTGCAAACCGAATTGAACATATGTGACTTTTTAGAAGAAAAACAAAGACAATAAAAACTTTTATTTCTTTTTCAATTCCTTTTTTGTTCTTACAGGATCTTTTTACCGATTGATCCCTTCAATGGCGCCTTGGCTTTGGTTTGACTTTGGCCTGATCTGGCCTTGTAAAGCCATAACTTGGTCTAGAGTTGTTTTTACTTCCAGAGCTGTTCCAATCAGGGAATAAAGTTTTAAGCCAGACCCAAGCATGGCTTATTAGCTTATTGGCTTATCAATTTTTGAGTTAAATCTATAGTAAAGCCAGGCCAAGACTTGACTTGATTCTGGCCTAGATCTGGCTTTGTCTGACCCAGAAAAAATGCCTGACACTAGCCTTGCCAGAGCACTGATTTTCTTGCGAATGGCATGCAGAATTGCAAACCGAATTGAACATATGTGACTTTTTAGAAGAAAAACAAAGACAATAAAAACTTTTATTTCTTTTTCAATTCCTTTTTTGTTCTTACAGGTTGTTTTTATTGATTGATCCCTTCAATGGCGCCTTGCAGCTGTTTAGTTTCGGTTTAGCTCAAATTTTGGTGGAACGAAAGAAATATAGAAACGCAAATGTTTAGAGGATACAAAAAGGCTCTAGAGTTGCTGCAGTGACAAGTCTTGATTCCACAACATCCAAAAAAGCTAACATCAATTTTAGCACCACCATCATTACCAAGCTTTCAAAAGGCTTTCGAGGATACAAGCGAATTCTTCAAACGTGGTGATCCGCTCAAGTACCTCAGCCTGAAATATCCTCCGAAGTGTGGTTAAACTGTCACAAAACTATTGTTTACAGTTTATCAGATAAAGCAGTTTATTGTAAGCCTAAGCTTTTACAATAAACTTTCTATAATTTAAGTGTTTTAATTGAAACATTTTTGGGAATGGGAAATGCATAATTTTATGAAAAAGTTTCTTATACTCAACTTTCTTCGTGAAATGAATGATCTTATCCACAATGATCTTATCACAAAAAGAAACGAAAAAAAGAATGGGAACATCAAAAAGCAAACTACAACACAGAAATGGTCAGATCGCTGAGCGCAGAACTAAAATTTTGCGACCTCTATTGCCACTATTGATTCAATTCTTGTAATTTTTTAAACCAGCTTTTTCCTTCAAAATTCAAACAAATTGCTGTTAAAGCAAACAACAATTGCTATTGCTATTGCTATAATGAACCAACAACCAAGTGTCCTTGAATGGAATGAGAATCGAGAAGTGGTGGCGTTGATCTTTGGATGGGCGGGAGCACAAGACAAAAATTTGAAAAAATACGCTGATCTCTACAAGGAACATGGGTTAGTGGAAACAAAATTAAAGTATAAAATTCATTAGAATCTCGACTTTGCGCTACACAGCTTGTTATCAAGGAGCCGGGAAAAGCATCTATGGATTGGTATGTTATTTGCTGTGTAGTAATCTGTTAATGCAAGGCAAGAAGTTAATGAACGAATAAAATACTGAAGTTAATGAATAGTTTAATGTGGGTCTTTATAATACCCGAAAAAGTTGCAAAAGTTTTTTTTAAGGATAATCCGAACTTCAAAGATAATCCTGACTCTGGATTTTTGATTGTGAATGTTCGAACTTTACCAAATTTAGCATAGCTCCGATGGAGCCATTGAAGCTCTTCTTGCTGATTTTTGCAGTGTTTGGAAACGAAAAGAAGTTCAATTCATTATTCAATGTATGAGTATGAATGGAACAATGGCTATGGTATCGTTGATTAGACGAGAGGAGTTTCCAGATCTCTTCAATAGAACAATTGGAATTGTCTTTGATAGGTGAAAGTAATATATTGGATTGGTGAATTGAAAACTGCCGGACTTTGAACTAAAATTTATCCAACATAAAACCATCAATTCATTCCAAATAATTTCCATTATTATTGACGACTTCTGCCCATTTTACAGGCAATTTGCGGATTCCTCTTTCGTAGTAGGATTTTGGTTTTGAATCGAAAAACTTTCAAAGCCAATTGCTTGACTTTGACTGCTTCTTCCGAATCGAAGTGCTCTCCCGTAGGCTCATTACTCATGATCCGGAATAAATAGTAATCAAAAGGGGCGAGGTCCCGACTGTATGGGGAATGCGCCAAAAGTTCCCAAACAAGGCTATTTAGTTTAGAGCGAGTCAGTTTTGCAACATGAGGGCGCGCGTTATCGTGGAGGAGAACGATCTTTGACTTGGAGGGCCTATTCTTCTTCAGGGATTCATTCACCTTTCCCAACTCTCCACTGTATTTGATTGCATTAACGGTCGTCTTGCTATCCAGCAACTCCCAGTACAAGTGTGTGAGACAGGTGCGAGACTCAAAAATGGAGGACTGGAGAAGTTCCAGTTTGAGCACTTTCTTCAAAAGAAACCCATTTTGGTGTCAATAGAAAAGTTGTAGAGAATCAAAAATTAGGCTTATAGCGAAATTTCCAAAAAGATACACTTAGTAGTTTCGCTTAAAATGCAATTTTTGTGAAAGTTCGTAAATTTGGTATTTCTTGAAAACCAGTTTTTGAATCGTTCTGAAAATTTGGATATAAGCTTGATTTTTGATTCTCTACAACTTTTCCATTGACACCAAAATGGGTTTCTTTTAAAGAAAGTGCTCAAATTGTCACATATGACAATAGCCCGCAGCTTTCAATTCACCAACCCAATATTTCCATTTTCCATTTTCCATTTTCTATTTCAATTTTCAAAAGCTTTTCAGTTGTCCAATTTATGCAGACTCTTGGGATGGCTATTCTCAAGTATTAGACTTTCAAATTGGTGACCATTTTGGAAATTCACTTTTTGGACTTTTCTCGAAAAAGTTGGCAATATGGTTGATGGTTCAAAAGCAAGGATATAACTATTATGAAGTAACTTAAGCTTATGAAGTAACTTAAGCTTATGAAGTAGCTTGTGATTTTGTTACAAAACAAATTTTAGATGAAATTCAAAAACGTTATGCTTGGCTATGAATTAAAGGACATGATGCACTATTACTTTTTAAGAGAACATCCGAATATTCCCATGAAACAACTTTATCTTTATTCAGATGCAGATGTCATTTGTGATTCAAGGTAATCAATGAAAAGCTAAATTAGTCTATGTTTAAAATTATTAATCTTTTGTCAATCTTTATTAGTTATTAATCTACTTTATCTTAACGATACCAATTTCCAGGCAAATTCAACAATTCCATGAGACTCACTTGAGACAAGGCAAAGACGTAACATTCAAGAATTTCATCGACTCAAAACACGTTGAACACCACCGAAAATATCCCAAAGAATACACGAAAATTTTGGATGATTTCTTGACCAGTTTACTGAAAAAGAATACATCGAAACTTTGAGCACTTTTTGAATAAACTTTCAATTAATGAAGCTATTCAATTAATGAAGCATTACCAATTCTTGCATCAATCATTCAAAAGAAACAAAATGAAAGCTTTCATCCATCGAAACATCAAATTCTCAGTCGATTTTGAATTTTTTTAACCAAAAAAACTACATTTTTGCTTTAATGAATAATTTAAATCTAAAAAACTGAACATTGGCTTAAAAAAAACTAAAAAACTAAACATTGGATAAACCTTTACTCCTTTACTTCTCGACTTTTCTACTATTGAACAAAACGTTTATTCCTTCACTCGTCTTTTCTACTATTGAACTAAATCTTGACTCCTTTACTCGACTTCTCTACCATTGAACTAAACCTTTACTCCTTTACTCTTCGACTTTTCTACCATTGAACTAAACCTTTACTCCTTTACTCTTCGACTTTTCTACCATTGAACTAAACCTTTACTCCTTTACTCGTCTTCTTTACCATTAATCTAAATCTTTACTCCTTTACTCGTCTTCTTTACCATTGAACTAAAAATGCGACTTGAAAAAGCTAACTCAGAATACATTAAATAGTAAAATGTTCGTTTTATCTTTATTTTGCAATGACGACTGATAGGCAAAGATTTTTTGAGCAGTTATGTGGATGAAAAGGAGGAGTGAACGGGCCAACTGTTCACTTCCTATTGCATTGGCCTCATTGACTGGCTCTTCTCTTAACCAAATGAGTAAAAGAAATGAGCAAATGAGTTTCTTTCTTGTCTTGACTCTCATTTGTGGGTGTTTATATAATGAAATGCTCTCTGTTCCTCCTGTTCAACATCAATCTAGCAGACTTCTTTTGAGGAAGAGATTAACGGCAAATGAATGCTCATTTCTTGGCTTTGCTCGTTACTTTCTTGTTTAGTCCGTAATTTTGTTGATTTTCGGATTATCCAAAACTATTCCTTAAATTCATTGTTTCTTTAAAAGCATAACTAAGTTAACTATCAGTTCCTAGCTGTCTTCATTTATATAAACTAGTCATTGATAGCTTTCATGAGAAGCTAATAGTCACTCTTTGACATCTTGAGTTCATCTTCAGACTTACACCATTTACTATTGATTTCTTTTACTAAAAAAACTTAAAAGTAAGCCTTTTCACAATTTCTATACACATGTAGTTGTTTAATAGTGAAAAGAACCGATGCCTCAATGCAGCTGTCTCAAACAATTTATTTAACGAGTGTCCATGCTTTCCTCTTTGTCCAAGTGATCGGATCAAGTGTCCAGCAGATCTTCTCCTTTTTCTTTCTTTTTCCATTGCCTGTTTTCATCTAATTTTTCAGTAATCTTACTATCGAAAATGAACGAATTTCAACAAAAATCTGGATGTCAGCAATTTCGACCATCAATTATTGTAAGTCTTTAAAAACAAAAATTTATCTTCAAATTCAGACAATCTGTGGCCTTTTATCGTTTTTCATGAGTTTATTCGAATTCGCGATGGCAGTTTTTGAATATTATCTGGCCAGGTAAGAGATTTGATCTAATACGTTTCCAATACGGCTCCTATTTGGATCTAATACGGTTCCAATACGGTTCCTATTTTGATCTAATACAGTTCCAATACGGTTCCATAACGGTTCCCATTTTAATCTAATACAGTTCCAATACGGTTCCTATTTGGATCTAACATCCAATACGGTTCCAATACGGTTCCAATACTGTTCCAATACGGTTCCTATTTTGATCTAATACAGTTTGAGATTGAAAATGAAAGAATAGTCATTCAGAGATGGCTCCCTGATCCCAGCTATATTTGCTGGCTTATTCGTATCACTTTCTATGATAACAATGCTTTATTTTCTTGGATTGATCAAAGAGAAGGAATGTCTGATGTTACCGTTGATCACTGTTCAAGTAAAAAGATTTAGAATTTCTCTATAAACTAACTTGATTCAAATTTGCCAATTTTCATCAAGATTTGCAATTCATTTCGCTGTCAAATACGTTAAACAATTTAATCTTGGCTAGAAAATTTGTTGAACAATTTAAATCTATAGTTTCCTAATCAATTTACCAAAAATATTTGCGAATAAGAATGAGTTTTGATTCAGTTTTGATCATTTTAGATCGTTGCGTGCGCTTTCTTAGGACTTCTCGTGATCGTTTGGTGGATTGGTACACTATTAGCCTTTTTTGATTTAGTTTACTATAAAAGTTTAATCAGTGAGTTTCAATTTATGCAGTTATAAGTCATTTAAACAATCATTTAATCAAAAAATAGAAAACCTTAGGTTTCCTCTCAACGAAAGAGTTCTATGTGTCGATTGGATGCATTCTATTACTCATTTTCTTTGCCACTTGCAAAATCTCAAGGATATTTTATAATGTGAGTTTGAAAATGAGGGTTGATTACTTTAATTTACAGGGATTTCAACGAATTGAACAAAACACATATTACAAGCGGAGTTTCACAAATGGAATGGTTCGATCGTTGTCAAGAAGTACCACTTGTAAACCGACTGAGATATGAGGAATGAGGCAGATCAAGGCACAGAATTGATCTCATCTAGATCTTCTTTATTACACTACCTCATTTCTACATTCGTTTACTTCTTTGCTGAATAAGATTTTTATTGATGAATGGAATGAGGCAGATCAAAGCACAGAATAATCTACGAAATAATTACAGCATGAAAATTATATAAGCCTAATATTTGATAGCACAAAAACAAGAACAATGTATGGCGAAAAGGTTATTGTTCATTGTTTTCATCATTTGAGCAATCCTCCGGTTGAATACATGCACCATTAGAGTCTCGTACAAAGCCCAGCACGCAAGCACAACCCGGAGTGCAAGACTTATAGCATCTTTTCTAAATTATATACAGTGGCGGACATAAACTTATCACACCCCAAAATAATTTCTTATTTCTCCTCTAACTTTTTTTCTAAACAACCCTTTGAGCTAAAAGTTGGTTTAGACACGTAAAAACAAACATATTTTAATATTTTAAGTCAAAAAACTAAATATCTCTGATGAAAAACTTTTTTTGAACTTTTTTATTATAAACTCGAACGACATTGACTTATCACACCTCATAAAAACAACACAAAAAGCTATTAAAAACTACCCAAAAACAACGGTTGATAAATCAAAACGGGAACAAAAACTTAATACTTCGTTGGGAATCCTTTTGAAGCAATCAGTGCAGCACACCGACGTTGCATGGATTCGATGAGTGTGTCTAGTGTGGCTTGAGGGATCTCGGTCCATTTCTTGACCAATAAGTCGAATTTCTCTTGAGCATTTTTAGTCTTATACCCTTTGCAACTCCTCTCAAGCACATCCCACAGGTGTTCGATTGGGTTGAGATCCGGACTTTGACTGGGCCAGTCCATCACTTGCAGCCCTTGTTGGGTGAACCATTGAGTGACGCGGCGTGCTTTGTGCTTAGGATCGTTGTCTTGCTGGTATATGAAGTTTGGAGGCATGAACCGAGTAGCAGACGGTAACATATGGTTCTGTAAGATATCCAAGTAGACAAATTGATCCATGATCCCGTCGATTCGTTTCAGCGCCACCAATCCGCGAGCCGAAAAGCCACCCCAAATAGTCACACTTCCGCCCCCATATTTAACAGCCGGTAAAATATATTTCGGGTCGAATCTTTTATTGGGAGGACGTCTCACATATTGAATTCCATCACTTCCAAACAAGTTGAACTTGGACTCGTCGCTGAAAAGCACATTTTGCCACTGTTGCTTAGTCCATTTAACGTGGTCCTTGGCGAACTTCACTCGACGCTTCCGATTCTTTGCGGAAATGAGCGGTTTGTGAGCAGGACGACGACCAAATCGGTTGGCATGGTTTAGGCGCCGTTGGACTGTCCGTGGAGAGATCGAATCCTTAACGTTTCTTGGCAACTCCGCATGAATGTCGACCGCCGTCTTGAATGGGTCCGCCTTGGAGAGCTCGAGAATCCGATTGTCGTCTCGTTGAGTGGTTTTTCGTAAGGCTCCCTTATTCTTTTTGCTTCGAGCGATCCCGTCCGACAGTGTAGAGCCAAAATTTTGTTGACCGTGGTCCGATCGATTCCCAAAACACTCCCAATTTCTTTCTGACTCTTCTGTTGGCGGTGAAGACGAAGAACGTCCTCCCTTTTCTCCAACGAAATTTGCTTCTTCTTTCCCATATACCTAGAAAGAGTTTTAATGAGATTAGATTCAAAAGTCGGAAAAAAACCCAAAATAAAAACGAAATTTTAATGTTTTGTGTTGTTTTTATGAGGTGTGATAAGTCAATGTCGTTCGAGTTTATAATAAAAAAGTTCAAAAAAAGTTTTTCATCAGAGATATTTAGTTTTTTGACTTAAAATATTAAAATATGTTTGTTTTTACGTGTCTAAACCAACTTTTAGCTCAAAGGGTTGTTTAGAAAAAAAGTTAGAGGAGAAATAAGAAATTATTTTGGGGTGTGATAAGTTTATGTCCGCCACTGTATATTATTTTACGAGTTAAAATACGTCAGTGATACTAATATTCTACTCTACTGCATACTAATATTCTATTTTATTAGTGTTCCATCAGTTAACATCAGTTAAAAGAGGATCCAAAAAAGTTCAAAGATGTTTCGGTGAATGTTTTCCATAAATCTTGAAGCTCTAGTGGATTCTTGACGTTATCTGTGCTACCCATATATTACATACATTGTATCGTGTTGCTTTTTATCGGTCCTTTTCGTGTTTGTGTGTATTAATTTTAAATCTTGCGCACTTTATTTCATGTTCTGAATAAAGTATCTATATATATATAAAGCTCAAACTTTTAAAGCAATTTGACCAATTCTACTTCTGCAATTATTCATTAGAAACTTAAAAATAAGAAATACTTTGATTCCTTACCAGTTTGGGCAAGCCTGGACAGAGTTTTGGACAAAAAGGTTTACATTGGACAAGTATCCCGTTTTTTCCGCATTCTAAAATTTGATTTTAACAAATTCAACATTCTTTTTTAGGTAAAAAGAAACAATACCATTTTCTTGAGAGATTGATCCAACAAAGCCACTGATTTGTTTCGTTTGACCATCAATTGTTTGTTTATATCCATCGAGTGTCCATTAAGTGCAAATTTCACCAATCATTGCCCTCTTAATAAACCCTTTTCTCCTTTTCCCTTCGCCGAAAAAGATCATAACCATTTCAAGCGACTCTAGCTGCCTTCTCGATCAATTCAGTTTGGACAAATGTTGTGTGTAAATTTTTGTAAATTTAATGTGCTATAAGTGAACTTTTTGTACTACTTTTTGTTTTTTTTACATACAGTACTGGACAATGAAATATCATACTTGAAAAAGGATCGTCACTTTCGCGCGTCTGTAACTCTGCAACAACAACGTCTGCAACAAAGATGAGTTGGAGAAAGAAAAGCATGATCTTTCTAGCCATGTTTAGTCAAATATTTGTTGTGATAAAGCAAGAGATGGTTGCAATTGTTTTGTTTTGAAAAAGCAGCGTCCTTAAATAAAGCTTGAGCCTTTCTCTTTGCATTTTTTTTTGTTTTAGTTATATTGTTTCCATAGAACAAAACACAGAATCGTTTGTTTTTACAGAAAATTTTTAAAAAGGTTATTTTTTGTGTGAGTAATATTAAAGAATGTTATGAAACTATAGAAATTCCTACTTGTTATTATAAATAAACTTATTTAAAAGATGAAATTGTATTTTCAAATAGATGATCTGCTTCTCGCATAAAAAGAGGAGATTATAACTAATAAAGAGGAAAATATATTGTCAATTACCCGGCTTGTAAATACTGGTGGCTTGTTGAAAGCCTTAATTGCCTAAAAAGTGGCAAAATCTTAGAATATTGGAAATTATTGCACAAATCTGCTTGGTTTTTATCATTTCTGAAAATCAGCAAGGTTTATTAATCAAATAAAGTTCATTTTTCTGTTCAACACTATTATTCTCAAACTTATTTCAGCAGAAAATCGAACATTTCTCAATTCTCCACTCGTTTCTGCAGAAAACATGGGAGCTCAACTTAGAAAAAGGTAACATTTCAATAATTGGTATTGGGTTGGTGAATTGAAAACTGCCGGACTTTGAACTAAAATTTATCCAACATAAAACCATGAATTCATTCCAAATAATTTCCATTATTATTGACGACTTCTGCCCATTTTACAGGCAATTTGCGGATTCCTCTTTCGTAGTAGGATTTTGGTTTTGAATCGAAAAACTTTCAAAGCCAATTTTTGACTGCTTCTTCCGAATCGAAGTGTTCTCCCGCAAGCTCATTACTCATGATCCGGAATAAATAGTAATCAAAAGGGGCGAGGTCCGGACTTTATGGGGAATGCGCCAAAAGTTCCCGAACAAGGCTGTTTATTTTAGAGCAAGTCAGTTTTGCAACGTGAGGGCGCGCGTTTTGGTGGATGAGAACGATCTTTGACTTGGAGGGCCTATTCTTCTTCAGGGATTCATTCACCTTTCCCAACTGTCCACTGTATTTGATTGCATTAACGGTCGCCTTGCTATCCAGCCGCTCCCAGTACAAGTGTGTGAGACAAGTGTGAGACTCAAAAATGGAGGACTGGAGATGTTTCAATGTCCCAGTTTGAGCACTTTCTTCAAAAGAAACCCATTTTGGTGTCAATAGAAAAGTTGTAGAGAATCAAAAATTAGGCTTATAGCGAAATTTCCAAAAAGATACACTTAGTAGTTTCGCTTAAAATGCAATTTTTGTGAAAGTTCGTAAATTTGGTATTTCTTGAAAACCAGTTTTTGAATCGTTCTCAAAATTTGGATATAAGCTTGATTTTTGATTCTCTACAACTTTTCCATTGACACCAAAATGGGTTTCTTTTGAAGAAAGTGCTCAAACTGTCACATATGACAATAGACGGCAGTTTTCAATTCACCAACCCAATATATTGTCAATTAATAGGCTTGCAAATGCTGGTGGCTTGTTGAAAGCCTAAATTGCCTAAAAACTGGCAAAACCTTAGAATATTGGAAATTATTGCACAAATCTGCTCGGTTTTTATCATTTTTGAAAATCAGCAAGGTTTATTAGTCAAATAAAGTCCATTTTCTGTCCAACACTATTATTCTCAAACTTATTTCAGTAGAAAATCGAACACTTCTCAATTCTTCACTCGATTTGCAGAAAATATGGGAGCTCGACATAGAAAAAGGTAACATTTCAATAATTGGTAGTTATTGGTTGTAAACTAAGTCCTGACCCTTTCTTAAATTGCTAATATCTCAGCATAGGATCAATATATTTAAATGAAATTTTAAATAGATTATTCTCAAAAACTTACAAGCTTAATGCTAAAATTATAAAGTTATTCAGCGATTAGTGATCAAGTTATAAGAAAAAACATGGTGCTACTACCCCTTTTTGGCCTTTTTCCATACAAAATAGGTTCACGCAAGTTAGAAAGTTTAGTTAGAAATTCAGGTCAATTCCTTTTAAATCAATGTTTCGAGTCGTGTAATTCATTTGGTAAAAACTTAAGGCCGAATAACGTAGTAGCTTTGGTCAAATAGAAAAATTAAATTTTCAGCGATTTCAACGGACAGCTAGATAAAGTTTAGCCTTCTTGAAAAATAAAATAAACTTTGCTAAATGTTTTGAAACTTTTTTAGAAATTGTCTACATTATTCTGGTTTTAAATGTAGTAGAACAGAAGTTGGATTGTTTCTTTATGTGCTCGTATTTTTAACAGAGGTAACAGATTGCTCTCGCCCAGTCTTTTTGCTACACTTGGTCGCTAATCGCCGAATAACTTTATAATTTTCGCATTAAGCTTGTAAGATTTTGAGAATAATCCGTTTAAAATTACATTTAAACATTTTGATTCTAAGCTGAGATATCAGCTATTTAAGAAAGGGTCAAGACTTAGTTTACAGCCTAATAAAATAAAACTAAAACTAATGGCGGGCTTGAGCTTTTACACTTATATTGACACAAAGATTTGATACTGATATTGGTCCTCGTAAACAATGATATCTTCAAGTTTTAGGCGTAGAGAGATGCCACCAAATGCTCAACAACCCACTACTGATGAGTCAAATGTCATAGATGATGCGAAGACTTCAGTGACTGTCGCAGTTCACCAACTCTTCGAGCGATATGCAAACAAACCAGCTGATAACCTTGGACCAGACAGGATTGGACCACATGGGGTCTTGGAATTACTGGAGGATCTCGGAATTGGGTCAACTGATCGCAAAGTGTTGATCCTTGCCTGGCTTTTGAAAGCAAAGATTCAATGCGAATTTACGGCCGATGAATGGAATGATGGACTGGTAGCTCTGGGAGTGGTGTCAATTGATGATCTCCGTATGGTTCTTGAAAAGGAAGAAAGGATTTTGGAGAAAGATGCCTCTAAACTGAAGACACTTTATCGATTCACTTACACTTTTGGAAAACCCGAACATCATCGGAAAATGGATTGCGAGACGGCGATCGTTTATTGGAAGATTCTATTTGAAGATCGTTATGCTTTGCTCGATGCTTGGACTTTATTCTTGCGTGTTCAACAGATTGATGTAATCAAGAGCGATGTCTGGAATCTGGTGTTAGAATTTTTCGAACAAATTGACGCAAATCTGTCAAACTACGATGATGAAGCAGCCTGGCCAGTGCTGTTGACCGACTTTGTTGAACATATACGCAAAGAGAAGTGTGCAGTCGGAGCTGCTTGAGTAAAAAGTCTGTAAAAAACAATTTATTCAGTCTTTCTGGTTCAACTTTGCGTGTAAGAATTTAACTTTTTATTTTCCGATTCAAGACCCATTTCTCGTCATATTGTTAGTCATAAAATATCATTTCTTTTCTATCTTCACATGATTCTTTAAATGTTTTTAAAGTTTATAAATTCTTAAACTTAAAATAAACAAATAAAGCTTTTAAGAATTGTACTAAACATGGCGAAAAATGCATAACAACTAGACGATCTGTAAAAGCATTTGAAACAAATACGATGCACTTGTCTTACTTGCAAACTTGTAACTCTACAGGGTGTTCCACAGGGTGTTTTATGGTGACAAAATATCAACAAGATTCCAAACGAACGTTTTCTTTTCATTAAATCTGTCAAAAAATGTCCTTTTATCCTTTTTCTGGCTTTCATTCCGGCTGTTTTGAGGATTCGATGAACCAAAGTTTTTCCAACACCAACAGACTTGACCATTTTTCGAACAGAATTCTTCGAGGAGTTGGGGTTCCTTTTAAGTCAATCAAAACCTTTCGGCCATTTGTTGAATTGTTGAATTGTTTGAATTGTTGAATTGTTGGCAGTCTTTGGTGGAGCTTATCCTTTACGATCTTCATTGAATCTTGATTTTTCTTGACTTGACCATTTTTCGAACAGAATTCTTTGAGGAGTTGGGGTTTCTTTTGAGTCAATCAAAAATCTTTTGTTGAATTGTTGGCGATCTTTGGTGAATCTCGCTTTACGATCTTCATTAAAGCCCGTTTCTTTGAAACACTTCAGAGCACGAGAAACATTCTGTCTCTTTCCTGCAAGATTCGAGATATTTCTGCGAGTGTTGTTCCTTGATGAAGAGTAATAATGGCTGGACGCAGCTCTTTCTTCGACTTCATACCTAAACAATCAAATCATCGAATTAATAAGAAGAAAAACGAGAAAGGCAGAAAGCAGGTAAACGTAGTAAGATGCGCGTCAGGATAATTATGGGATACCCTGTAAGTTATATAACAAAATGCTCGCAAGAAAACAGGCTTTCAAATGAGCCAAAAACCATAACAATTCATTATCAAAATAATTAGATAATTGGAACTTTTCTGCAAGTTACTGCGAAATTTTTTTAACAATCTAGTATGATGTTTGGGTAAGAGTGGGTGTATCGAAAAAGAAAACATCGAGCAGTGGCCAGGATCATCAAACCCAACAAAACAACTGCCATCTTATAGTTTTCGAAATGAGAAGTTCCAAAAATCGCTCGATCAAACATTCTCGAACTCCCATTGGAAGAATTATGTAGAGAAATTTGTGCACTTTCACTGCAATCAGCAACAAGAAGATCTCGACTTCGCTAATGTGCAGAAGTAACTCGTACAGAGCCGAGATTATAGAGAAAACAGCCTTTTGAGTTTTGATGTATCGTTTTTTGCATGATTTATAATTTATATTTGTTTATCCAACAAAATCTCCGTTATTTTCCAATACTTGGGTCCATTTGTAGTTTTGTTTTATGAGTTTTTGCTGCCCCTACGGACCGAAATCCTTGGGATGAATTCAAAAATTCACAGCGGCTCCCTTCAGCACCCTTTTACAGGCACTTGGGATCCCATTTCGACCGACAGAGAACCCGCCATAATGGTCAAAAAGGGCCGGAATTGGGTTGACCAATTCTACAACCAGAGTTAGTTTTGGGAAGCGGTGACCACATGGGGCAGACAACGGATTGGTTACCGGATGACCCAAAATGGACGCTTCCGATGTGAGCATTGAAAAGGGGACTATATGAGCAAACATGAGATGCCAGATCGAGCGCGATTGTGCTCGCGCACAGGGAACACAGAACACAGGAACATTCATCTTTTTTGCATTTTAAAGTTCAAAAACTCTTGAACTTGAAATTCTTAAACAGTAAAATGGTACCAGGATTGATGATTGATGACATTTAATTAGCCGATCATGTTGTCGATAGCAAACAGATCTCCTATCAGGTGGTGTAGAAAAACTCTCTAAAACGTTGGTTTTAAAAGGTTTAAACGTTCTTTCGCGGCATTCACATCGAGTTTTCCGTGATCTGATTCGTGACCTTTTTCTCATTTCAATCGATTTCATCAATTTCTGTTTCAGGCCATGTTCGGGACTCGCGATGTTCCTTTTCATTCTCCACCTCATCAACTTTAATTGCTTTCCGAACCCTATCGACAATAGCAAGAGTTATTTATGTCTTTTCTAAAGGTTCTTTTCTCCAGATTCTGAGTTTGATTTCTATAATGTGCTTTCTTTCTTCTAGTTTCATTTTATAATCCTTACTCCTATATAAGAAATGGTGCGACTCTGTGTATATCCTTCCGTCTGTCCGAGCCGTTTCTCAACAAGGATTAGCCCGATCGAGCTGAAAATTGAAAGATTTCGTTCTATGACTTGATTAAATCTCGTTCCAAGGAGTCAATTGAATTGTGGGCTTTAGCAAATGCCTTGCTTTCAAGAATCGACGATATTGAGTAATCTAAGGGATTGAGATCGAGCGAGTTTGATGGCCATTCGCCTGGGCGTTCTTGACTGATGTCCACGCTGATGAAGTTATTGGAGATCGAATCTTGTGTATCAATAGCCTTGTGAAATGGAGCACCGTCTTGTTGAAAATGTCTTTTTATCCCTTTTCTGGTTTTCATTTTGGCTGTTTTGAGGATTCGATGAACTAAAGTTTTTCCAACACCAACAGACTTGACCATTTTTCGAACAGAATTCTTTGAGGAATTGGGGTTCCTTTTAAGTCAATCAAAACCTTTCGACGATTTTTTGAATTGTTGGCAGTCTTTGGTGAATCTCGTCCTTTACGATCTTCATTAAAGCTCGTTTCTTTGAAACGCTTCAGAGCACCAAAAACATTCTGTCTCTCTTCCTGTAAGCTTCGAGATATTTCTGCGAGTGTTGTTCCTTGATGAAGAGTAATAATGCTCTTTCTTAGACTTCATACCTAAAAAACAATCAAATCATCGAATTAATAAGAAGAAAAGAAAAAAATAAAGACTTCTGTCAGTCAAACGCAGAAAGCAGTTAAACGTAGTAAGATTCGCATCACCATAATTGTGGGTCACCCTTTAGAATCATAAATAAAACCATTTTTTCCTCATCGATTCTCGATTTCCCATATCAAAAACATAACCTCACTTTTCACCTATAATCCTGTTAGGTTTAGTGTGGGGAAAATTTTTCCTTTTTTGAGACAGAGAGAATTATTGAGGTGAGCACAAAATGGGTGAGTCTGGAAAAGGTTAACAACACATACAGGGATGGAAAAAGGGTGAGGGAAAGGGGAGAGACAGTCTCCCCCTTTTCTACCCGATCAATGACCTTGGATTCCCTTCTGTCAGTCTCCCTCCGGTGGACTACCTTCACACAAATCCCACCATCAGCACTCACTCTCCCACTCAACTAATACTCAATTATTTTTAGTTTTTTTTTTGCAAAAATTGCAACAAGATGCCTTTAAATGGTTTTATCTAGAAATAAGTTAATATTGGGTTGTCCAGTTATGAATGCGCGTTTTCTTACTATTTTGTAAATTTCTCAGGATACCGAAGTCAAGAAAAAGATGTATATGAGTATTATTCGAAAGCTGAAGATCTCCTCTACATTTTGATATAAAAAGGTTTTTGAATTTTGTTCAACTTTTGGGCCAATTGACTGCACAAAAGAAGGGGTGGCCAAAAAATGGAAGGGTGCCTTTGGATCAAGTTTTGGCTCCGCTCAAATTGAGTTAACCGTTTGATGTTTGACCAATAGATATATCAATACAACTTTTTTTAATATAACAATTTCAGAGCATCTTTAATTTTCTTTTCTTTTCTTTACACCATAAAACTTGAGGAATAGCTAAGCTAAAGTGGATCTTTTCGAAAACAACCTCTCCCTTTGTGCAGTCAAATTCCCAAAAAGTT
This sequence comes from Mesorhabditis belari, assembly GCA_958450365.1. NCBI lineage: Eukaryota > Metazoa > Nematoda > Chromadorea > Rhabditida > Rhabditidae > Mesorhabditis > Mesorhabditis belari. The sequence goes on from CAUEEP010000736.1 coordinate 3,969,669, forward strand.
GAATGAATTCAAAAATTTGTTTATTCCAAAATGTAGAGGAGATCTTCAGCTTTCGAATGATATATAACACTCATATAAATCTGTTCGATATCTTGAGAAATTTACAAAATAGTAACGCGCATTCATAACTGGACAACCCAATATTTCCAGGAAAACATATCGGTTTGTTCTGTCCAAACAGATATATTATTACTGTCAATAACAGAAGTTGTTGATTTGATTGTTTTTTAGGTGTAAAATCTAAGAAAGAGCTGCGTCCAGCCATTATTACTCTTCATATGTTATTACTGTCAATAACAGAAGTTAATACTGAAATTTATTTAACAGAAGTTAATACTGAGATCTTCTTGTTGCTGATTGCAGTGAAAGTGCACAAATTTCTCTACATAATTCTTCCAATGGGAGTTCGAGAATGTTTGATAGAGCGATTTTTGGAACTTCTCATTTCGAAACCTATAAGATGGCAGTTGTTTTGTTGGGTTTGATGATCCTGACCACTGCTCGATGTTTTCTTTTTCGATACACCCACTCTTACCCAAACATCATACTAGATTGTTAAAAAAATTTCGCAGTCACTTGCAGAAAAGTTCCAATTATCTAATTATTTTGATAATGAATTGTTATGGTTTTTGGCTCATTTGAAAGCCTGTTTTCTTGCGAGCATTTTGTTATATAACTTACAGGGTATCCCATAATTATCGTGACGCGCATCTTACTACGTTTACCTGCTTTCTGCCTTTCTCGTTTTTCTTCTTATTAATTCGATGATTTGATTGTTTTGGTATGAAGTCTAAGAAAGAGCTGCGTCCAGCCATTATTACTCTTCATATGTTATTACTGTCAATAACAGAAGTTAATACTGAAATTTATTGATCCTTTTGATCATATTAGATTTTATTGTATCAATGATGTTTGTATTGATACAGTAAATCCTTAATTTCAGTAGTTTTTTTTGGCTGGGATAGCGTTTTTAAACTATTTTCATGGTTTGTAGAGCTCATCACAATTGCTTTTATTCCAGTGTCGACCTAAAAAGGTCTAAGTACAAGACAATTCTGATATAATAGACAAGAATGTCGAATTCCATTCTCATTGCTTTGTTTTATGTAAAAAAATCATTATTATTTTCGACTTTTGTTAACACAGAGGTGTGAAATTCTCCTTGTCATTGTAATTCTCATTGTAAAACCATCAACAAAACCTCCAACAGTCGTCCCTCTCTTTTATTCGTTAATCGTATGCGACAGCGGAGCGATCAAGCCCCCGAATAAAACTCTCCAGCTCCTCTCTTCTCTTTTTCTTTTTTCACTTTTCTGTCTTCTGTAAATCGACACTTTTCGAATCGATTGTTCTCTCCAGAACTCTTCTCAACTCACCAAAAACTAGTACTTTTGACAGTTGTTATGCAAATTGCATCATCGATTTGACATTTTCAAAAGAGACCTGTTCCCTGGATTTCACTTGGTAATCGTTGTTTCTTGGAACTTGTTAAAGTTATAGATTTTTTCCAACTTTATAGGATTTCTGGATACAACAAAGACTGGAACGTTGCCCGGTTTAGTTACCCAATCGAGCAACGTTTTCCACTACGCCTTTAGATTTAGACGCTGAAAAAAGTTGATTGCACATTAAGATAATTTAAACCTTGCTTAGACCTAGATTTAGAGGATAGATCATTCTCTAAATCTAGACCAATCACTTTCAAGCGTATTAGAGAGTTCATCGATATTCATCTCAACTTTTCTTTCCTTCTTCTTTGGCTAATATATAGGTTAATGTTTTTGATGAAAGCATTGAAAAAAAGAAGATAAGTTGAACCTTAGTCTATCTTCAATACTCTTTTAAATCTTGACCAATCAATTTCAGGGTATTAGAGGTCATTAAAGAGCTCATCGATATTTATCTCAGCCTTTCCCCATCCCGGGTTTCCCTTGTACATGGCTCTTTTATAGTTCGACTAAAAGGAGGACACCCATTCTTCCCTCTTTTCCCCCGAGTAGCCCCACTTTCCCAAGAAAGGAGTGAAGGGAAACGAGGGACGAACTATGGATGGAGGGGGAAAAAGGAGGCAAACGATGCCCGATCTCGATTTTCTCTCATTCAACAACCTGTCCTTTTTCTTACAGCGTTTTTCTTACATGCCTATATTTTGATCAAATATTTACCCCTCACCAATGATGTCGTTTACGAAATTTTTCCCTTTTTTTTGCCACTTTTTGAATCGATACTTTTTTCGCAGACAGTCCGTCAAGTGGGGTTCATTTGAATACTGCTTTGCACAAAGGGGTTTTTGGTTCTTTATCTTTTCATGGACAAACGAGTTACTGGGAATTTCGAAAGTGCAAATAGAGATTTTCAATTTTCAATGAACTTTAACGTTTGATTTCTCTAAAAATTGATTTGAGTCATTGAACTGCTAAACATTGAACTGCTAAACCGTGCTAAACAGGTACAAGTTCTCTATTTGAAAGTTTTTGCTTTGAGATTGATTCAATCGAATAATCGAATCCATTAGTGGAACAAGAAAAGTGTTATTTCCTTTTTTTTCTTTTGATTCAATTGTGTTTTAGAATGAGTTTGTCGAATATTTCAAAATGACCTCTATTACTCATTGCCTTTACCTATTTTATCCCTTTTCAATTTATTTGAATACTAGTGACAAGTAGACTTGTGTTTCGGTTGGCTCTTTTCGGTTCGGTTTCGACTCAACCGAAGTCAACCAAAATCTTTCGGTTCGGTTAACCGAAATCAACCGAAACCGAACCGAAAAAGAACGTTTCCGGTTCAACCGAAACACAAGTCTAGTGACAAGTAGATAAGATAAAGAACAAAATAACAAACAAAATAACAAACAAAATAACAGACAAAATAACAAAAAAAATAACAAAAAAAATAAAAAACAAAATAACCAAGAAAATAAACAACTAAAGAACAAGATTTAAGCCAAGTTAAACAAAGCTATGATCCTGTAGTTCAATTGGAGACTTGTGACAATGTATTCTGTTCTTCCCAAGACATCTTATACCCTCAAATCCACAAATTCAATGAGAATCTCAGTGTTCCCTTGTTTTTTTGTCCCATCTACAATTCCCATTTTCTCATTCTCATCGTTCCTTGCCTCTTCCTACTTCTGTCTGACCGATCCCTCCAAAACATAAAGGTCGTTCATGCATGCGCGAAATGTCAGCATCGTTTTACGATTCCCCATGTCTTTTCCTGATTGAATGAGATCTCTTTTCATTCTCTTTTTGACTCCACCGACCGACATCGATCCCCACCAATCATCGTTTTTATCGATTACCTTTTCGCTCATCTACCATTTGTTTGATACCTATAGATCTTTTATTATACCCTAGATTTATGGCTTTTTTTCTTCAATTGATCTAATTGTCTTTAAGAATGGTTTCTTTTTTTTCCAACATTGTTCTATTTCAAATTCTAGCCTCCCTGTGACTCATCACCTTTACCTTTCCATCTGTTTTGACACTCAAAAACATATTCAAACCTAATTTCAATTCAATGCCTATGAAAACTTACTACACAGTTTTTACAAAGCTAAATTTCATGCTCAACTTTATATAGCCAATCTTCCGTTGGCCTATTGTTCTCGATTTATTTTGACTAGCCGCAAATTCGTCATTCAATTGATTCAGAATTGATTTTTCTTCTCTCTTTTAGTTCTAAAATCTTCTTTATCTCCTTTTATCTAAAAATTGTTGTTGTTGTTTGTTTGATTGTTTGATTGCTTGTTTGTTTGTTGAACATTGTTTGATTTTAAAGATCACTTCCAAATCAACAATTGTTTTGTCCTACAGGTAGCCGAGCCTTACCGCAAAGATGATTGGGGTAATTGTGCCCTATGTGGCGAAAATCCGTCGATCTTACCAATCGAATGACATCATCGACAGGCTCAACTATCAGTACACGGCTTTGATTGTGATGATTGGAGCCATTTCCCTTGCCGCCACACAATATGTCGGGAAACCGATTCAAGTTAGCTTTTTATTACTTTTAAACTTACCGTAAATACTGTAATAGTACCCCACCCCCCTCGTACAGTCGGGTAGTCGCAAAAGTTTTTTAGTATTTAATTTTTTTCAAAGCGCCCGTACTTCCAATAAATGCGTCTTTAGTATCAAAAAATAGCCCTGAATTTCAGCTATTTTTTTGATATCTAAGCGCGCATTGTAGCATAAACCAGCGTCGAGAAAAACTCGTTCAAAGCTAGACTACACAACACTCCGCACCGTCATTATGGGGGTGGGGTACTATTACAGTATTTACGGTACTAACTATTTATCTATATCTCTGTCTGAATATGTTTCAGCAAAAAGAGTACTACTGAATTCTAATGTTCACTTTTTAGTGCTGGGTGCCCGCTCAATTCACTGGTGCTTGGGAGAAGTGAGTTTTTGAAATTGAATCCAATGGCCGGATACAAAGAGAACTCTAAAATTTAAATATAAAATATCTAGATATGCGGAGACATATTGCTTCATCAAGGGCAGTTACTATCTTCCACTGGACGACCATTTCAGCAACGATTTTATTGAGAGAGATAATGCGGTGGGTAGAGATTTGAAGCAAGCATTTTTATCTTCGATCTTAATACTAAACCTTAAAAGATAATCATTTAGATTATCTTTTAAAGTAACTTTTAAAGTAACTTTTAAAGTAACTTTTAAAGTAACTTTTAAAGGAACTTTTAAAGGAACTTTTAAAGTAACTCTTTTAAAGTTTGAACCATTTTAAAGTAACTTTATTTCCAGGTGATTGGCTACTATCAATGGGTGCCTATGGTTCTCGCGGTTCAAGCTTTCCTCTTCTATCTTCCGTCACTTATTTGGAAGGCTTTCAACTTTAGCACTGGTCAATTTTTTTAGTGTTTTTAGTAAAAAAACCTTTACTAATAGATCCAATTCAACAATTCACTTTCTAGGAATCAATGTGAAAGCAATCCTCACCTCTGCTGCCCAAGTAAAGAAGAAGATCGATCAAAAGTCACGGGATTCACAAGTAAGCTATCAAATAAAACTATGAAAGGATTAGCCAATCAAAAAAATATATTAGAAAAGAAAGCTAAAAACAAGAGCAACCTTTTAATAGGTAAAAATGGCGGCTCATCACATTAAAGAAGCCCTCGAGATGCAAAAAGAGTTGAAAAGCGGTGAGTTTTCAATAGAAACTTACTACTTATGCTATCAAGAAATCTTTAATTCTGAAATTGAAATACAATATTGATATAGATATTTCAGATTCGGTGGCTTTTATCCGAGATTCGAGAAAATCTGGTCACTATTTGTCTGTTCTTTACATCATTGTCAAAGTGCTCTACGTGGCTAACATTTTCGTGCAATTCTGTATATTTAGAGTGAGTGAGAAAAGGAGATTAATTAATAAGTAAGCTTTTTTTCACTCATTTAACCAATTTTCAGGCCTTTCTCGGTACAAAATCTCCTTTCTGGGGCCTCGAGATTCTCAACGATATTCGACAAGGACGAGAATGGGAAGAGACTGGGAATTTCCCTCGAGTTACCATGTGTGACTTCAATGTGAGTTTATTTCAATAAGAATTACATTTCAAATCATAAATGAGAATCAGTGTAAATGAATATTGAAGCACTTGAGTCTTCAGAGCTTCGAATAGCAATCGTTTTGGCTCTTTCCGTTTCACGATCAGAGAATGAACTAAATCACTTGAAATTTTAGATCAGTTTTAGATTCTATAGCCTTTTTTTTTTAATATTCTGTAGCCTTTTAATATCTATCTACTATATAAAACAGAAGAGACGTCTGTCCGTTCGTTCGTCAGCCAAAGGCAGTCATTGGCTTAGATTTGGCTTAGAAAACGTGGATCTTCTCAGTGAAAAACGCAAATGTTAGTGAGCGTTTTTTGCTGATAAAATCTACAGTACTGGACAATGAAATATTATATTTGAAAAACGATCGTCACTTTCGCACATCTGTAACTTCCTTGTCTTTGAGTTTAAACTATTAGTGTTATACATTTTCTGAAAGCTCTTTTCAACGGCTATACAATGGTAATATTAATATTTAGAAATACCGTATTTTCTGACGCATTTGAGTGCGCGCGAAAGTGACGATCGTTTTTCAAATATGATATTTCATTGTCCAGTAGTGTATATTGATCAATACTAAATACCTGGATGGGAGAATTTGATCCTTGGTCGACTCATCTAAGAACTCTTGAGTTCTTCTAAATAGGTACTTCCATAGATTTAAATTTGAATTAATTTTAAAAGATTTTACGAATTGCAAACTTTGTTAATTAAACTTAATTAAACTTTTGACTCGATTTTCCCAACCTTTTTCTCACAACGATCATTCGAAACCAAGCCAAAATCGCCAATAACGAGAATAGAAATGCTGGCAAAACAAAGCAAGCCACGACGGTCCACATTTCTAAAAAGATTTGATAATAACTTCAAAAAAAACCACATTTTATTTGATAATAACTTTCAAATTTGACTTAAATAACATCTTTTTTAATATTACAACTGAAATTCTTGCTTATAACCGACCATAAAATCGCTCGTGAGCATGATTAGCGATCACGATTAATGTATGCTCCTGCTTGAACATTGAAATGATTAGTTTTTAGAAAAGAAATCTTTATTTTTTAAATACTAGCACAAAATTTGAATACAATAGATAGATAAACATTGACTTCAAAAGTTCGCTTCAAAATTTTTCCCTAAAAGTCCTCTCTTTTCCCTTTTCCCAAATTGAATTCAATTGTTAAGAGATCTTCAATGTCAAGAGAAAATCTCTCAGAGAGCTTTAAAAAAAACATGAAAATTTCCTATAGATCAACCTATTGTTTTCAAAAGGAATCTAGAATTATTGGGGAATTGAAAACTGCCGGACTTTGAACTAAAATTTATCCAAAATAAAACCATCAATTCATTCCAAATAATTTCCATTATTATTGACGACTTCTGCCCATTTTACAGGCAATTTGCGGATTCCTCTTTCGTAGTAGGATTTTGGTTTTGAATCGAAAAACTTTCAAAGCCAACTTTTGACTGCTTCTTCCGAATCGAAGTGTTCTCCCGCAAGTTCATTACTCATGATCCGGAATGAATAGTAATCAAAAGGGTCGAGGTCCGGACTGTATGGGGGATGCGCCAAAAGTTCCCAAACAAGGCTGTTTATTTTAGAGCTAGTCAGTTTTGCAACATCCGCAAATTTTATTATATTGGGTTGTTGAATCGAAAACTGCCGGACTTTGAACTAAAATTTATTCATCATAAAACGATGAATTCATTCCAATAATTTCCATTATTATTGACGACTTCTGCCCATTTTACAGGCAATTTGCGCATTCCTCTTTCGTAGTAGGATTTTGGTTTGTGTGTGAGACAAGTGTGAGACTCAAAAATGGAGGACTGGATATGTCCTGGAGATGATCAGATGAGCACTTTCTTCAAAAGAAACCCATTTTGGTGGCAATAGAAAAGTTGTAGAGAATCAAAAATTAGGCTTATAGCCAAATTTTCAAAAAGATACACTTAGTAGTTTCGCTTAAAATGCAAGTTTTGTGAAAATTCGTAAATTTGGCATTTCTTCAAAACCAGTTTTTGAATCGTTCTGAAAATTAGGCTATAAGCCTAATTTTTGATTCTCTACAACTTTTCCATTGACACCAAAATGGGTTTCTTTTGAAGAAAGTGCTCAAATTGTCACATATGACAATAGCCCGCAGTTTTCAATTCACCAACCCAATAGCTATCTACTGAATTTTTTGGAGCCGTTTAGAACCAATCTGGGATGTCAAAAAGAGTGACCTAGAATCAAATCTAGGTTCGAGTGATGGGAAATCTCCACCGATGGACGGTGCAATGTGTTCTTATGATTAACATGTTCACCGAGAAAATCTACGTCTTCTTGTGGTTTGTTGATTGAAAAATTTCGATTATTTGTAATTTAAAGCAAAAAAAATAGGAATTTAACATAATTTGTAGTCTCACTGACTCAATTGAGTTTCAAAAGGATTTTCGTTTACCTTTCCTATCTCGCATCCTTGTGAAGGAATGTGAAAAAGTAGTAATAACTAATAGGATTAAAAATCTAATAGAATAGTAAATATATTTATAAATCTAACTTTAGAAAAACATTACTTCTAACCCTTTTAAAAGCTTTTCTAAATTCTCTACTTTATATCCTTTCTCTTTTCTCCTACTTGAAACTCTCATTCATTTAAGGGCTCTAATGAAAAGTGTCTGACGAAGAATTGAGAAAGAGTGTGTTTAAAATGAAAAAAAGATCAAAGTGAAACAAAATTACTTGCTACTACAGTCGAACTTCGATATAACGAACTTTGATATAACAACTTCGATATAACAACTTCGAGACAACGAACTTTGATACAACGAAACTTTCGATATAACGAACTTTGATATAACGGACTTCGATACAACGAAACTTTCGATATAACGAACTTTGATATAACAAACTTTGATACAACGAACTTTGATACAACGAACTTCGATATAATGAACTTCGCTACAACGAACTACGATACAACGAAACTTTCGATATAACGAGCTTCGATACAACAAAACTTTCGATATAAAGAGCTTCGATACAACGAACTTTGATATAACGAACTACGATACAACGAACTTCGATATAACGAACTACGATACAACGAACTACGATACAACGAAACTTTCGATATAACGAACTTCGCTACAACGAACTTTGATATAACGAACTTTGATACAACGAATTTCGATATAACGAAACTTTCGATATAATGAACACTATTTTTGGTCCCAACAAAGGGTTTTACATTAAAATGACCTTCGTTACAATGAACACCTAGATATAACAAACCTTTTGGGGTTCTTTGAGTCCCTTGAGACTTGTTATATCGAAGTTTGACTGTATCTTGTTATACATCTGTTTTTATATATCCTATCCAGATCTTTTTGAGAAAAAGTGTGGAGAGTTTAATTTCAGAACAAAAATACTTTAGGTAAGCGTACACAAATTAGATAAAACAATATAGATTTAACCTTTTTCATGTGTTGGGAAAACTGTAACATTTACAGTGCTGAGAATTACTGCCTTACTTCATTTTTTTTTTGATTTTACACTTTTGACCTTACTTTTGCCGATCTTGTGATAACTGGTTACAAATTTAGAGAAGACAATCCCTACATTAATGTTGATAATATTGATTTATAACAGAATAGTACCAATCTTTCCAGGTTCTGGTTCTTGTTGGTCGGCGTTCTCTCAGTGATGTCATTAGTTTATTGGCTTGGCTCTCTTCTTATGCCCAACAATCAACGGGAATTCATCTCTAAGTAAGAACTGTTAAAAATTTTCGTAAAGCCAATATGATTAATGTTTTTACAGATATCTTCGTTGCACTGGAGCTGTTGATTCAACACCGACTGCGAAGCAGAACAATCAAATCGACTCTTTTGTAAAGCATTTTCTAACAGCTGATGGAGTTTTTCTTTCAAGACTAATACAGGTAAAAATGGCAACTTTTTCACTAAAACTTGAGATAATGGCAAGAATTACTAGATTTTTACTAAAAAATTCAATTTCTTTCACAATTAGACTTACTCAGATCAGTTCTCAGTTTGATATTGTAAAAGAATTTCACTAGTTGTCTTTTAAACCAGAATAATGTTTCAACATTCACACAAACGTTAACCCAAACGTTTAACAACAATATGATAAAAATATTACCCTCATTTTCAGACAAATGGTATCTTTATTATAGTTATAAACCTTACAGATAGAGTAAGCAAATAGCGTTTGATCAGGCAATCTGTTACGGTTTGATCCGGCAAACTGTTACAGTTTGATCAGGCAAACTGTTACGGTTTGATCAGGCAAACTGTTACGGTTTGATCAGGCAAACTGTTACAGTTTGAACAGGCAATCTGTTACAGTTTGAACAGGCAATTTGTTACAGTTTGATCAGGCAAACTGTTACAGTTTGATCATTGATCAGTCAATCATTTTCTAGACAAACGGAGGCGATCTCTTGGCTGGCGAAATTCTCACCGCACTCTTCAAAGATTGGTGTCAAAGGCGTGATATGGACGATTCTCCAAACACAACAGCTACCACAAATTAGCTTAAATCCTCGTTTTCTTAGGTGTTTTTGAAAGCAATGTCAAATTTTCTATTTTAAAAGTTCAGCAATAGTTGATGCTTCACTTTGACGAGATACTTGGGTGCTCTTGAGGCTAAAATAGAAGCTTTCTGGCGTACTGAACTTATCTTGATACTCTAATCAGCAAGAAAATAAAGAATTCAGTGCACCAGGTCGTTCGTTTCAATTTCTGAACACAAAGTACACAACTCTCTTCCTTTCTCCTCACTTATCCCAAAATAAGCTCAATTCTTTTGTCTGTATTTAACTTTTTCCTGTGTTGAGAAAACTGTAACATTTACAGTGCTGAGAATTACTGCCTTATTTCATTTTTTCTTTGATTTTAAACTTTTGTCCTTACTTTTGCCGATCTTGTGATATCTAGGTTACAAATTTAGAGAAGAAAATCCCTACATTCCACTATTTTTTTTTCGATATTGTGATCATTGAGTTTTAAGGAAATAAATCTATTTAAAAGATGGCACAACAAGAACTTTGAAATGGAATATTTCAAAATATTTCGGGAAATTCTTCTAACAAAACTCGCGTGCTTATCAAAATTCGAGTTGTCCAAAATTGAGGACGTTATTGACGTTTTTCCACGATTAATTTTCAATTGAGAACCGGTGACCGGGTCGAAAGGCTAAAATTGGTTAATATTTTGATAACAAAGTCGTTAGTTCTCTTAATAGTTTCAATGGTTAAGTACTTTTATCTAATTTTTCTCATACTACCATTTTCTGGTTCTTGATCGATAAGCAAAAATCCCTCATCCGGCCAGATCAGCCGATCGAGGCCGCGTCGCGGCATTCACACTCATAGAACACCCTCCAGAGAATCAAAATCTTTTGTAATCTATGAGGAATCATTCGAGTTGTCCAAACTTATTGAAAATCTATTTAAAAGATGGCACAACCAGAACTTTGAAATGGAATTTTTCAAAATATTTCGGGAAATTCTTCTAACAAAACTCGCGTGCTTATCAAATTCGAGTTGTCCACGTTTTTTGGTTTTTTTTGATTGTAAAGTTTTTCGATTCGGTTCTAAAATGACAGAAGATGCTCATAATTACGCATCGGTTTCCGAATTCGTTTTGTAACTTTGAGAAGCTGGGCAAATTAGGGATCTGATTTGTATAAATGACATGGCAAATGCGAGCTCAACAAGCTTTTTAACACCCATTTTTTTCAGGGCAGCTTTAACGCAGTAATTTGGAATGCTGGTCAAAAAAAAGCTGGCCAAAATAATGCATTTGCGATTAAATTTCTTTGTGTTTCTTATTCCCATTAGATGTAAAAAAGAATTAGCTATCTGCTGAATTTTTTGGAGTCGTTTAGAACATGTCAAAAAGATGTCAAAAAGAGAAGAGAATGCCAAAAAACAAGGGCTTAAATAGAGATTAATTGAGCTTTAATAAACTACCTTACTTAAACCGCCAATTTCCATTGATCAGCTTTGACCAGCTTTAATCAGCTTTAATCAGCTTTAATCAGCTTTAATCAGCTTTAATCAGCTTTAATCAGCTTTGATCAGCTTTGACTCAGCTTTGACCAGCTTTGACCAGCTTTGACCAGCTTTGACCAGCTTTGACCAGCTTTGGCCAGCTTTGACCAGCTTTGACCAGCTTTAATCAGCTTTAATCAGCTTTAATAAGCTACCATACTTAAACCGTTAATTTCCATTGATCAGCTGATAGAATTCGGTGAGGAATAGGCTTCAGATGCGAAAATTCGGCTGAAGCACCGTGATCAAAAAAAGGTATTTTCCGGTAGTTTCTAAAATAAGTGCTTTTTAGCAAAACACCTACTTTAAGTAGATTTGAAAATAAACTTCCTAATCCAGCTAGCTATTTTCCACTTGTGAGCGCGCCATTTGAAGCCTTTCATAACCTAATCGCAAACGTCGTTTTCCTCAGCTATCATTCTTTGTCCATTAGGAATTCACGTGATTCTTTTTAAAAAAGAAAGTTCTTCACCATCATGACTTATTTTTTAGTTTGAGTTCAATAAAATACAATTTTCTTTCCAGATAACAATGTTTATTTTGGAAGTTATTTAATCAGTTTATCATTTCGTTCACGAGGACCGATTCTCGAAAATTGTCATCACTTTACTTCTTTTTTTTGACTTTGTCGATATTTTTCCGTTTTTATTTCTATTAGGTGTGTGAAAAAGTAATCCACGTATTTAACGTTTATGCGGTATCCATTTGTCCAACTTTTTGATAAAATTCATGCATTCAATTTTTTTTAACCCATCAAAACATAATGAAAGGCCTGAATTCTAAAGAGTTAAAAAGAGTTTGAGGAAACATCTAACATCAAAACAGGTCGCCCCTTTCGGAACCAAAACCTAGCGGTATCATCAATAGCGGCGTCTTCGCCAAACGCATTCCAAATTCGACGTGCAGCCTCGGCAGCTTTCAACCCATTTTTGAACACATAAAGCAAATTTGACCGAATAACGATACTTGTGTATACCATTTTCAAACTAAAATGAAAGTAGTTTATTGTCGTCCTTTTAACAAAATAAACATATCATTCGAAAGAGGAAAAAATAAGCTTTTAAACGAGCCGCTAGATTATGGAACTTGCTCCCAAACGACATACGAGAAATTCAGTCGCTTTTCATATTCAAGAAACGTATCGATGCTTTAGATCTAGTGGCTTTTTGCCGTAAGTAATTGGCTTATTGATTTCAGTATGTATTGTATGATTAAGTATCACTGTGCATTTCTCTATGATTTCTTTCACTTTATCGTTTGAATAAAGTATTATTATACATATCGTAAACAAAAAATTAAAAATTGTTTAGATATATTTATTTAAACAAAACAAAACAAAACAAACAAAACAAAATAAAAATAAAAACGTGGATTACTTTTTCACACACCTAATATTACTTGGTTTTGTGTAAAGAATTTTATTAAACAAATAGACTTTTTTACATGTAATCAAAGTCAGAAAACAAAGAAAAAGACACAGAATCATCTCAATTCTTCCTAGTCACCGGAAACTTAAAATTTAGGTTCTGACTCTCAAGTAAATTTTAAATTTGGCTTTTCTTTGACAATCTAATCCTGAATATCTAACAATAGTGTGCAAAAAAAAGCACAATTTTGATATTTTGATCATTGAGCTTATCGCAATTCAACAATAGCATTCAACAACAAAAAACGATAAAGCAAATAATATTTTTTCTGAACATGTCTAAAAACTGGCAATCTATTATCTGTTTTGCTAGCTTTCATATCAAAAAAAACCCTCAATAAACCCTCAAAATCTCATTGTTGTTTTGTTTGTTATGTGTGTTCTCATGGAAACATAAATAAAGTTCAAATGTTGAAGGAAAAACCCGTTTTCGCTCATTTTATAGCTTCATCGCTCACTCACGCGTTAATCTGACCCGCTTTTCTCATCGTTTACTCACTCTTTGTTGACTAGAGTTAGAACTATGTTTCAAAAAATTCTCCTAAACTTATTTATTGCCACAACTTTGGCTATCAGCATCGGTAAGTTATCAAAATTTTGATAAAGAAATACTAGTTATGCCTAAATTGTGTTACTTGGCTAAGTGTTTCAGTGTTACTTGGCGTATTTGAACCGTATTGGACCCGTATTGGAACAAAATAGGAACCATTAATATTTGGTTCTTTAATGGGAGTTATCTAATATTGAAACTCGGTTATTTGGAACCGTATTGGAGCCGTATTAGATCAAAATAGGAACCTTTCAAAACTAGTCAAACTGTACATCTTTCTAAACTAAGCTAAACTTTCTAAATCTTTCTAAACTCTTTCTCTTTATAAGATCTAAATTACTTGTGTCTTTGTAAGAAATATATTTATACTTTGATTTTTATAATTTCTTATGAGACCGTGTCTCGGTGTGGTTCAATGGTAGATGTCTTGAAAACACAATTTATCAAAACTTTCCCTTATTAGGGCAAACTTCGCTCAAACTGGAGCAACCTGGCACTATCACAATTACTTCAACACTTGCGTGTGAAAAAAGGGATGAAATAGAAAAGGGAGCCCACAACTGACTCCAAAAAAAGCTTAAATAATGGGTTTTTAAGTACACAAGCTACGACAAAGGAACAACTGAATATCGTCTAGTGGTTGATTACGGTAGTTTATCCAGCAACTTTGAATTTTAACTTGTGTATTGAATTTTGACTAACTGTAGAGCAGTGACAATTCGCCACAATCTTGTTGATTCAGTTGGTTTAAAGTTATAACTTGTTTAGATGATCTGGAAGTAATTCACAACAAAACCCAAGCTCTTGCATCGGAGATCACAACCTTGATGACAACGGAAACCGACAAAAATGGAATCGACTCATCGAAATGTTCAACTGACGATTGTTTAAAGCTGCAGAAAACCCTTAACCAATTAATCCCTGAACAAGTGGCTTTGGTTAGACAAGCTGTTTATGATTATCAACCAACAAGTAAACAAGGAACCAACTTTAAAAAGATGGTAAGTGAACAAAGTACGAACAAAGTACGAACAAGGCTTTAAACAACAACAACTTTCACTTTTAGATCATCTCTTGGCTTCAAGACATTGTGAAGAATTGCTCAACCAATTCCATATCCGGTTTGCATTGATCAAATTTTAATACAAACCTATTCAAGCGTGTTTATCCGATACTTTCACTCTCAACAAACATGCCTATTTACCTTTTCTTTCACATCCAAATGTGATGATCAGCTATGCGCAACTTATAAAAGCGAACAGTGACGAGAAGTTGATGGAGATCTTCTCTCAATTGCCTTGGTGAAATAAAATTTAGCTTTAAAATTGTATTTTCTAGGTGCCTTGGTGATTCGTTCAACGTTGACTGTGGAGTGAGCTATCGAAAGGGTTTAGTGTGGAGAGTTGACGCGATGTGTTATGTTTCAAAGGGAAACTTTTCGAATTGTCGTGACTACATGAAACAATCGAGTTCTGGAGTTGCGAAATAAATTATTGCTTTAAAATTTGTCAAAAAAAACACTCGAGTAATAGTTGTTTTCAAAGAAGTTGTGAATTGAGAAATCATTTGTATTCTCCCATCTCACAAAGGCACCAACATTTGAGACAAGCGCTGTACAATTTCCATTCTAAATATGGTAAATTAATTTTAAAATCAAGAATCTCAACAAAAAACAAACCGAAACCGCTATGAAGACCACAATCACTTTTCCTATATCTTGAAGTGTTTTTGCGTACATATTTTAAGGAATTCATGACGAAGGGACCCACATTTCACTTCACATTTCACTTCACGACGAAGAGACCCACATTTCATTTCACTTAGGTGGATTCCTAAGTGATTAGACGTGTGGAACGAAGGGACTCCCAGGGTGGGTTCCTCGATTTTTTTGGCTCGCTAGTCTAGCTAGCCTGTGTCATCAGATCGACCCGAAAATTTGTGAGAATACCAAATCGATAGTGGGGAATCCAAATTCGATGTTAGATTTGAAAAAAATGTCTCTCTGGCAAGATTTTATGCCTTTTTCGACTGAGTGACATGGCGCAAACGTCCCAGATAACCCAGACTTCCCGTCTCTCTCGCGACTCTTGTCAGTTTTGTAGTTTTGTGGCAGTTTTGTGAAAAACAGCCTCGTCGTGAATGTGTTAATTAGTCTACTTACAGTACTGAACAATGAAATATGATATTTGAAAAACGATCGTCACTTTCACTGCTTGAATGATAGGTAAAAATAGGGTTAGGTGGTTAGTGAACATTAAGATGTGCGCTCTGGATTTGTATCTGCAAATTTATATGTGCGTTCTTTGATTAGCAATCTACACTTTAGGTATCGACACTTTCTACAGTACGAAGCTCTTAATGCTTGACAATACAGTGCAAAGTGATTCCTCTTTGAATCCACAAAGAAAGAATCGAAAAGGACCTCCACTGCCCTTTCCCCATTTCTCCATACTTTCCTCCTCTTCCCTTTTCCCTTTCAGTAAACCTTTTCCAATCGATTTCCCTCCCAAGCCTCTCCTGTTTAGGACAAGTTTCCACCTCTTACACAAACATTTTTTTCTTAAAATTCGCTTCTTTTATCTTTTGATACCTCGATTTATCGGAAAATTTCAGTTTCCAAGGAGTGCGATGATCTAGTCCGATAAAATCTACAAAATATTGCAATAAAGTAAGTTACAGTTTACATTTTTCAGATTAATTAAATTCTTGAATAATAAACGAAACCAGATTTTGTTTTTTTTTCAGTCATGAGCATAATCAACGCTTTACAAGATCTCGGTGGATCGGATGTTGTGCAAGTTTTAGGTGATTTTACTACACACTTATAAGACTAACTTTTTTATTTTATTTATAGATTTATATTACATTTATAAGAATACAAGGTACTTTTGTGGGGGAGAGGAGGTCAATGCTTTTCTTTCACTAAATTTCCTTATATTTTAGTCTTTTTTCATGGATTTTTCGAGGTTTTAGTTTTTTTGTAGTATTAACGTATTTTAATCTAATAGCGCATTATCAGGTGGAAATTGACTTAAACAGGCCCGGGATTGCTGCAACTTAAGTGCTGCAAGCTCTCTTTCAGCCCCAACGACTTATTGGAGAGTTTGCAGCACTGACCTCTTCCCGGGTTTCCGCCCTGCTAACATTAAAACCCATTAATAACATTAAAATTTAAAGTTTTAATACATAAAAGCTGATATATTTGAATTGTATCATGAAATATTTTGTGATTTCGATTATCAAAAGGTTTCAGGTCTTCTAATCACTTTCGAATTGGCTTTCCCGGTTTTGGGCGAGTTGACCGTTCTCTTCATTGGTTTCATTTGTCGAATCATTGTCGCTGTTGCGAAAACGAATATGTAATGCAATTGCCTTATTTCAATTCATAAATTTTATTTCCTATTTCAGTTTTAAAGCAAATAGCACCAGTTTAAATATTATGGCAAGTTTTCAGAAAGCACCAAATAAGAGATTCGAATAAAGAAACTAAAAAGAACAAATTCAAAAGTTATTAAGGGAAAAGGCACGTAAAAAGAAAAAGGCACATAAAAGGTAGAAATTCTTTGTTAAAGTTGAAAGTAAAGCAGTTTACTATGACAAGAAAAAGCTTATAACTCGTTTTCGACACGCTCAGCCATACATGAGATGTCACCGCCACGAAGAACTCGCTCCTTGCAAACACCGCCCTGAAATGATAAACAAAATTGCATGATAGTTTTTGAATGTAAATTTAGAACTGAAATATTCACCTCAAAATCCCATCCTTTTTTCCAATACCATGTTTCGATTGCATCTTCATACTGCTCAACAATTGTCTCGCAAAGTCGCTTCAACTCAGCAATCTCCACCGATTGGACATCCCAAAGCTCATCCGGCATTCCCAATTCAACCTTAAAACCACGATTTTATGACTGAAAAGATTTAGCCAGCTACTTAACTTTTAAAGAACAAGTCTTCTAGCAACAATAGATAACTAATTAATGTTGTTTACCTAGCCACTTTTCTACCAACCTTCACTCCCCGTTCTCTCAACTCTTTCAAATTTTTCATTGTCTCCGACTCGTTCTTTTGGAAACGATCAATACCATCTTTGTCCTAAATGATGTGTTTAGTTCTTTTCTTTGTTCTTTTTTAAATTTCTCTTGAACAATACCTTGTGTAAACGGTATTGAGCCAAGTCTCGACAGACTTTCTCCATTCCTTCGATCATCGAGGCTTCGGAACGCTAAATTGGCATAGCAAATAAATATATTCAGCTATATCAGGACTAAAAACTTTTCAATCTCCTGCAAATCCATGAATGTAAGTTTAAAAGTTTAGTTTATTCGTTTACGTATACGTTTTATACTTTTTATTCGTTATTCGTTTTATTCCTAATACATTTTCGGTACTTATTTGACAGTATTGTTATAATTTAGCTATATCTAGCTCATCATTTAGCTCAGCTTCATCTTCATTTACCTTCATTTAGCTTCATCTTCATTTACCTTCATTTAGCTTCATCTTCATTTACCTTCATTTAGCTTCATCTTCATTTACCTTCATTTAGCTTCATCTTCATTTATCTTCATTTAGCTTCATCTTCATTTACCTTATTCTTCATCACATAGTCATCAAACAATTTGCTCATCAGAACACAAGTCTCACATCGTGTCGGGAAGAAATCAAGCTCTTCTGCGGCAAGAATTCGACTCGTCAAAGTCACTAATACCAACATTAACCTCAGTACCATTATTCTAAAATCACATTTTATTTAATGCCCTTCAGCCAACAACTTCAAAATTCCAGCTTAAATAGCAATGTTTGATCAAGGTATTGTTAAAATACAATTTGATACACGTATTTATTCACAGCCTGTTAGAATCACTTTCACCAATATTGCAATCCCGTGCAGTGATAGAAAGAGAGATAATCTTTCAAAATATCAAAGAAATCAAAGAATCGTTTGCTCTAATAAAATTTCACTAAAATCTTTTGGTGGTGGTTTAGAGAAATCGGAGAAACGAGCATCGAGAATGGCTGATTCGTCGACGAAAACGGCTGGGAAAACCTGGAAAGGATTTCTGTTTAGAACAAACTTTTATTTGTTTCTTTTGTTGACAAATTGATTCAGAACTGAGTTGCGTACTTGTTAACTTACTGTTAACAGCTTAAAACTGACTTATCATGCGAAAGATTGCCCACCTTTCCTCTAACATTTGTCACCACATCCGTCAACGGGTCTCCATTCACGTAGAACTTCAACTCCAAATGATCGTATGTTAATCCCTAAACATTTAAAAGCTCAATCATCTTTCTCCTAACTCACAATTGAATCCCCTTCTTCAACGATTTTCTCAGTTTTTCCCACAACTTCTCCGTTCGATATGAGCTCTCCTTTCTCGTTCATTCCCCAGAATCCTTTTCGTGGCGGAGCCTCGCTTAAACCACACTCCGTTGTTGCCAAACCAACGCACCAAGAACCTGAAAATATGCTTGAATTCTTGTTCAACAAATTACGCTATTTGTAACAAAATTTATGCGCAAACTCTTCAACATCAGGCTTTAGCTTACCTTCGCTAGTTTTTGCCTATCTTTACAAATCAAATCTCTCACCTGTTTGCTGAATATCCACTTGCCAATAGCTCTTATTTTGTACTAATGGCGCTGTACAAAGAGCCGATCCAGTTCCACAAATTCTTTCACCTTCTTTCAATATGATTACGTCGCTCCCTGAAATGTTTTGTGTAAGAATTGTACTTATTTCTGAGAGCATACCTGTCTTATTGACATCCAACTTCACAGCTGGTTCATTTTTCATTCTTTTATAATACGTAGCTTCAGCGAAACTCGGTCCTTGCACACAATCGAGACAAGCTCGGAAGCACCATGGCAAATAGCTGCTCATCAATGATCAGTTGATGTCAAATAGAAATTGCCGCAGTTTCTAGTTGGTAACAGTGACTAAGTGCGAAAAATTTTTGTTATCTTCTCGAATTTTTATAAGCTTATTCGCTTCTTCCGGGAATGTGAGAGGGCGATAAAATCGGCAGACAAACAAGTGGAAAGTTGGGTTAAAAGAGTACAGAGAATGAACGCAATTTGAAAAGCCGCGTACTGGAAACAGCTATAAGCCCGTATATAAAAGCTTTAACCACTAATAAGAATGAAATGTGTAAAATAACTCGGCTAGAGACTGATTAGCTATGTGGTAGGACAAAAATGATTGATTAATCAAAAATGTACCCAAAGATTAAACATCACAATTTAGCAGAGTGCAATAGAAAATCCATTCTGTAAATCTTATCGTTAGTGGAGTATTTGACTATATAACATATTAATATGAAATCAAAAGCCGATTGAAAAGCTGTTAAGCAAGTAATACAAAAGATCACTGCGCAAGAGGCGCAAGAGGCGCAAGAGGCGCAAGAGGCGCAAGAGGCGCAAGAGGCGCAAGAGGCGCAAGAGGCGCAAGAGGCGCAAGAGGCGCAAGAGGCGCAAGAGGCGCAAGAGGCGCAAGAGGCGCAAGAGGCGCAAGAGGCGCAAGAGGCGCAAGAGGTGCAAGAGGCGCAAGAGGTGCAAGAGGTGCAAGAGGCGCAAGAGGCGCAAGAGGCGCAAGAGGCGCAAGAGGTGCAAGAGGCGCAAGAGGTGCAAGAGGCGCAAGAGGTGCAAGAGGCGCCTGTAGTCTGGTGGAATCTTTGCCGTAAATACTCTAATCGAGGCGCACCTCTAATAGAAGCGCACCCCAGAGGGGGTGCGCTATTCGCTAAATTTTCAATAATTTTTTTCATCTAAAAATTTCTCTATTTTTACTATTTTCTCCATTCTTTGTTGCCGAAAGCGAAAAAGATTCTTTTCAAAATTTCTCTTTAAGGAATAAAAAAACTCTCTTTGAATAGATTTGTAGAAAGAAAAAAGGCTTCTCACAATCAGATGGCGAGTGATGGCGAGTGGCAAGACTAATCTTCCCGACTTTATCTGGCTCAAGAATGGCCTCCGTACTCTTGTGATCTCAATCCGTTCGACTACAATGTTTTGTCGATTTTGGAGACAAGAGCTTGTGCAAAACCACACAAAAGTTTGGGGGCTGTGAAGCAATTGTTGAATGAGATAAAATCATTCCAGCAGAGTTGCGGCCCATCGCTGAAAACTTCGTCAAGCGCTTAAAGCTCTTCATCAAAGCCAAAAGAAGCCACTTCGAAAACCAATGTTTTTTAGAAACTTGAACTTTAATTATTGCTAAAAATTGTTTTATTTTACTTATTATAGTCTTATTATTATCTCTCTTATTACTTAGTCTTATTACTTATTATGTCTTGTTAAAATATTCTTTAAATAAGATATTTCGTTATTTTGGGTGACCCTGTATTTTTTCTACATGAGATAAAAAAGAAAAGTTATTGCCGACCGCCGAAATTATAAAGAAATCTAAGATGTGATTTTTAAACTTAAAGTTACTCAATAATTTATTGAAAAATGTCTCGAGTTGTTGAGAAAGATGAGAAAGAAAGAAAGATGGTTAAAATGATATGATGATAAGAAATGATAAAATTAAAAAAAATGATAAAATGATAAGAAACTCAAAAATTGTTGATGTCTTTTAGATGAAAATACTTGAGAAAAACATCGAATCCGATATTTGGTCCGACTGGAATTAAACCTTCAAAACCATTTAAAACCAGAATTTGTTATTTTGTTTACTGCTCTTCAACTTTGATTGCAACTTCAAATCCATTCACTTATCAAGCACAAAAGTGTTTCAACATTAATAAAAATAAATTTAAATTATCTTAATTTATTTACATATAACAGTTTTTTTAAATATCTAAGTTCTAAAAGTAAAAACTACACTCTATTCTCTATATCAATTACACTCTCAAGACAGAATATACAGTTTGAATTTTTCTATCTAAGCGAATTTATTTTTATCAATCCTCATTTGGCAAAGTCAACTTTTCTTAACACCTTTTTTAGGTATGGACCCGATTTTCTGCGCTCAAAAGGTCATCTCAATGATTCTTGAAGCAGACCAAAGTGTGAAAGAGAGGATTCAAGCCAAGTTCAAACGCTGTACCATATATGACATTGAAGTGCTAAAAACGTTGATAGGTGAGGTCACTTTTAGCAGTTTACTGGAAAATTAAAGCATTTAAGCTTCTAACAAAAGTTCTTACTTTTAGAAAGATGTTACGGGTCGTCAAATGCCCAGCTCAAAAACGATCTTCAGCGTCATCGAATCGACGAGAGACTGAGAGCAGTCGTGAACTGTTTGCAGTGCACCCACCAACACAACGAATGGATTAAACCGTCCGGCAACAAAAACAAACAGTATACTTTATTCGAGTGCCTCCGAAAAGAGCACAAATGGAACAGCACAACGAAAAAAGTGGCTGCCGTGTCGGGGGCAGCCCTGTTGGGTCCCCCTCTGTTTTATGTGCCTACCGCCTTGTGTACTGTCTATTATTACAAATTGCGGGCCCATGTCGAGGAAATGGAAAAGATGCTGGAGTGGCTGATAGCCGAAATTGAGGCTCTTTATGTTAATCTACAGGCGCTGACCCTAGCTAACTCGATTGCCTTGGGCCCAAATCCTGCCCATTCAGCCCCAGTGGTCTCAATAGCACACCATTTGACATCACCGGCGGTTCCATTAGTAACACCGGCACCCGGACCTTCACAGACTTTCTACCCAAGAGTACCGGTCAGTGTACCCTCACCAATGCCCCCTATGCCAATGGCACCCACCTCTTGGCCATTCAGCCATCCACCACAGCCCCATATGTCAATGGCACCCACCTCTTGGCCATTCAGCCATCCACCATAGCCGGCTCCTAACGGATGGATGTTTGGTAGTGGTTAACAATCTATCCTTTTGTCTAATCTACTAGTTGTATTACGACCTTTTTCCGAGAAAATCCTGGGTTAAAGCGTGGTAAAACTACCGTACCCCTCCTAATTTGCACAAAATTTCATTTTTTTCATTCTTGTTCATTTCATTTTATTCTTTTTGCGTTTTTTTTAATGTTTCAACTAAAAAGTCACAAAAACAAAGCTTCTGGCATAGAAAATGATAAAAACCACTTAACTCAACATTAGTTGGCATCAAGTTCGTGAAGGAAATCGTCGGGAACCAAGTGGGTGTAAAAAAACTCTATAAACAAAGCTTCCGCCACCGAAAATGCTGTTAAAAACGTAACTTAACTTTCTCCTCTTTGTTTCCTGCAAAAACAAACGAGAATACATCAGAAAAACGCAAAAAGAATAAAATGAAATGAACAAAGAATGAAAAAAAAAAAGAAATTTCGCGCAAATTAGGAGGGGTACGGTAGTTTTACCACGCTTTAAAGCGCCAACCCAGGATTTTCTCGGAAAAAGGTCGCAAGTGTGGGGGTGGGACAAATGCGACCTTTTTTTTGCGCACCTTTTTTTTTTGCTGGAAAAGGCCTTAGGAAAGGTCGTAGAGCTTCGAAAATGTTTCCATACTAGGGAATCGTATGCGTAGATTCAGAATTTCGACAAATCAAAGCAAATCAGACCTCGCTGACACGTTAAATTTGAGCTAAAAGGCAAAAACTACGCAACTTAACGCTTTTTCGCAGTTTTTGCCTTTTAGCCCAAATTTGACGTGTCAGCGAGGTGTGATTTGTCGAAATTCGGAATCTACGCATACGATTCCCTCATATGGAAATATTTTCGAAGCTCTACGGCCTTGCCTAAGGCCTTTTCCAGCAAAAAAAAAAGGTGTGCAAATGTCGAGGTGCGCAAAAAAAGATCGCATTTGTCCCACCCCCGCAAGTGTTGTATTAAGCTTTTTTCACTGCACATTTCAAAACTTTAGCAGCAAATTTTTTGATCAAACTACTAATGTTTCTAGAAAAATTTTTCTGATTGTGCTTTTGTTTTTTTTTATCGCCAATTTTGATGGAAAGTTTATTTTTTTGAACGCTTTTGATTTTTGGCATAAGCAAGATGAATAAATAAACTGCTTACAATAAAACTTATAAAATAAAACTTACTTTTACATTGAATCATCAAATAAGCATTACTATTTTACAGAAATATCCAACAAGATAATTAAATTAGAAAGAACTTTGGTATTTTTTCCCAAAAACAAGGACAAAATCAGATTAAATCAAAAAAGGAATAGAGAAAAGGAAAGAAAAAAGATGGCAACTTGTTGGAGTTTTCAATTTTGATGTTTGCACCCTGAGAAACGTTAATATTTTGATAGTTGTTGAGAATTGATCCGTTTGAGAGATTGAAATTGTTATTGTAGACATTCTTTGTGCCAAGCTTGCCACTCCTGAGTGTGTTCGCCAGCGCTTGAAACTTCAAAGAGTGAACTTGCGAAATCAACTCTTGCAGTGCACTAAATGGACTACAGATAACAAAACAGAAGTTTAGTGAGTTTTATTTTCATGTTAATTTTTTGGTTAGGGAATTTTGATGAAATTATAGAAAGGTTTGGAAAAGTCAGATCCGAGCCAAACGGATATTTTAGTTACTATTGTTATTATTGAATGATTTGTCTATTCTTATGTGTTCTCCCCTGTGCTTATCCCTTTTATTGCCGAGAAGGGCCGGTCCTTAGGATTGCCTAGGAGGACAAGTGAGACTCTCATTTTGGAGTCCCCCCTTCCCCTTACACTCATTTCTAATCTATTCATCTTATTGTATTACTGTAAATAAAGATACGTATCTTCCGGGTCTATGCAACTGCAGTACAGGTCGGTCATTTCACAGGGACTCCCCTCTAATACGTTGGAGGAGTTGAGTTGGGTTGTCAGGGTGTTAGAGATGGCGGGATATCAAAAAGGGATCCACTCTTTTTAACTTAACCCAATTTCTAGTCCACATCCGTTTATACCTAAGAACGTATAGAAACTTTTGTCGTTTAATTATGAATTTAACTTAGAATTTTGGAAAAAAAAAAACCTTAAATCTAAAACCCATAAAAGGTTATCTTTTCTTTTTTGGGTTTGTGGTTTGTTATTGTTTTTGCTATGTTATTATAGGTACACCAGAACTGATCTGGTTTGATCCGACCAAATCTGAAAGCTTCTCTAAAAACAAAATGCTCAAAAATTTAACGAACCAAAATCTTTTAGTTAAACTCTCGTTTTCGTTGGAGCAGCTCAGCAATCTGTACAAAAGTTCAACTCAAAAATCCACCACAAAATTGAATTGATTTCTATTCAAATTCATTTAAAGCTGTGTTACGAAAAAAACCTTGGCTGTTGTTTTTTAAAAAATAACAAAAAGGACGACAAATTTATTCAAAAATATTCAAATTTGCACACAAACGATTTCATGATGTCCGAAAATGGTTTCAACGTTTGAGTTTGTTTAAAAACAATTCTTTTTCAAAGATCAAGCATGATATTTTGGGGGTAGTCAAAACAGCGCCATAATAGAAAACGTTCAAAACAGCGCCGTCAAATTTCTCAAAATCCAAAAAACCAAGCCGGTTCAAGTTTTATATCAAAAAATTCCTTGCGTTCTTGGCTACATGATGGGTGAAATAGTTTTTAAAAAATGTTAGTATTTCATAGATAAAAAGAGCACTCAAAATGTGTGTCGAGTGATACTCAGTTGGTTAACTGAATATCTTTAGAGACCCATTTTGAGTGCTCTTTTTATCTATGAAATATTAACTTTTTTTAAAAACTGTTTCACAGTTTTTAAAAACTGTTTTCAGGGGTGGTCCTATCATTTTGCAAAGCACCCATCAAGATGCTCGTAATGCCGTAAAAACCTTAAAAAAATCAAGATCGTTCCCCTTTCCGAACAAACGGTTTGATCAAAACTTGAATCTGAAACAATTTCTCGGATCTTGATGTGAAAGGAGCAACTCTTAGAATCATCAAAACCATTCTCTGATCATCGCATTTCTTTCTCAAATGAGCTCTCCACGGATCGATCCACATATTCGCTGTGACAATCGTCTCCGATTTCGAGTGTTTCCTATCAAAATTCTCTTCGAGACTTGAAAATCCGTGCATTCTTGTCTTTTCCAAACAGTTCATCTCCAGATCCCAATCGATAAAGTACAACAGAATGTGCCTATTCTGATGAGCCACAATCTCGTAGATTGGCTCGGATTTCTTTAGCATTGGATTGATGTACTGTATTTTTCGATCTTCACTGAAAATCGGGATAAACGAGCGAAAAAGGCGGTTGATTTTCTCGTCATCCGTCCCGTCTTCTCCAAGAATTGCCTTTTCGAAATTTGTGAAAAGGAGAATCGAGGCACGTGAACTCAAATGAAAAACCTCGTTTTTAATAAGAAAACCGAGAGAATCTTTGAAATTCTTTAGATCTTTTATTTCAAAAGAAAAGAAAAAACTTTTTCGAGACAAAATTTCAAAATTTCCGTGAAAGTCTCCGAGAAAGTACTCTTTACATTTGTGGAATTCCGATTTACCAAGGAATTTCTGCAAGAACTCCGTTTCCGAATAAAATAATCGACGTTTAAATGGCTCGATGGAAAAACGATTGTCGACAAATGGAAACTGAAAACGGAGAATCGATTTGAAAACTTCTGGTGAACATCTTAAAGCAAAATTCTCAACATTATTGACATTTTGCAGAAGTTTTTTTCGGTCAAAATAAGCGAACATTTCGTGAATCGAATTTTTCAATTTTTTCTCTTCGTTTTCCGCGAAGTCACAAGAAATTCGAAGACTTTTACAGCTTTCGACTTTCGACGAAATAAGATTCAGAAAAATTGGTTTTCTGTGAGTCTTTTCGAGGACGGTTTTCGTGAAAGAGCACATGAGTCTAGAATGGAAATCTTCATTTTCAATGTTTCTTCTTTGAACACAAATGAAATACGAATTTTTCTTTTCGATAAGAATCACAATTTCCTCAATAAATATTCGAGTTTCATCCAAAAATTTCCTTGTGAAATTGATTGAAATTTTTTCGGTTCTTCTCGGAAAAAGTCCATTAAAAAGGTAGTGATTAGAAAAGAATTTGTTAGTTTTTGAAAGATTTACGGAATCTTTACAGTTCACCTGTCCCAGAACGGAGTTTTTGAGTTCATTCGGAAGAAGAAGGAATGGAAAATATACAGGCCTTCGAATTTGACAGTGACGCAGATAAAAAAGGATGCATTCCATTGGAGATTTTCGGTTTTGACTTTAGAAAACCTTAGGCTGAATGAAAGAGGGTTTTGATGAAGCCAATTTACGGGGATTCACCTCTCTTTTTGAAGAGATTTTTGTTTGTTTTGGTTTTCCTTTAGGGAATTGAATTTGGTAAATAAAAACCTTAATTTAAATTTTTATAGAGATTGGGGAAAGTCACGACTTTTTAACTTTTTTTCTAAAAATCACAAAAATAGTTTTTTTTCTAGCCAAATTTTCGTGAATTCTTCAAAAAATTTTAAACAAGAATTTTCAGGGATTCAAAGATTACAGAACATTTTAAAATTTTCACATTTTAAAACGCTCAATTTTGGAGTCAATACATTCAAAAATTTCCTGTAAAAACTTTTTGGTTTTAATTTTTTTGTTTATTATTGGATTGGGAAGAATGAAATGGAAAAAAGAAAGAATTTCTAAAACTTATCAGAAGAAAGGTTAACTATTAGGTTGATGCATAAGTCTTTTCGTTTTTTTCGTACTTCTGTTAAAAAGTAACAAATTCACCAATTAATCTATAGTTTGCTCTATAGAAAAAGTGTTTTTTTGTTCAATTTGCATCTTTTTAAATGAATTTCGGTTCACTTTCAAGCAAATTCGAGAGTGAAAAACGCCTTTTTCGTAAAAATCTATAAAAAACTCTACGGAAAAATTGGCTGAATGAATTTCTCTGAAATTTTGGCGAAATATCAAACTTTTTTTTCTCTATCTTTTATCTATTGACACGAAGATAGGTTTTCTTTAGCTAAGGTGTCTAAACCGCATCATCGAGTTAGCCCTTTTTGACTACCCGACTTCATACTCTCAAGAAAATCCAGGCATTAAATATTTTTAAACCCGTTTTAATGTTATTTTGCAGAAAAATAATTGGTTTTTCTAATGAAATCAACCGTAGTTTAATTGGTGCATTTGTTGGCTTGAAACGGCAGACGAAAAGGAACAAAAACACTTATGCATCAACCTAATAATTCTCGACAAAATAACATTTAAAAGAGAACTCAAACAACGCCTCAGCTCAACGAAAGGTCATTTTTCTAGAAAATCTATAAACTGTCATCTAAAGAAAACGGTTAGAGGGATCCTCCTGATGCCAAATATCTGGCGATTGAGAAGTCCGCAGGAAAAACTAAAAACTTATTCGGATTCCCCGTGTCAAACTCTATCAGGGTACCATTTGATAGGCTTAAACTCCACTTAAAAAAATACCTTTAAAAACCCTTAAAGTACCCATAAATTCCACCTTAAGTTGGTGAAAAAGAGTTTCGTATTCGTGGTCAACGCACTTTTCTGCGTCGAATGGCTCTCAACCATGATTTTCCGATGCGATGAGGCGATGCGCCTGCTGAACGAAATGCAAATGATGGGCTGACGAATTGGGAGTTCTGGGAGTCGAATATGTGCAACGATTGTGGCGAGAATGGGGACATGGTTCTGTACACCGCATGGGGAGCCGAACCGTGAAAGAAATGAATTTCAAATTGTTCTTTGTAAACACTATTTTTCATTGATTTAAATAAGACTTTGACAAGAGCCGCCTACAAAAAGTTTTTTGATTAAACGTTAAATCAGGAAAAAAGTCATTACCATTTGGTTCGCTGAAATACCAATATAATCTCAATATACCAGCTGCGCTGGGCACAGAGAAATTGTCTAAAATCTCTCTACAAGAAAAGTAAAAAAAGTTTGGGGATGCAAGGGCTCGAATCCGCGGCCCCCTTTCGCGCGCTCGCTTGAGAGACAGTCGCGCTATCCTCTCGGCCACTCATTCTCTGACGATCAGAGCTCCCTTTCTTCGCGGCGGCTTTTTTTTGCACAGGAAGTATGATAATAACTTTTTTTTTGTTCAACAGGATGTACCTATTAATTTATAATTCCCTGTCGATCAAAAAAAAGTTTGCCGAAATCGGCTCACGGGGAACCGAGATCCAAGGTGTGACGGACAGACGGACGAACAGACACTTCTCTTTTATATATAGTAAATAATACAATCATTAAACTAGTCCTTTTTTTCTTTTGAAGTTAATTCAGAAATTTTAGGAAGCAAAAACAAAATCAATTGAAAAAGCTGAATTGTCTTTCATAATTCATCGATTCACTTCAATTTTTTACTATCTCGCAAATTTTCTGTACTAAAAATGCTTTAATGAAAAACTCTAGTGTTTATAATTCTAAATTTCTTTTTCATCTTGCTCTTTCTGTTTTTTATTCTCTTAAAATGTACTCTAAGGACTTGTTTACGCCCCAAATGGTGACTGCTCATCTATTTACTTGAACTCCAAGAGAACAATTGAATGTAGCCATTTTTGAGAATATTTCTCATAAACGCATAAACTGATTTTTTGTTTTTATTGTTCTACTGAATTAAAAAATGTCAAATCCTTGCTGTAAGAATGGCCCAGGCTACGCGTCACCACAAGAGGCCACAAGGGTGAGTCCAGTTCACTAAATTTTAATTAAATTAATTAATTTACAATCATATTCAACTCAAATCCTATATTGTACCAGAAAAAAAGAGAGATGTTTCTTAAAAATTCGGGCTTTTAGCCTCTCTTAGATGTCTCTTAAAATCAGAAAAAAGTGAACAATTCTATTGTTTTTCTTTGCTTGCTTTGAGAATCAAAAACTATACCAACTTCTTGTTTCCAGGATCAATTTTATGAGTGTTTTTTGCAAAAGTCTTCTTTTTAAACTTACTTCTTTAAGGGTTGCATACAGATACGCAATTGGAAACCATGTTTTTATTGATTGCATTGATTTGATAGGTTTGAAAAAATGTATTTAAAATTTATTTAAAATGGACTCAAAAATTCATCTCCTGAGCCGCGTTATGGGTGAGAGAGGGGACAGAGCTTAAAAGCTTTGATTTTCCGAAAGTTTAGGGACCTAGAGAGAAAGTTATTTTCATCACAACACCACATGTCGATTTGGATGGAGCGGATGCAATTTGTAGTGTCGACGTGGATCCGAAAAGTTCAACTTTTTGTCAAGTATTAACTATTTAACACTTTTATTGGATAGCAAATTGTTTTAGGTTCTCTGCAAGTTAGAGTTACCGTTTAAAGGTGACGAGATTCATCACTCTGGCTGGAATATTTGTTCTTCTTGTCATGGATCTGTCGGGGAAAAAAGGTTTTTTTTTTTGATTGAATTTTGAAAAAAAAAGATAACGAAAAACTACTTGAAAGAATTTAGATTTTATATTTTTAGTTTAGTTTACCTCTGAGAGAAGTTAAATTAATCTTTAGCTCTACTTTAGCTCTGCTTTAGCTCTACTTTAGCTATACCCAGTGCCTAAGATTTGGAAATTTAAGTGTTGAAACCCAAACTCACTTCAGAACCCATCTGATTTGTCCATGTCCTCTATCCAATCGAATCTACGTGATCAATGTTGAAGATCCTCAATTGTTAAAGCTGGAAAAAGTCAGCAGTAATGCTTTTGCAAAGCTTTTTCGTTCAGATCATTGAACCCTCTGAAGTTGAAAGGTTTGAAGTCACTTTTCCGCACACAACTCACTGTTTACCCAATGGAGAAGTGATGCTCAGTACACTTGGAGACAGAGATGGAAATAATCAAGGTGAAATGTAACTCAATCAAAATTCAAAACTATTTCTAGGCAACTTTTTGCTGCTGGATAAGAAAACCTATGAACCGGTTGGTCTGTGGATTAGCGACGGCAAGCATTTGCCATTTGGTTACAGTTTTTGGTCAGGGCTATTTCTTTATAAAATAATTATAAAGTAAATTCTAAATTTAAATCTAAACTGACTCTAAACTGACTCCTTTTTCTAATTTCAAACTTTTAGGTATCAACCACGACGAAACGTTCTCTTTTCAACGGAATGGGGAGCTCCACGATTAGTGAAGAAAGGTTTCGACTTGAAGCAGTTAACTGAAGGTAGAGATATAGCTACAGAAACGTTTCGACTTGAAGCAGTTAACTGAAGGTAGAGATACAGCTACAGAAACGTTTCGACTTGAAACAGTTAACTGAAGGTAGAGATATAGCTACAGAAACGTTCAACTAAAATTTAAATGATAAAAATTACATTAAATCTAGGAAAATACGGTCACAGTGTTCACATTTTCGATTGGAAAACTCGTAAAGAACGCCAAGAAATTGTACTCCCATTACCCCAAGGGGCACTTCCATTTGAGGTTTGATGAATTAAGTTGATTACCCTTGCTATAAAAATTGGAAATGTTAATTCTTTGGTACTATTGGGGGGAGGCACTTTTTTCTTCAAAGCCGCTTTTTCTGGAGTAGTTTTATGTGTAGATTCCAAAAACAATAAGAGCTTGAGAATAGGGATTTTAAGCCGAGTTTCGGGGCTCCAAAGTGCACGCTTCTTTAGTGTACTTCACGATATGGAGCCCAAGCTATCAACTATTGGGGCACTTTTCGAGGTCAAAACTAGAGCCAAAACCATCTTTAACCACTAAATATTCATTTTCTCACTTAAATTAACTCAAAATTACAAATTATATATTCAAAGTAACTTTTTGCAGCCGCGTTTCCATCACGAACCGTCGAGTGGCCATTGTTTTGTCGGAACAGCCCTCGGCTCAGCTGTCTATCATTTCTATCCAAATCCATCCGTATTACGTTTATTGAAAGATTTTGAAAACACTTGTTTTAGAATCCTGAAGTATATGATTACAAATGCATCATTTCGATTGAACCAAAAGAGGTAACTGGCTGGCTTCCATCGATGCCCGCTCTTCCCTCGGCCATCACCAACCTCCTACCCTCTTCTCTCGTTTCTTTACCCTCAATGCCGGCCCTTTGCACTGACATTTTGATTTCGATGGATGATAGGTTTTGAGCAAAATCCTACTTTATGAAATTGTTTTTTTTTTCGGTTTCTGTATGTTACTTGTTTTCTGCATGGAGAGGTTCGTCAATACGATATCAGTAATGTCGATGAGCCGAAATTAACCGGATTGGTAATTGAGTTTTAGGCTTTTATTTTTCCTATATTTTTTTGGAAAGACCATTTATAGATGAAAATGTTCAAATGCAAAGTTTTTAGCAAATATTTAGGTACAGCTCGGTGGCTCTCTACACAAGGAAAGCGGTATCACCGTCAAAGATCCTGATTTTGTGAGCTCTAAGTCACTTTTTATTTTTCTTTATTGTACAGGGTGACGCAGAATTACCCGCACAAGGTATACGCCGATTACGCACCGCGCCTTAAAGAAAGATGACATGAAAACATCAAATTTTTATTTCTTGAACATTTATCAAACAATAAAATCACTTTTTTCTCAAAAAGATTTCCCTTAGTGTCCGCGCAGGCTTGAAGGCGTTTTAGGAAAGCACCAACGGTGGCAGAAAGGTAATCTGACATCGAGATCTGCCCACGGTAGCTATCGAGATCTGCAGAAAGGTAGCTGACATCGAGATCTGCCCATAGAATGCATCAACAGTGGCAGAAAGGTAGCTGACATCGAGATCTGCCCACGGTAGCTATCGAGATCTGCAGAAAGGTAGCTGACATCGAGATCTGCCCATAGAATGCATCAACAGTGGCAGAAAGGTAGCTGACATTGCGGTCTGCCCACGCCTTCTGCAGAGATTTCTTCAAAGACTCAATTGTTTTATGGGTTTTTGAACACGCCTTTGGTTCTCCATACGGATCTTCGAGAAATCTTCAAAACATTGGCCATTTTTCGTTGTGAGCGAGCCCTATTGTAACGAAGTCGATCTCGCAAATTAATAATTAATTTCTTCAAATTAGCTTTGGTGACCGCGGTTAGTTTCGCTCCGTGTCCACTTCGGTCAGAATTTATTTCTAGAGCTCGATAGCGTTTGATCGCATCGTAAACTGTTTGTCTAGGCACAATCAGCCGTCGAGAGATCTCCTTCGCCGAAACGTTCCTCTTGTGCAAAGCGATAATTGAAACCCGATGGATTGAAGCTTTCACCATTCTGGAAACAAAACTTATTTTACAGGAAAACAATAAAAAACAAGTCAAATAACTAAGAAAAGCATGAAATTATTTTAAAAAAAGATTTCTTGCCGCTTTTGCAACGTGAAAGTGCGTGCGTTGCCTTGTGCGGGTAAATCTGCGCCATCATTTAATTGACTAAAGACTTTTAATCTAATAATTGTTTCTAAAACCACAAAAAATTATATTGAAGTAAAATTTATTCTAAACAACGCGAAAAGCTGACAAGGCTAAAACTTTAGAAGGGAGTTTATGTTACATCCAAACGATCTATTCAATCCTTTCAAGCCGTTATTTAGGTAGTGTTCTTCTCAATTCTAAAAAGCACACTTTTATTGAAAACGCCAAAAATTTTTAAGCAACCAGCTGATTAACTTAAAATCTTCCAAGGGAACACTCTAATTCAGGTGCCCCCACCGCCTACAGTAATAAAAGGTCGTCGAATCGACGGTGGGCCGCATATGATGCAGTTGAGTTTGGACGGTCGAAGACTTTACGTAACGATGACCTTATTTAGGTGGATTTATTCAAATATATCTTCATTTTCAAATTGTCTGCCTAAATCTAATCGTAGCATCAAATTAAAACAATAAGCTTAAGGTCATGGGATCAACAATTTTACCCGGATCTCAAAAAGACAGGTGGAGCCATGCTGTTGATTGATGTGAATCCCGATGGTGGAATGAAACTCAACGAGGATTTTCTGGTTCATTTTGGAGAGGTGAATGCATTATGAGAAATTTTAAGTTCAGAAAATCATCTTTTTTTTATTTTATTGGAAAACCTAATCATCTCAATTATAGCTTGATGGTGGTCCGTATTTGGGACATGAAATGAGATACCCGGGCGGTGATTGCACTTCCGATATTTGGATTTAATATTTTTATTAATAAACATAAAACCTAAAGAAGTCTGAAATTAAAATACCTAAAAATATAACAATCTCTAAGTCAAAAATAACAAATATTAACATTATAATAAAAAAAATGAATACTAAAAGAATTTTGAATTTTACCAATACTAATAAAACCACTTTCAAAAGCATTAATTTTCCTTTTAGTTGATTCTTTAACACTTAAAAAGCACTGTCCGTATTTGGGACATGAAATGCGATACCCGGGCGGTGATTGCACTTCCGACATTTGGATTTAATGTTTTTATTAATAAACATCTAATTTCGAACTGCAATTTTTGTTTTGTTCGCTTCTTTATCCTCTCACTTTCGATATAAATTTTAGCGTTAAGTATTAAAGTGGATTGAAATATGTTTATCCAGAGTGGCGCACAATTACCCGCACTCAGTTCAGATTCTCCAGGTTAGCGAAGAGTCAACCAATCGACCTAATCCCTTTTTTTATTATCAAATTGAATATTTCTCTTGCAAATGTGCTTTCTGGATTTGACCAGAAAAGTTTCTAAACTTTTGCTAGCGCGCTGCAAAGTTGCGACAAGCGTTTCCTGTGGCGGAATCGTGATTTTCTGCTTTTTGTAACTAGTTCAATGCCTCAAAATCAAAGAAAACCAGCTTCATTTACTCCTTTTTACTTATGATTTCGAAAATCTAGCTCATTTTTACTAGAAAACAATGAATTTCGATTAGGAATCAAAGTTCAAAATATGAATTTGAACTGAGTGCGGGGTAATTGTGCGCCACCCTGTACTTTATTTTTAGAATTAGATTCAAAAAGAACAGTTATTTTTGCGACGACGCGCTTGAAGACACAGAGATCACCATTTTTTGTGATTTTTTCTCACCAAGCAGCACCACGTATGACAAACTGAAACTGAAGCTACTAGTAGCTGGGGAATTCTCACCAAGTCATCAGGGTACACAGTTGTAGAAGCGCTGTGTAGACGATGAACTGCGCGAACGTAATATTACGATTTGCGTAATCGACCCAGTCAACGATCGACTGGGTGAGGTTTAGCGATAAGCCGGTCACAAGGTTGCACTAAATAGCTTCTGATGTAAACATGACATTTATATTCTGCAGAGTCATAGTCATACATCTCAGTACATTTCTCAACTATCGGCACCTGCCACACTGCCTGAGATAGGAGATCAGATTTTGGTAATTTTCGTTTGTAAGAAAAATTTGTGGAAAAGGAAAGAACAAGTTTGGCTATTTTTTTTGCTCAAATTTTCATGTCAATGTCAGAACTCTTGCATTTCTTTCGGCAAAAGAAAAGATAACCGAAAAGAGGTGCCAAAAAAGGTGCCTGTTCATGTAAAAAACACCTAGAAAGTCATAAATCTTTGGGTACACCTGGTGGAAAGGAACACAAATGTGTCTCTCAAAACAATTTACCCATTCAAGTTTATTCATAAACAGATTTTTGTGAGCACTTGTAAAGTTCAAACACTTAGATTTCCTTGAAATTATTCAGATTCACTATTCACTTTGAATCGAAAATCTGTTTTTCGACTCTTTCGGTTCATCTGTAAACAGTTTCTTTATGAAATCGTCTATACTTGCTAGCCTCTTCATTTTTCAAAAACTCTATGGGCTTGATTTTGAGCCAGCTGATGAAAGTGAGGTGCTCTGGGATCAGCAATGGAACTCAAGGTTAGAAAGTTTTGTGTTTAATTAATATATGCTTTCTTGAAACTTCAGTTAGAAGTGATTTTTGGCTCTTGTCGAGAATTCAGGCATCTAGAAAGATTCGAAGACTTTAGAACCGATCGTTTCACTTTGAAAACTCATAATTTCTCACAGAGTTGAGATTTTCTTTTACAAATTATGTAGAAAAATTATTAGGACAGTTTGGCTTCATAATAAATTCTATTTAGAGTTTGATTGGACCAGCCCAGAGAAAATAACAGGCGCTCAGAGCCAGTATCTCGTTCGGTCTTTTCCCAACTCCTCCTTTATTTCCTCAGTTGTTCAATCAGTTTTCATCCTGAAGCCTGATACAGTCCTCCACAATGTTGCTTTAGAAGAAAGTTACCAATCTTCAAGTCCTAATCCTTATTCAAGAGTCATCTAAACCTTCAACAGCCAAGTCAGTAAAATTAATAAACGCACCATACTTTAGCTATATCCAAAAGGAGATTGGACAAAACTTGAGTCTACAATGTGCCAAAACTCGAAGGTTTGCTGAGTGAATTGCTGATGAATTTAAGATATTTTAACGGATTCCTAACCTTCTAGGCAACTTGTACCAAGAAACATAATTTTTAAAACTAGTTGGAGCATCTTCGTATTGTCGACTAATACAAATCTCGATGGTTTCGACTCTTCAGATTTTAATGACCGAATGGAAATAAAGCCCTACCAAGAGGTATTCACAAGTTATAATTTACAGGGTGGCTGAAAATTACGTGCTCGCAGCATCTGGCAAAGTTGTAAACAATGTATTGGGTTGGTGAACTGCGGGACCTTGAACTAAAATTTATTCAACATAAAGCCATGAATTCATTCCAAATAATTTCCATTATTATTGACGACTTCTGCCCATTTTACAGGCAATTTGCGGATTCCTCTTTCGTAGTAGGATTTTGGTTTGCGTGTGAGACAAGTGTGAGACTCAAAAATGGAGGACTGGAGATGTCCCAGTTTGAGCACTTTCTTCAAAAAAAACCCATTTTGGTGTCAATAGAAAAGTTGTAGAGAATCAAAAATTAGGCTTATAGCCAAATTTCCAAAAAGATACACTTAGTAGTTTCGCTTAAAATGCAAGTTTTGTGAAAATTCGTAAATTTTGCATTTCTTGAAAACCAGTTTTTGAATCGTCCTGAAAATTCGGAGATAAGCTTAATTTTTGATTCTCTACAACTTTTCCATTGACACCAAAATGGGTTTCTTTTGAAGAAAGTGCTCAAACTGTCACATATGACAATAGCCCGCAGTTTTCAATTCACCAACCCAATATAAAGCATTACTATTCATCTTTTTGTGTTTTAATATTCTTTTTATCGTTGTCTATTAATTTTTCGTTAAAAAAGTTGTTTTCTAGGTCATGACAAAGACGTGTGCTAGTCGGGGCGCAATTACACAGCTTGCAACAAGCGGCATGAAGAACTCGTCGATCGCATCGAGGCTTGGGGTCGCTCTGAGGATCTTCCAGAAGATCGTAAAGTAATGGAAAGAGGAGGAACATGTTTAGTCCAAGCCCGGAAGAGGACGAAAGAGGACTGTTAACACCCGAAAGATCATCAAAGAATGAAATAATCCAAGATGAGCTCGGACTTCGAAGTTATCGATTGTTAAATGGACAAGTGCTCACCGATCAAGCCAAGCAAAGCCGAAAGGAGAAATGCACGAAATTGTGAGCTCAAGGTGCGGCGCATTAATGATGTTCTTTGGTCGGATGAGAAGATTTTCACCTTGAAAGTGGCTAAAAATTCCCAAAATCACCGTCAACTTCTCAGTCCAGCTCTCAAGAGCACTCGCAAACGAAAAGTCGCTACAAAAAGCCTGTTTCCAAAAAGTTTGATGGTTTGCGGTGGAATCAGTGCTTCGGGCAAGACCCCGTTGGTTTATATCGATAAAAATGTGAAGATTAACGCAAAAGTCTATCAAAAAAGGAGATTCTCGAGAAAGCTGTGGTGCCCTGGAAAAGGAGCCATCCCAATTTGACCTTTCAACAAGATTGGGCGCCAGCCCACAGAGCCAAAACAACAATTCGCTTTCTCGAAACCAAAATTGGCTCTTTTTTGATGAAGCATCAATGGCCTGCAAACATCCCGGATCTCAACAGCCCGTTGGACTTTTCGGTTTGGGGTTTTATGGAAGAACAATTGAGAAATAGGAAAATCAACAATTTGAATGATTTGCGTAGAGAATTGATCAAAATCTGGAACGATTTAGATGCAAATTATCTCCGCCGCACCGTCGATTCTGTAAAGAAGCGAATTGAAGCCTTTATCAAAGCGGATGGAGACCACTTTGAAAATTTCTTGTAATTATTAAATGTTTTTGTTACAACTATTATATAAATAAATATTTTTGAAAATGAAATTATGGCGTTTTCTTTGACACACTTAATTTTCAGCCACCCTGTGAAGCTAAATAGTTTAGGGTTCAATATTGCATATGCGTGATCTCAAGAGCACTGATACGGGAATGTACGGTTGTGCTGGTGATCGACCCGGGGAAGAAATTTATGTTTATGTTAAAGGTAGATCGGTGTAAAAATCGACAGGTAATAATTTTAAAATTCAACAAAAACTCTGATTTCTGAGCACTCGGAAATTGCTAAATTAAATTAACTTGTTTTCAAGCAATGTAAAGAGAGTCTAGATTCAAAGGGTTGTTCTTGTATGTAAAATTATGATTCCCGGTGCTGAAACTTTGTTGAAAAACGAAGGTGTCGTGACTGCTCTTCGAATCGGAGTCGATGGCATCGATGTGATTATTCCATTTCGAGTCACAAAGCCAATCAAAAGTAAAAGTTTCAATCATCAAAATCTAAAAACTCTCTAGGAGAAGACATTAAGCTGTTTGTCGATGATGAAGAGTGGATCGAATTTTGTTGGAATGAGCATAGTGTGTGGGTTTTCTTTGGGAAGAATTAAGCCATTTCAGTCAGTCATAGTCAACTTTTGTTAGAATCCCCACAGTAAGTCGAACTTTTGTTTAAACAAAGTTGCACACTTTTTATTTCTTTATGAGTTACTAACGAAAATAGATGTTCAGACAACTTTTAGAATTTTAGAGATTGGCTGAAACGCGGGGTGGTTGTCAGTGGATCGGCTCCGTCGTTCAATTGCTCTCCCATATGGCATTTCTATGACTCTAGGTCGTAATTTGCATAGTAAAATGTATTTTCGCAGTTGAAATACTATTCAAAACTCTTGAAAATCGATTTTGTTTCCATTCTAGTACTGCAAAACAAAGTTGCTTTGTTTTCATGAGCTTTTAGGTAGATTTTGGTACATCTGAAATTGAATATGGGATCCGATAAATTTATCTCTAATAATTATCTTTTTCTAAAACTTTGAATAAGGCAAACATTTTGTAATTTTAGTCTCGGCTTCAACTTGTCTCCACTCGCTGATCGACTCGTTTGGAGCCAGTTTAACAATCGGCGATTTCGCTGTCAATACAAAAATGAAACAACTGACCTTTTCATTCAGGTAGATAAATTTGGAAATTAATGTATTTCAAGTTGCAGGCTGCCCAAATCATCAACATCTACAATGGTATTAGCATCTTTCTCAGATCTTTGTTCTCAGAAAATTTGAAGTATAGGTATTCGTTTTACGGCGAATTGCACTATGGAAAGTCATCCACCTTTATTTTTGAAGCCAAGAAGTACGAGTTTAAACTCAAATGTCCGGAATGTGATCCAAGCAAAGATGGTGTAAGTTTATTGAATTGTTCACAAACCCTTAAGACAAATTTTAAAATTAGCCTGCAATCGATCATCTGATTGGAAGATTGGAAGATTTTAAAGTCATGGAAAATGTGGAAGAATTTTGGAAATCAGCAAAGCGAGATCATTCACAGTTCTGCAATTGGTGAGAAGTGATTTAGATCTCAATGTTTAGAGATGAGTATTAGGATTGAGCAGTTGATCAATGGAGACGATTTTCGTTTAAGAACTCCGTCTCTCTTCGAAATTCCTCCAGGAAAAACCTCGACACAAGAAATTCGAAATTCATGGGTAAAAAGACAACTACAACTAAATAAAATTATTAGCACTATAGTTAATAGTATACCCATATTCATGGGTCTTTTTGGGTTGGGCAGTCGGGCCAGTTCATGTCTGACCGACCCGAAAAGGTCAAATTTCGGATCAACCCGATAAGTCATTTGTCTGATTCGATTACTTGAGTTCTACTATCCTCAATTATTGAAATGAAGCAATTTTCAAATTTAGTTCACTGGACCGCGAATTGTGATAATTGTTATTCTATTGCTTCTTCTCTTCTCTATTTTCGTTTTTGTGGTCTTTCGGCTGAAAAAGAAAAGAGCCCCAGTGAGACAAGAGAGCATTGAGCTTCTCTCAAATCCAAACTCATTTGAACAAATTCTAATCGCTGGTGGAGCTTATGGAAACGTATTCGAATTGGTCGGACACACGCCGTGAGTGCTCAAAATTTAAACCCAGAAAAGAATTTCTAGACCGGCTGTGATAAAATACTTACACTCGATGTCCGATCGACATCAAATCGCCTTTCGAAAAGAATTCGAAATATTGATGAAGTTAAATCATAAAAATGTTGTCAGTCAAATAAGAATGGAGACAAGGGACGGGTCGAACCAATTTGGAATCATCATGGAATTTTGCCAACGAGGAAGTCTGAGAGATCGTGGGGTTGATTTGAAATGAAACTTATCAAGAATCTTCCAGTTTTGTTCAATCCGGAAATAATTTACACGATGAGAACGGTGATTACTTGGGGAGAGCAACTGTTCGATGCTCTTGATCACATGTTTTTAAGGCACAAAATCATCCATCGGGATATCAAGCCAGAAAAGTGATCATTATAGTTTATCATACAATAATTTCTTCAGCATTTTTGTCACATTGGGTTTTGTCTTGAAATTTGGCGACTTTGGACTTGCAAAGTATATCGAACAAACTTGCACTGGGACAGCAATGGGCACTCAACGCTATATGAGTCCTTTACAATCTGGCAAGAGTCAAGAACTTCAAGTTAGTGAAAAAGAGCCTTTGAACCAAAGCTTTGTAGTTAAAGATAGATAGATAAAAAACTATTAGGAGAGTTTATGATCCTTAACTTTTTCAGGATTCACACCGAAACGACGTGTACAGTTTGGGACTTGTTTTTTGGGAGATCGTTGAGAGAAAGTTTGACAATGGAAAAATAATTGAATTTGAATGCTAGACTTGTGTTCTCCGAATATGGCAGTCATGGAAGTTTCAGTCGGGAGCGTTTCATTTCCGATATCATACACAAAGAAATCGAGAAGCTTATCTCTGCAAACTGTCAGCCAGAAGTGCAAAGCATCATTGAAAAGTAAGAAATATTATCTTGAGTAGAACTGCTTTGCAGGGTGTTCATAAACTTAAAACAATCTTAAAACAACTGCTTGCTTCATTGATCGAAAAAGGTGATGATCTTTTAGAGAAACATAAAAACGGAGTGTCGAATGAGGGAGAAGTTTTGAGTCCAATCCTTCAAATTTCTAGAAGGATGTCGCTGTCAAAGTCTGCTTTTTGACTGCGTGTCGAAAGTTGTGAGCGCAGCAATGATCTCAAAACTTTAAGAATTGATCAAAACATTCCCATATTTTTCACCATGCTTAAGTAAGACAAATCAAACATTTCAGTTAGTGGTTATCTTATTCAATTCGAGCCTCTATATCACGCAGCATTGAACTTTTGGTTGACCATCCTTAAGACTTTTGAAAATTTTGTTGCATAGGCCAAATCAGAAAATATTTTTGTGGGAACCCATATAAAACATTGTGTAAGTCAACAGAAAAGGCTACATGATCTTAGTGTAAACTTTATTGAAATGGTGAGTAATACAAAGATCAAATTTCTAGCCTAAAAATCTATGATAATACAATAAGACCCAGTCGGATGATTCAAACCTAAGACAGACAAACGAGCTTAAAACACGACAAGCTATTTCATTTGGTCTGACTAAGGTTTGATTTTCTCAAGATTGAAAAATCTGATTGTTTCTGATTGAGTATTTGCTATGAATGTGTGAAATAGTACCTGGCTACCCCTAAACTCAATGCGTATTGGCAAATTCTTTAGCGGGGCCAGTCAGTTACAAATTTCCAAGTTTTCATCTAAGATTTTTATCTGGTTAGACTTGAATTATAAGCAGTTGATCAGTTCTGAATAAGCAATATGTAAATGCCTAATATTTTCTGTCTTCGCTAAAGTTTCTCATTTGCTGATGTGCCAAATTTGAGCTTGACAAGAGACCAAATGCCAGAGAGATTCTCGAGATGATCTTATTGATCATTCAAGTGAGACACGAGTGTAGATTTCAAGCAAAAACTTCTAGAATGATCGATTTATCGCTGATTTGGAACTTTTGCCAATAGAGGAAAATGAACAGAATATAATTTTTCGCCCAATCGGCTTCGATGGAACGAGAAATCGGGAA
Source organism: Mesorhabditis belari (assembly GCA_958450365.1). Taxonomy (NCBI): domain Eukaryota; kingdom Metazoa; phylum Nematoda; class Chromadorea; order Rhabditida; family Rhabditidae; genus Mesorhabditis; species Mesorhabditis belari. The sequence goes on from CAUEEP010000736.1 coordinate 4,011,403, forward strand.
TCGATCGAAGTGATCACGACAAAATTCGATGATCTTCTTCCGCATCACGCGAACAACGAAAACGAACAAGTTGACTAGCAAGTTGACACCAATCGAACTAGCATTTCCATCAAGTTAAGTTCAAAAATAAATTTTTGCTGTTTATCAAATAATTATTCTAATTTTACTAATTTTATTTTTGTTCGTGGCACTAATTGTCGAAATTTCCTCCTTTTCTTGTCAAGTTTCTTTGCATTTTTGGAGAAAAATTATCGAAGTGACACTGAATTTGGAAATTGAAACAAAGCAAATGCAAAAAATTTGTATAAATACAGATTTTTTAAATCATAGAACAGATCCGAGGAATCTTTGAAGATTTCTACCAGTAGAAACTTTTACCAAAACTTTTACCATCTCACCTAGAAACAAAGAAAATGCAAAATATTTGTATAAACACGAGAAAGTATTGATAGACATTGTTGATATGCTGCATGGGCCAGAAAAAAGATTGACTAGTATAGAAAATAGTCGAAGAAAGATTTGATAGATTGATCGATGAGGAACAGATCATCTGAAAAGTTTCCAATGATTAGAACTTGTTCTAAACCGAAAATTTTACAACCAGGACAAACTAAACTAAGTTTTTTCTTTTCGAAAAGTGTTTAAAGCTATTCTCTATTATTTCGGTAAACATCCAGTTCGCCAAAAAGCGCTTAAAATGCTTAAAACTCTGCCCATTGATAAAATTTTTTAAATCGTAGAACAGATCCGATGAATCTTTCAAGATTTCTACCAGTAGAAACCTTTTACCAGTCCATCAATTTCATCCCGTCAAAGTTTGCTCCTAGTGGATTATCATACTCGAATCCACGAACTTATTAGGCGCTTTAAATTTTCATGTGACCTATTCTAATTTGTGTTTGATAAGTATCACCATCCCACCATTTTGCTACAAAATTTCCTTATTTCATGCTCTCTATTTATTTTAAACACATTTGCTACCTTCTGCCGTTCATTTTCTATTTTAGATCTGGTCTTGTCCGATTCCCCTGATGTTATCATGGAGTTGAAGCGATTGGAGCCTCTTCCTGGATCTGACCATTATGGGATCACGTTCAAAATTGAAGGACTGCAATTTTCGACTTCTCCGCGGAAAGGTTGCGTGCATTTTTATTTTAATCCCGACCAAGCGGCTCTTTCCTTCGTAAACTCCCTTAGAGGGAGCTGTTTCTGCTCTAGGATAAATTCTATAGATGATGACTATAATTTTCTCTGTTCCAAAATCCTCATTGCCATAGAAAACTCCTGCTCTCGCCCTGTAAAATTAGCCCCGAATCATATTACGAGAGCTAAAGCAAGACTTCGGCATTTTTTTGAAGAGTCTAATTACGCAAATCCTCTGGTTGACCCACTAGTAATCAAAGAACAGCGCAAGCTCTCGAAATTTTGTCAAAAGTTTGAGTCAAACATTGAAAGGGAAGCTGTTTATTCGAAAAACAGCAAGCCTTCCTTCTCCTATTTAAATACTAAAACAAAAGATCCAAAGATAGTCTCCAATTCTTTCATTGATAGTACTAAAATTGTTTCCAATCCCGGTACCATCGCCACTGAGTTTGCCAAATTCTTTCATAGTGTATATACGGTTACAGATAAAAATGAACAGTGTCCGGCCTTTCTGGTAAAATAAATTGACGTGCAGCCAGATTTCTTAATATGTGTAGCGGACATTGAGGAAACTTTTTCCAAATTACGGCCTAAAAAGTCGTCGGGTCCGGATAGCCTCTCAGCTTTTGCTATTAAGAGACTTTCTGGAGTGCTTACCTACCCCTCTTTTAAAACTCTTCAACAAAATTTCTCTCATTTCAGATTTCGAAACAATCTTTAGTTATTCCCCTTCTCAAAAAATCTATTAAAAGCCTTTTCAGTAAGTATCCTCCCATCTCTTAACCTCCCCTGTATCGAAACTTTTTGAAATTATCATCAAAGATAAACTAAACAGGATTGGCAAAGAGGATTATATCAGAGATCTTGGAGTACATATTTCCCCACCTTTAAATTTCTCAAAACACATTGAAATTATATGCCGTAAAGCTTTTTTCGTCTCTAGTCGTATCCTAAAAGCAAATTGTTATCCGAAAAACGACACTTATAGAAAGTGTTTCGTCACTTACATTAGACCCATTCTAGAGTATGCATCTATAGTTTGGTCTCCACATATACAAGTTGATATCACGTCTAAAAAAAAATCCAGAAACGATATTTAAATAATTTACAGAAGATTGAAAAAATAAAACGAAAAAGGAATTATGGTCTAATTGAGTACGAAAAAGTAGTGGCGTGCGTGTAATCTAAATCTTCCTTCAAAAACTGCTTCAAGTGGGGACTTTTATTAAAAAACCACTAATTTGGACAGAACTACAGTCATGGACAAAAGTCTTTACCCCTACCGAGGTCAGCTTTTAAAACGCAAAATTTTTCAACTTTTTAACAAGTTTTAAAAATTGTTTTCAAAGTATTTTGTAGCATTTTTACTCTAGTTTTTATATCCCATAACCAAAAGAAACAACGATTTATCTTAGGCAACAAAGAACGACGTTAACAAAAAAAAACCCTGAAAACAGGTGGACAAAAGTCTTTACCCCTCGAACAAAAAGTGAGAAAAAACCGAGTATTTTAATATTTGGTAGGGCCTCCTTTTGATGAAATTATTGCTTGAATCCTTCTCGGCATCGAGTCGACCAAATCCTGTAAAATTTGAGGACCGATCTTTGTCCAGACGTGTCGAATGAAGTACCATAGCTCAATCTTGGTATTGAAGCGTTTTCCCTTCAATTTCAGCTTCAAAAACGCCCACAAATGTTCGATAACGTTCAAATCCGGACTGTAGGGAGGAGCAGAGACGAGCTGAACTCCATTCGATCGGAACCATCCGGGTAGACGAGCTCTACCACCGTTGGCAAGGCGAACAACTCGTCCCATTAGCAGTTGCGACTTGTGGCATGGAGCGTTGTCCTGGTACAGCAACCATCCTTGTCCAATTTTTGTGGTCGCAAATGGAAGAAGATCGTTCTCCAAAATCGCCTTGTATCGTTGAGCGTCCAAAGTTGAATTGAGAAGAACGAGCGGACCTGGTGAACTTCTAGTCATCGCTCCTGAAAAAAAAAGTCAATAGGCATAAAGATAAAAGTTTCTTACCCCACAACATGATTGATCCGCCACCAAATTTGACTGTCGCACGAAGGTATTTGGTGCTATATCGTTGTCCGACAGGTCTCCGGATCAAATGATTGCCGTCGGGATTGAAAAGGTTGATCTTCGATTCATCGGTGAAGATGACATTGGCCCAGTCGTTGCTTGTCCAACTTTCATACTTCTCGGCAAAGTCGAGTCAAATCTTCCGGTGTTTGGCGACCATCAGGGGCTTCTTGGCAGGTCTTCTAGTCATCAATCCTGCATGAATCAAAGGTCTGCTTACTGTCTTTCGATTGATGTCCTTGTTAAATTGATGCTTGATTAATCTGACTCCATCGGAAGCATTAAGATTTGGATCCTTTTTGTGGGCCAAAATTAGAACCTTGTCTTCTCTTGGTGTTGTGACGGGTGAACGACCTGTTTTAAATGCTCGGTGAAGAATTCCAGTCGTTTTTTCTTTCTTGCAAAGCTTTTTCACCGTTTCGGGGCTGCATTTGAATACGCTCGCAACATCCTTTACTTTGTCGCCTCGTTTCCTTGCTTCCACAATCTTTTCTTTGTCGGGAGTGGTCAGATAGGCTCCAGGCATCACTAGAATTAAAAAATAATAAAGCATTGTTATGTGAAAAATAACGAAACAACAGCAAGAAAATAAAAAGTTGAAAAGGGGTAAAGACTTTTGTCCACCTGTTTTGAGGGTTTTTTTTGTTAACGTCGTTCTTTGTTGCCTAAAATAAATCGTTGTTTCTTTTGGTTATGGGATATAAAAACTAGAGTAAAAATGCTACAAAATACTTTGAAAACAATTTTTAAAACTTGTTAAAAAGTTGAAAAATTTTGCGTTTTAAAAGCTGACCTCGGTAGGGGTAAAGACTTTTGTCCATGACTGTATAGGTCCTCAGGTGTTAAGAAAAAATACATTTCACAAAAGTTTATATTTTAACCTAGATCGAACGTCCGATCTGGGATCAATCCTGGATCAGACGGAACCCTGGATCGGACGCAACATATAAACTCATATTTATCCTAACCATTATCGTAAAGTCTAGTACTGCAAAGACATTTAAAATTTTATAAATTTTAGATTTGAATCACCTTATTGGGAATGATAATCGATCGTTTGCGGCAGCTAAAGAAAGTAGCTAAAGGAGTGATGAGAAGACTGAGAAAAAGGGCCTGAAACTTGAAGTATGATAAAGTTTTTTCTAAATTCTCAAAGAATGGCATACAGACTGACGTATCTACAATATCTTTCTACCGTAATCGAAGAGAAACTTTAGTGAGGAAAAACTGAGCTTTTTGCAAAGACACGAGCAATTCTATTTATGTCCTGGTTTAGTTACCCACGTAGGCGACTAAAGCAAGCTTGTAAAAGCTGAATTCTTTTGTAGAATTTTGCAAGAGTCATTGTTTGTTCGTCGAATCATCGTTTTGTTTCGTGAAATCAATCGTTTCTGCTTGAAAAATAAAACGTTATTTCCCCTTAAAATTTCCATTTCTTTCCCTGAATTCTTTGAGTATTTTTCCATTAGAGAGTGCTCATCATTTCCCCTAAAATGTTCCGATTTTTTGCAAAAGTTTATAGAGTGATTAAATTCAGCTTTTGATAAGAGATGGGTGGGGTTTTTGTGTGCGGAATTGAATAATTGTTTGGCGTTTTTTGCTGACAATCGTAAAATTTTATATTTTCTATTTGATCTGATAAAGCTTTTTGTCTGAATTTGCACAATTTGATAAAATTGATTCAGGAACTTCCCCAACTATTTTTTCAATGAAATCGAAGTGTGACTATCGAGTGCTGGAGGAACAATATGAAGACGAAAACGGACTAATTGATGGAAATGATGATTCACAGATAGGTTAGGCTTAGATTGGATCTTTTTTTATGACCGATTCGGTCTGCTTTTATCTTTGATTTACTAATGTCTGACTGATCTGAAAATTTAGTGCCTGTTCATCGAACACATCAAGAAAATTTGAGAGGAGATAAAACGGGGGAAGTTGGAAATAGAGAAGGTTTGTGAATAAAGATTTTGCTCATATTTACCCAAAATTGATCCTGTTGTAATCTGTTAAAAGGCTTGATACCAAAAGATTAACCATGCAGACACAAATAACAAGGGAACCACCACCAGACACCCGACATTGTTTGGCTGGAAAGAGAGTGTCTCTGATGCAGAATTTCACGGTGATTCCGAATCTGCAAGCAGAAGTTCCTAAAGCCTCAAGCAAAAAAGATAATCAGTTGAATTTAACTACTCTATAATCTTTTTCTTTTCATGACATTTTTCGCAGCGTCGCGCAATAAGATACTTTTTCTAACTGCCTCGGTAGCTTGGTGGTCAGTGTGCTCACGTCATAGGCGGACCGGTTCTTCCTGGCACGGGTTCAATTCCTCTTGGCACTATCATTTTTTCCTTTTTGATTTTTTTGTTTCAGATTGGTTTTTAATTAAACACACTCATTATCTTTATAATGATAGTATACGTTTAAAAATATTATACGCCCCAATAACTAAATCATCAGATTGAAATGTTTATTATATTATACATTTATACCTTATAAAGATAATGAATGTGTTTAGTTAAAAACCAATTTGGCACAAAAAATCAAAAAAGGAAGAAAAGATGGCACGAGGGATTGAACCCGTGCAAAAGCGCAGAGTTCACCCATGACGCAAGCACACTAACCACCAAGCCACCGAGGTAGTTAGAGGGTTAGAGTGAAAAAGTATCTTATTGCACACCGATGCCTTCGAAAAATGTCATGAAAAGAAAAAGATGACTATCTTTTTTGCTTGAGGCTTTAGGAACTTCTGATTACAGATTCGGAATCACCGTGAAATTCTGCATCAGAGACACTCTCTTTCCAGCCAAACAATGTCGGGTGTCTGGTGGTGGTTCCCTTGTAAGCTTACGAGAGCTAAAGAATTGAGTATTGGAAAATTCAACTGCGCTTTTTGTGTTTCCAGGAAACGGAAAACTCCACAAGACTCGCTAGGTTCCGATTCGATTCTGAACTTCGAGCTGGGGTTTTTTGTTAGCTGAATAACCGAAAACCTTACAGGTCCTCTTTGGTAGTCCAGTGTGATAACTAAATATTTTGAGCTAGAATAGGTATCGCAAATAGTAATCTGGCAAGCCTATAGGATTTTTACAAGCAGGATCTACCAAAGCTACGAAAAACTGAAATTCTGTACTTTTGAAACCTTTCAGTAAAAAATTTTCGCGATGACATCTCTTTGCTGCGTGCTTTTGCCATTTTATCAGTTCTCGGCTATCATCATTGGCCTTCAATTTTTCCATTGGGATTTATTGGAGTTGATATGTAAGATATTCAGCTATTCAGCTATTCATTTATCATTTAACTAAAAAAAAAATCATTCAGTTTTTTTGTTATCTCCGGTTTTTTGATGATGCAAATATTGGAAAGAACAAAAAATGAAAGATTTTGGAGAATTTTTCTCACATTTTATTGGAGACGAGTCAAACGAATCGTTCCTTTATATTATTTGATTTTATTTTTAATAGGTAAACTTCAAATATGATTCAAAAATTAGAAATTTCAAAGGTTTTTTAATGATGTTTATTTATACATCAATCTGGGTAAAACAATATTTCAATTTCTATTTTGGAGCGATCTTTTTCTATCCAAATTTGATGCTCATTCAAGCTGATGGAGATTATTTTGCTGAGGTAAAGGACTGATATTTCTACTAAAATTCAATATTCAGAACACTGAGAAATTACCTTTTCTTCATTCATGGTCACTCGGAGTCGAAATGCAATATTATCTCATCGCTCCAATTCTATTTTACATATCAAAAATTCAAATTTTCAGTAAGTTTACCTTTTCTACTGTTGACTATCTACTATATATAAAAGCGAAGTGTCTGTCTGACTGTCTGTCCGTCCGTCCGTCACACTCTGAAACTCGGCTCCACATAAACCGATTTCGACAAACTTTTTTTGATCGATAGGGAATTAAAAATTAATAGGTACCTAGTCAAAACAAGTTTTTCATCAAAAACCCGTAAAAAATCAGAAAAACCACTTAGCCATGCACCTTTTTACCGTCGGCCACCCCGTGGGGGAGGGGGTGTGGCCGAGGTGGTTGGCGTCCCGTCTACAAAACGACTGTTCTAAGGGGGTGTCGGGTTCGATTCCCGCCCGTTCCAAACTTTGTTTTTGCTTTAAATGTTATCAAGTATAGAGTTGAAGCATGAAAATTTTAATTGCTTCGCAGCGAAGGTATTGTTACAAGAGTCTTGGAGGGGCGCTCGGCGCGACGTTAGTCATTAGTCGCGCCGAGCCTCCCAGTATAGATGTCGGTGATGCTTCGGAGGGTTCCAGGGTTGATTCCGATATTGCTTTGAAGGATTAAGATTGTACAGGGGTCTTGGAGGGGGCGCAGGAAGGGAGGGGAGAGGGCGCAAAAGGGGAGGCTTTGAGATTTGAGGGCCCTTTAACTTGAGAGATCAAACTATGTGTTTGCCCCAAAACACCCAGACAGAAAAACGCCTAACCAGAAACGTTAGGCGGCTTTTTTGGCTGGTAGCACTCATAATGATCTCCATTGACTTGATCAGTTACTTCTACAAATCTATAGACATTGCTCAGATTGACTGAACTTCTCGATTCGATCTTTTCCATTTCAGACTTGAAAGTGGGTGTTCTTCTCGTGATCTCTACTTTGATTTCATCTTTATTTTTTCAATTCAATTCCCTTCCAATCATTTCATTTTATCATCCATTTTCGAGAGTCTGGCAATTTCTCTGTGGTGGGCTGGCTTCAATTTATGGGGAAAAGATGAAGACAAGTTTGTTTCTTTTTGACTTCCTAACAACCTAATCCAATTAATTTGTTTACAAGGTTCAAATTTGAGATTCTAATTATTGTAATAGGAAATTATGAAGTGTTTCTAGCCTGATTGGACTCGGAAAATTAAAAAATAACATATATTTGGCATTCATGGACTGATTATAACCTAAATTCTCAAACCTAGTTTAAATATCTGAACAAAAAGGCCTTTTAACTTGCTTATAAGATAAAATATAGAGTTCTGTGGTAGTACTAGGAAATCAAAGTGCACCAGCTCTGATTTGAAAAAAATTAATGGAAAATCCTCCTAATTGACTGAAGAATAACTCGGAATGGATCATTAAGTAGATTACATTTTCAAAGCAAGTTTCAAATTCTGTCCCATTGTCTTTCCAATCAAACTCATACATATTTCAGCTTTCCCCTCATCGATCTCCATCATTTTCTCCCCTCTTTTCCTTCTCATCACTTCATTCATTTTCTTCCCATTATCCCCCAAAATCACCCCTCCATCCATTCTCCAAGTGATCATCACTTTATCCTCATCTGCATTTATTTTCTTCTCATCGAATTGGTCAGTTTTTCGTCTCTAGATCTCTAGATCTAGATCTAATCATTCCAGTACAATCCAATGGTCATCTTTCCGTCTCAATTATATCTCAACCATCTCCTATTCTCTATATTTGGTTCATTTCCCAGTTCTTCGTTTCACTGAATATCTTCAAGGATATTGGAATATCAATATTTATGGTAAGTTAGAGATAAAAGCATCCAATCTAATATATTTCAGTTCCACTGATCTCTCTTTTGATCACTTTTCCCATTTCATCTTTTCTCCATCATTTCTACGAGAAACCTTTACTCAAAGCTGATAAATGGAAGATTTCACTGGTTACTCTCAGATATTTCTGTTTTTGTTTGTTGATTGGATGGAAATGGGAATTGGTTGTTCATCCGAATTGTGGTTGGTTTAAAATATACATTTTCGGTTTAAAAAAAATCAAATTTTAAACTGGAAATGAAGTTGAACAAATGTAGAAAAAGATACTTTAAGTACTAAATACTTTAAGTTTTCACACTAAGCATTTCACACCTCGGTTCGGACGAAGCAGCCTTGGAAAAAAAACGGACCGAGATCATGTTTAGTGCACACTAAGATTAAGTATGATGGTCAAGAGTCAATCATGTGCCATCTAGCATAAAATCATATTTTAGCGGTTTAAAAGCAATAGTAGATTCCCAAAGTAAATTCCCAAAGTCCAAAAGAAGCAATAGTAGATTCCCAAAGCCATAATTGTCTCAACAAGGTATCACCCGCGTTCAAAGACAATAACTGGTTGATTTAAGCTTCATTTTTGGTTTTTCTTTGTGTTTTTATTATATTCGGAATATAATTGAAACCTTTTTTATATAAAATGTGTTGTTTTTTAGAATGGTTGGAAAATCCTCCATCGAATTGCACAAGCGAGGAGTCTCGGCGCCGGAGATTCATAAGCGTCTTAAGGTCGATAGAAGTATCATTTTCCGCACTACTCAAGGCTACGAAGCTACGGGAACAATTGCTGATGCACCAAGAAGCGGTAGACGCAAAGACAAACATCAAGCAAGTGAGGGACCGAATTTGGAAGAAGCGTAACCAGTCGGTAAGGCAAATGACAAAGAAGATGGCGACTTCAAGCACTTCACTACGTCGGATCGTCAAAAATAAGCTCAAACTTACTGCTTACAAGAAAAACAAGGCTCAACTTCTTTCGAATGCCGCTAAAAACAATCGAAAATTAAGAGCAGATGCAGAGTTCTGCCAAAATAACTTCCCGGACTTGATTTCTTTTTCTGAGTGGCTACCTGGCTCTCCATACCTCAACCCAATGGATTTCTCAGTTTGTTCGATTCTAGAAGCCAAAGCTTGTTCGAAGCCCCAAAACAACGAAAGCTTGAAGAAATCACTGTTGAAAGCGTGGGAAAAGCTCGATCTAGCCTATTTGGTCGCCACCGTTGCCGCCTTCCCAAAACGCCTGCGAGCCTGCTCAAATGCTAATGGTGGCCAATTCGAATTTGATAGTTCATTTATAATTGTTAATGTACAATGAATGTTATTCAGTTAAAAATTTCTCTTTTTTGCTTTGCCTTAAAATCAGATCTTTATCTTGTTGCGACAATTATGGCGTATCCTGTAGTTTCCGAAGAATTTTACAACTTTCCAGGAAAAGCATCTTCACCTTAGTCAACTTGTGTTAACATCGAATCCCTTGCTCTATCAAACAGTTTCCATTTCTCTTTTCAGCTCAAAAAGCAGCAATAAGCGAGAACTCGAAATTTCTTTCTTCAACCTATCCAATCAAAGGAGGACATTACATCAAGGACGGCTTCGGGAACCCATCCCCACCTTGGGGTCATTACATTTACGAGGTTCGGAATTTGCATTCCAAAAAGCTTTAGTTGAATCTTGACTCAATAATGTAAATTTTCTAGGGCGACAAAGGGAAGCTTAAAATCGTGATCATGGGAAATTCATGGGCTGCTCAAGAGGCTCATGTATGTAAAATTTAAATTCCAACCATTTTAATATCTAATTTCAGTTAGTCCGGGAATATTTCCCTCAAAAAAACGTCTCCGAAATGCATCTTTTCTCTCAGTCAGGCTTCACTTTTGGTCTTCATGGCGATAGCAAAGTAGTTCAAAGTTCGAATTTTTGAATTTCAAGTCTTTATTTTCCAAATACATGCTATAATTCGAAAATTTTTCAGAAGAAATCCCATTCTTTATGGAATTTTTGAAGAAGCTACAGCCAGATTATGTCTTTATATTGGCTAGGTGAAGCTGTAGATTCCATTTCATTCAATTTCCTATTTCTTTTTAGATTTCACGCAAAACACTCGAGAGATTTGAGTCCATTCCAAGGGCTGAATGATACGGTTGCTGATGAATATTTGAGAGGAGTGAGAAATATCAGGTTGGATAGAAATTAGAGAATAGACATAAAATAACAGAAATGCATACTAATGATATTTTTCCTTACATTGTTAGATTATTGTTAGACCAGTGGAAAACGCTCACTAACGTTCGCGTTTTCCGCGCAATCTAAGCTCCGCCCCTTTTTGCCAATGGCTGCGCACAGACGGACAGACGGTCTCCTCTGCTTTATACAGTGCTCATCTGCACCTTATACAGTGCTTTATACATCTTTATACAAGTCTTGATACCTTTTCTCTTTTCTTCTCCTCTTTTTTGTTACGTTAGAGCTTTGCTGATTTTTATGATATTGTTTCTCTTTAGAGATGCCGTGCAAGCAATACATTGACAGTCCCACAAAGGAGCGAATCGTTAAAGCTCGAAAAGCCGGAATCAAAGTCAGTGTGATTCAAAACCTCTTCTCCGTTTCGAAGATGACAATATGGAAGTTCTGCAATCGGATGAAAGAGCGTGGAAATGTGCACCGATTAAAGAAAAAAGACCGACAACTAAAAACAACATCTCGACAAGACCGGGCACTTCGGCATTTCTTCGCTCCGGATTTTACAGCCTCGGCTCCAGATTTTACAGCCACAGACGTGAAAAGTTACTTAAAAAGAGAATTTGGGATTGATATAACTTCGCAAACGATTCGAAATCGACTGAAATTTCTCGGGCTGTTTTCTCGACCTGCTCGTAAACCTTTGATGGTTCTTAAACACAGGAGGCTCCGTTTGGAATTCGCCCGCACACCAACATTGTACCAACATTGGTCGATCGATGACTGGAAACGTGTCTTGTGGAGTGATGAAACTAAGTTCAATTTGTTCAACAGTAATGGCAACTACACTATCAAGAGACCTACTGGAACATGATACAACTTGAAATACATTTGACAGACTGTCAAATTCAATGGAGGAGGGATACTGTGTTGGGGCTATTTTTCTTCAAACTTAGTCGAACCTCTAGTGCCCATAGATGAAATCATGGATAGTGGGAAATATCGGGATATGCTGTAAAACGATATGCTTCCTTACGCAATTGTAGCAATGAGTCCAAACTATCTGTACCAGCAGGATGGGGATTCAAAGCATACAAGTGAATTGATGTTGGGACGAAAACTGAAGAGCCGACCTGGAGTTTAAGATTGCCTGGCTGGTTTCGGCTCAACAATGCCAATTTGCTGCGAACATCACCCTATTCGCCTATTGAACATTGTAACCCTATTGAACATTTATGGGTACATCTCAAACGAAAATTGCGAGGATTCCGATTTGCGTCAAAAAACTGAGTTTTAGGACATGGTTCAGTGTATTTGGAGCTCAATTTCACAACGAACCACGGAAAAATTGATTGCAAGTACGCAAGTGCCAAACCTACTTCACTATAGAAGATTATAAAAGCTAAAAGAGGCTCAACACGATACTGAATTTTGTTAGAAATGAATAACTTTTGAAAAGGTATCAAGACTTTTTTTTTGCTTTGTTTTTTGCATTTTTTTATTTTTCGTAAATAAATAGCTTTTGTAAAGAGTATATTTTATGTGAATTATAAGTTTCTAACTTTGTCTTATCTAATGAAACAAATGAGTCTAAATCCAATATTTTTGAATGCTCAATTTGCTAATTTTTATGAAAGGTATCAAGACTTTTTTTTGACCACTTTTTTTTTGATACAGTGCTGGACAATGAAATATCATATTTGAAAAAAGATCGTCGCTTTCGCGCGTCTGTAACTCCCTTGTCTTTGAGTTTAAACTATTAGTGTTATACATTTTCTGAAAGCTCTTTTCAAGGGCTATACAATGGTAATATTAATATTTAGAAATACGGTAAAGACAAGGGAGTTACAGACGCGCGAAGGTGACGATCGTTTCTCAAATATGATATTTCATTGTCCAGTAGTGTAGATCATGGTTATTGAAATTGTTAGATTTTAATTAGACTAGACAGTTCTAGAAATCAGTTATCACAACTCAATCAATTGCAGCTTATTCACCAAAAAGATTTTCATCCAAACCCATCAACCATTTGAATGTCAAGGAAAAGAGAAAAATTTAATGAATCATTTCTTGGATTCATTGCAGAAAGGAGAGGATTTGTCAAAGTACAATCGACCATTTAATGTAACAATTTTGAAAGATATTCATATTACTTAGACTATTTAGGTCACTGCATTTTACAATGGTCCAGTTTACAAACGACTGCAGATTGTCTTCAAGAATTGTCCAAAATGCTATCCGATTGAAATAGCTGGATCGTTTATTGGTTAGTGGTTGTTGGAGAAAGAGATATACAAGCTATAACAAATCTAAACTGTTTATAAATTCTCTAAATCATTCAGATCGTAAACGACAAATTTTGAATTCGTATGACGTCGATTCTCAATTATTATATTTCGATAATGGCTGTCATCTCACCGATTCTGGCTTTAAAATGATCAAGGAATCATTTCAAAAATCGATCGAAAACGGGATAAATGATACGAATAAAGAAAATAATGGAACGATTGAGAAATGGAAATCAGAAATTGAATAAATATTTGATTGAAATTTGATTTGATTGAATATAAGATTTACTTTTTGGGATTTGCAGGATTTAGTGAGTTTTAGAAGCTTGATTTAATGAAAGACTTATGGAATGGAATTGTAATATTGTATTAAAACAAATGCAATGTTCAAAAGTTTAGATTTGAAGAGAAATAAAAATAAAGATTTGATTGAAATTTTGAATACAAGAGATGGGGGTGGGACAAATGCGACCTTTTTTTTGCGCACCTGGACATTTGCGCACCTTTTTTTGCTGGAAAAGGCCTTAGGCAAGGCCGTAGAGCTTCAAAAATGTTTTCGTATGGGAATCGTATGCGTAGATTCAGAATTTTGACAAATCAGACCTCGCTGACACGTCAAATTTGGGCTAAAAGGCAAAAACTGCCGAAAAGCGTTAAGTTGCGTAGTTTTTGCCTTTTAGCCCAAATTTGACGTGTCAGCGAGGTCTGATTTGTCGAAATTCGGAATCTACGCATACGATTCCCTCATATGGAAATATTTTCGAAGCTCTACGGCCTTGCCTAAGGCCTTTTCCAGCAAAAAAAAGGTCGCATTTGTCCCACCCTCCCAAGAGATCATTAAAAATAAATAAAAGAATGATAAAATTTGCATAAATAGACAAAGATTGATTGGAATACTGTATTCGTGGTCTCCTCTTTGAGGTTTCATTTAGTATTTCATTTAGTTGTTTCTCATTACCATCACACAAAAAAAGGCATTAAGTTTGAGGTTAAGATACGGAAATACGAAAGATTTTGGTACAGTTTTTTTTAAGCTTAAATCTAACCATAATCTACCATCGAGACTCTCGATTTTTATGTACACCAAATTTATGCAATGTATTTTCCAATAAATATTAAGAAAAGCATAAACATATAACTATAGATTGATCTTGAAACGAAATTATTTTCGATGAAGTGCGTTGGAAAAATCTTGCGTGGAATTGGTGAGGTGGGTGGATGGGGTGAAGGGGGATGAGCCCGAGAGAATGAGATTAGCAAAAGACACCCATCCAATTGCACTGTGGAATTAGGGTTGAGCTGCCATCGAGCCTAAAATCGGTTGCTTTTTTTTGGAAAAGTACACTTGAGATGAGATGAAAATTAGAGTGCAATCCTCTCGATTAATAATGTGAAATCGGAAAGGGAATACGGTAGAAAATGGCTGATTATCTTGAAAAGTAACAGGAAGCCTGTTTGCTTATTACCGTACTCATTTTCTATCGATATATAGAAAAATAAAACCTCCCTCACACTTTTGGTGGACCTGGAGGAAATGACCCTCAACACCAGAAACTACACGAAAATACAAGACTTTTTTGTTTTTGCACTTTTTATTTGGCTTAGCCGTTTTTTTTCTAAAATACTGCCCTTAAAAGTTAAAGAAAAAAAAATTAAAATCGAGGCCTCACCGCGAGCAGTTATTAGCTCGTCCACCTCGAGGGCTAAAAACAGAGCTAAAAACATTTCTCTAAAGCCGCCACCAGTGTGAAGGGCTCGGGTTCGACTCTTGGCAGAGATTTTTGAATCTCTGGCGAGATTCAAAAATCGTGAACGACGCTTTTAAAAATTTTAATAGAAACACACCAACGTTGGGCTGGGTAATATGCCAAACCAACGTTGAGCCGCTCTTATCAGCTCGTAGTGTGAAATAGAAAACGAAATACGGTAGAAAATGGCTGTTTATCTTGAAAAGCAACAGGGAATCTATTTGTTTATTACCGTACTCGTTTTCTATTTCGTTTTAATCAAGAAGAGCCTACTCTAGGCTTGAGCCTGCCGAGCCTCTCTTGATCTGAAATTTACTCTCAATTCTCTGGAGTTAACTCCCTCTGGAGTAAGGAAGATGAAGTGCATTGTGGTTTAATGGTTAGCACAGTTGTCCGGTAAGCGAAGGGTCGTGGGTTCGAGTCCCGACGGTGGACCAGTTTTTGATCTGCCCTAGTTCCAATTTTGGGGTCAGTCTTATTTATGCCTCATGAAATAACTTTATGACTCCAAGTTTTTTGATAAATGCGGGTACTTTTTCGTTATGAGGACACAGATTACCATACATGCATTTACACTTTAAAAGTAGGACCACAAAGAACACTTCCTTTTAAGTTATTTGGCTGAGTTTATAGTGCGACAAGAAGTTGGAGACTAGATCTTTTCTTTTCACTTATTTCAAGTGTTTACCCGCCTTAAAGTGTTTAAGCCCCTAGCAAATTTTTTGCGAATTTACATATAACGTTTTTTAAAATACGAAAAATGGGTGCTCATAATGGAAATGAGGGAGCAAGGAATTTATGTATAGGGTGACCAATAAGTATCCGGAAACTTTTGTTGCGAGAGATAATCAAGATGAGCTCGGACTTCAAGTGCTCACCGATCAAGCCAAGCAAAACCGAAAGGAGAAATGCACGAAATTGCGAGCTTTTTTCAAGCTGCGGCGCATTGATGATGTTCTTTGGTCGGATCAGAAGATTTTCACCTTGGAAGTGGCTTTAAATTCACAAAATCATCGTCAACTTCTCAGTCTAACTCTCAAGAGCACTCGCAAACGAAAAGTCGCTACAAAAAGCCTGCTTCCAAAAATTTGATGGTTTGCGGTGGAATCAGTGCTTCGGGCAAGACCCAGTTGGTTTTTATCGATAAAAATGCAAACATCCCCGATCTCAACAGCCCGTTGGACTTACAGGGTGACCGATAAGTATCCGGAAATTTTTGTAGCGCGTTGTACTCTCTGCTTCTGATGTTTTGGATTTTATTTTTTTGTTTAACTTGTCGTGTTGTTCATTTTTTGATGATTTCTTGTTAATTTAGGTATCATGAAGATCTCGGAAATCACTGTTTTCCAAGAGCTTGATGGTGTGCGGCGGGATCAGTGGAAGCGGTAAAACACCATTGGTGTTCATCGAAAAAAAAAACGTGAAAATTAACGCTCAAACATATTAAAAAGTGATTCTTGAGAAAGCTGTTCTTCCATGGAAACAAAAATACAAAAACTAATTTGGATGGTCTCAAGAAAGCTTAAGAAATGGGGTGATTTAGACGCCTTTTTTTTCGCCTACCCACACCGCACGGTCGCTTCTCTCTCGAAAAGGATTCAAGCTTGTATCGATGCCGATGATGGTCATTTTGGAAACTTTTTGTTATATAAATAAAGAAATTTACTTTGTTTATCTTTCTATACTCGATCTATCGATAGATACTTTTTCCGGATACTTATCAGCCACTCTGTAAATGTGCATATGTCGTAGCCGATTATGAATGAGTGGATCTAGGAGCTTCCAACCATCAAGTATTTAGTATCATTCAACGCAGAATCATTAATAATTATGTTAAATTTTTTAAACTAGAAAGATTGGATAAAAAGAAAAAAAATTATGGGGCTTCAAAGTTTTCTCTTGAACAAACAGTTTTTTTGCTCTAATTTTTTTCTTTTTATTCAATCTTTCTAATTTAAAAAATTTAACATAATTATTAATGATTCTGCGTTGAATGATACTAAATACTTGGTGGTTGGACGCTCCTAGACCCACTCATTCATAATCGGCTACGGGGGTCCCGCCGATTTTGAATGAAACGTTGTAGCGCCGGCAATTTTTAACCTAAACTCACAAATTTGGTACCAATCGACGCAGAATTGAATTCGCTACAAGATGATATAATATTGTTCTCATACATTAAAGGGTTGCTCTACTAGAAAGATTTGCCAAAAAATTTCATTCATAATCGGCTACGACACATATATAGATCTGGGCCCTCATAATGGCGGAAGAGGGTACTTTTCCGTTATGTGAATTGGCCCCAATAACGGAAAAGTAACTAAATGGGTTTTGGTTCTTGAACTTCAACAAAGCTAACCACAATTCCTGTAAAATTTGATTTTGTGATGTTGAAGCGCTCGTTTTCACCCAGAGATTCAATGCGGTTATCATTTTTCTCATAATCATCATTTGAATCAAGAAAATCGATTTTCAGCTGTCCATTTCCAATCGAAATCACCTCGATCTCGACATTCACTCGATAAGATTCTGAAAATTTTGAATTTTGGCTTTATTTTACTTTTTTTGAAGCTCACTACACGTGATCCGATACTCAATTGAATTGAAAGTCTTTTCAATGGGAAACTCGAAGGGATTTTGATATCCGAGTGATTCCATCATTATTTGACCGGCACAGAGATCAATAGAGCGATTAAAAGACAAGAAATCTGAAAAACAAGGAGTTTTATAAACAAAATGAGAACTGGGTCGAGAATTCGGTGAACAATCACAAGCAAATCGCGTTTTTCTTCATTTCTCAATTGGAAACCTTATTTTTCAAATAGAAAATAGTTGTAGAGAAGATTAAATCGAATCGAATAATATATAAATGACCGCGATTCTTGAAAACCAACTTCTCAAAAAGTGAACAATTTGAAACACACCTAAAGTTTGAACCAAAGATAGGCTTGGCGCACATCCACTCGGAATCAACACACTCACAAGTAAAGTCTCGACAAATTGTGGGATGAACGGGTCGAGATCACTGCAAAAACTTTGAAAATTGATATATTTAACGCTTTTTTATCCAATCCACTAGAAAATTAGCTTTTGAATGAGCTATTACATGTTCAGATCGGACCAGTTTAAGACCATCTCCCAAAAAATCGGCAAAAACTCTCTCCCTAGATCATAGATCATAGATCATTTGTCTGAATAGCTGTGCTTAGCTTAAAAGTCCTTGAGCACTCTCCGCTGCTACCTATTGTTGTCAATAAATTGCGTTAAAAATGACCAGCAAGCACATGAGCCATAAGTTTTAAAAACCGACAAATAAGTCTAAAATGGTCAAAGATCCTCTCTAAGTTACAAGAGCCGAGAATTCATCTAAATGAATTTTGAAACTATGCCATTCTTTTTTAGGACGAAAATTAAACGATTTAATAAACGAAACCTAAAGAGCATCAGTTCGCGCTCTTTGTGGCACTCATTGTATAGTGGCGGGCCAGAGACGAGCCTGTACTCACATCTCGAGTTGTTGTGATCCTAGAAAGAATTTTGGCGTAAACAAATCAGTCATTGGGTTTACGACTTAACGCCTGCAAAAACTTACTCACCAATCTCAGTTTCTCTAATCGCTTCACACTCTGATGACTGTTCCAGGGAAAAGCGAATGAAATCCAGAAAGGGCGATCGAATGGAGGAACCTGGGCAATTACTCAAATACAAATCGGATTCCAAAAAAATGGAGGTATAGTATTTATTATATATAAAAGAGCAGTGTCTGTCCATCTGTACGCAACTTTCATCTCAAGAACGGGAGAAGCTAGAGCTCCAAAAATAACACCCTTATAGGTTTTCGGGATAGGGGAGTTCCCCGTTGAGATCAGATTTTTTAAAGGCAAAATTGAGTGGCACTACGCGCGTCGAATCCGGGTTGTGTAGGCCGTAGAGAAGCGTGAGAAGACTGCGCTACGGCGACAACCAGGAAAACCCGCCCTTAGGCGCGTTTTTCGGCTGGTTTCTACATGAAAATATCCCCATTTACTCACTTTCATCGACAAGTGGGTAGTGTTGGGACTTCCTTTGGAGGTCACGAAATCGCTTGCGATCACAAACGAGTCCAATGGATCTAAACATATGATTAAGTCATCAATTTTTGTCTATTTGGGTGATTGAATGTTGTTTTGGTATTGTTTTTGCAATATTTGATGGGCAATCGGATCTTTACGGTTAACGGCGGGGGGCAGCGATTATCGCCAAGGGCCAATTCTTTGACCAACTTGCAGCTCATTATTTAGCATCTTAAACTTGTCAGATCAGGAAGTTTTAATAAGATTTAGATAGCTCAGAAGGTCAGCTTTCAGAAACTATTTGTTTTATCAAAAGGTTATTAACATAAACTTATATAAAATCGGGATGCAAGTTGGTCAAAAACTTGGCTCCAAAAATAACCGTAAAGGTTCGGGCAACCACCTACCGTCAATCCATTTGATTGCTCTCACCGACACGGCACTCCCACGGATATTCTGAATGTTTCTCACACGAAACGCGACAAAACTTGCTTGGATGATCGTCTGACATGTGATGAACACCTTGTCGTCACTTCGAGACGAGTAACTAAAATTTGATTTTTCTATTCTTTAAGTATTTTGTTCATTTCTCCACACCAAAGCCCACCAACCGGACTGTACAGTTCTCCAAATCTGGATACTGACCGTTTATCTGGATTGGCGACGTTTTCGAGAGTTTTTTAGCCTAAATTTTGCAAGTTAGCTAGATGACAAATTTAGAGATTGACAAAAATAGGAAGCCGATCAAAACATCGTCGTGTATAAGCACAATAATGCACTTGCGGTTAAGTTTATTTGTGTTTCTTATTTTCATTCGATTTAGAAACAAATTAGCTATTTGCCGAATTTTTGGAGCCGCTTAGAACAAATCTACGATGAGGAAATGCCAAAAACGAGGAATAGCTCAAGAAGAGATTAACTCAGCTTTTCTCGACACCAATTCGGTTTCAAGTGATCCCAAAGTGTGCAAAATGTAGATAATTTCATTCTGCATCCAATAAGAATAAGAAACACATAGAAACTTAACCGTAGAGAGAATATTTTTGCTGTGGCGCTGCTTGTACACGGCGCTGTTTTGATCAGCTCTCCAAAAACATTCATTTATGGATGATGGCAAATTTAAGGCATCATACCTATTTTTTGGATACTTAGGTTTCGTTAAACCGTCTCAACACCGCCCAAATCTACTCTATACCTCATCATGAGAACAGGTTATCGGCAAATCGACCAGAAAACGACAATCCTCGTCCATTTTGCACCATTGATGCCGTACACAGAGCGATGTGCCGTTCTCATTGTCGCCTGAAGTTATATTTTCAAAAGTTTGTAAATTGGCAAATTGTTTACTTACAAAGGAAGGTGAACTGGCTGAGCTGGTTAAAGCTGTCAAAGGTCAATACTGGTTAATCCCATGTGACCTATACCATTCGACGCAGAATTTATACTGATTCTGACTATGTATCCCGTTTTTGCTAAATGGCAATCTGCCAGAAGTTATAACTTCTAAAGTTTTGTTAGGACTCTAATGCGACCATTTGGGTCTTAGCGTCCTCCTTGCGGACCCAATTTGGTGCAACCCAATTTGGTGCAATGGCCGAGTGGTACAGCGTTCGTTTCCAGAGCGAGACCTCACAGGTTTGATCCTCATTTTAAAATTTCCTTTTGCTTTTTGCGTATAACTCCTGGCAGATTGTCATTTAGCAAAAACGAAATACATATTCGGAATCAGTATCAAATTCCGCGTCGAATAGTGGAAGTCGGATAGTATTTGACCGGCTCAACCAGTTGACCTTCCCTTGTTAGCTAGGTAAATGCCATGCCTATTTCAAATTGCCATTGTAAGTAAATTTATTTGAAAATTTCGATGAATTTACTAACTGCTGTCCGTTCTTGCATACTGAACGTTGATTGCATGCAAAATGAAATGTGGTTGATCCTTGGTCAAATAAAACGATTTTGCGCAAACAACATCATCGGGAAAAATATCCGGATCTCGTTTTGTTCTCAGCACAAAACCAAAGGAATCGTTCATCGGTTGTTTGGGGCGCCAAATTATCTAAAAATTAAACATTTTTTTGGTATTTGTGAATCTGTTGCACGCGGATTACCTAATTAGCATTTGTTTTGAAAATTTGCATTACATTAAATTCGCATTACATATAATATGTGCAAATATGCATTTGAAATCTGCTAAAAGGTTTCAAATGGCTTTTAAAGGCTAAAAGGCTTTTAAATTGCGCCTTAGGCGACGCCCATGCCAGCCCGTGATAGTAGGAGTATGAAACAAACTAATTTTATTAGGTTGAGGAAGAAAAACCACGTGATGCGTCATTCCCAGACCACACTCTTGCAACTGGGGGACCGGAAGCTACTAAGTGTTAGAGGTGTTTCCGAACGTTTTTAGAAAATTCATTTCAAACAGTTTATTAGGTTGAGGAAAAAGTTCTGACTCAGCTGCGAAAAACTCGATTTTTATCCATTTTTGCTGGTTTTTGCCGCTTATAGTGTTGTACCAACTGTTGTACCCTTGATCTTTGTATTCCAGATGAGTTTACAAGAAAAAGAGCTTCGAGTTTTGATCCGCTATTGCTGAAAATTTGAAGTTTAAAGTTCATTTGAAGAAGTTGAAGAAGCTTGCCAAGAGTTCTTTGTTTCGAAACCGAAGGAATGGTACTTCGATCAGATGCGAAAGCTTGCAGATCGATTGCAGAAAGTCGTAGGTAATAATGGGCTAGACTTTGAGGAATAAGTATTGTTATTTTTGTTATTAAAGTGCGCATAAAATTTGAATTTTTCACAGCTGAGTCAGGACTTTTTCCGACCAAAAACTATCTAGCCTTAATTTAATCAAGCAACAATATAATCTCCATCATTTTCATTACGACTTATAAAGTTTTCAAGCTTATTTGGAGTCAATCAGGAGTCAATCAGGAGCCAGGACTTTTTCCTCAACCTTGTATATGCAAATTTTCAAAACAATTTGCGTGCAACGGATTCACAAGTACCCATTTTTTATTTTTTAACATGAAAAGAACAATTTTATGTGCATGCTAGTTTGGCTAACGTTTATGGAAGATTCTGAATAATCATATCTATCTTATCATCTTTTAAGACCAATTATTTGTGTTAATTGACTTTTTTAAAAGCAACTAAAGTACAAATCCATTAACTAAGGCGATAAAAAATTGCGAACAAGTTTGGAACAGTAGGCAAAAGGGCAAGAGCCAAAGTTCTACTATCTATATGGGCTTTTAAGTTTTACTTTTTTTTCAGTCAGTTAAAAAGTTTAGAGAACTTTAAAGTTACGAATCTGTATCAAATGATAACCAACCCACAAACAATCGAGCTTCCAGCGAATCTCTTCATTTGTTGGTTCGGTAAAGCTAAAAACTTTTACCTTTTTTTAATTGAACTATCTACATTTTAAAGTGACCTAGCAATCCTGGTCACTCACCTAACATTTTGTGTGTAGTCTCCAACATTGCAAGTCTTTTCAGCACCTCGACTTCCCAGAAGTTGAAGTGTTCCACCATGCAGCTTGTCCACCCGAATGATTAGCATTCTCATGCTTGATTCCTGAATTAAGAAGCATCCAATTCACGTCTTTTCTCGGGTTTGCCGGCCCTTAAGCCCTCGGCAAATTTGGTTCGAAGATTAGAAAAGTATTATTCAACTCAAAACCATGGTTCTAAGCCTAGAGCGCCGAGACCTGAGCCTAGTGAAAAACAGTGCTCCACCTTTTGAAGGATAGTGCAAAATACTGCTCCAAAACGCTATTCGAGAAAAAACGGTATTTTCTATTCTGTGTATTTGCGTATTTGTGTACTTACAATCACAGCGCTAAACCTAGAGAGAAACCACTGTGCATCGGGAAACTGGGTGGGATCGTCGAGCTCCCACGGAAAGTTGAGCGATGTGGTCACTGTTGAATTGTCCAATTGGTCCGCGTATCCAATATTCAACAATTCTTTGCCTAAAAGGCTTTCATTTTTTTACTCATTTTTATGGCAATCACCTGGCATTCCAGATTGAAAAACAAGGCAATAAGAGCAGGATTGACTCGAAAGAATCGAGGTTACTGAGGGCACGGGAAAACGCGTTTCTGTTAACGCTAAAATTAAAATTTCATGTTGTTCCTTAGCGCTAATTTGATTTCAAATAAATAAATTGTGTTTTTTACCCAATGTCCATCAAATGGTTGTCCACATTTTGGGCCAGCCCCGGAGCTGATCCAAAAAACATTGAGTAACGAGCTGAGTCTATGCATGTGATGTCTTCCTATAATTACCATCTCTCAATCAAATAAAACATTTTGAAATTTTGTTTTTTTTTGAAAACTAACCTTCAAATTGTTGCACTGGGCCACTAAGCGCGAGCCAGCCGATGGGTACATCATGACAAAGGGGCCGTCGAGGCTGCAGTTGAAAATTTTATCTAGCTAATCAACTTTATGCAACACTTCATTAAAGTAAAAATATTATTTGATCTACCGAGATAGGTCTCCATTCGTCACAACGATGCCCACATAGTCTTTTGGGATCAGCACCATCTCCGGAATATACGTCGAAAAGCTTGCTGGTACGACAAAAGCTTTTTGTGACTCTGAAAACTCGAACATATTGAGTCTTCAACTGATCTTGAATGGCTACTCCCGCCCAAGGAAAGTTAATGTTAAATTGGGCAGTTTTTCACGTCTTAAGTTTGATTTTTAACTTTTTAAAATCATTCTTTTAGAATGTAATGTTTTCTATTAAAAACAAAAAAATATTTAGGATTGCTGTTAAATTTCAGAAAATACATGCAAAAGAAAAGAACGTAAGTGCTAAAATGCAATTGAACAGAACCTTTATATACTTTTTGCTCAAATCTCCACGATTTACGATGGAGGGGAAAGCAAAAATCGCGTTTTTCTTCATTTCTCAGTTGGAAACCTTGTTTTTCATATAGGAAATAGTTGTAGAGGAGACTAAAACGCATCGAATAATATATATTAGGTTGATGCAAAAGTCTTTTTCAATCTGGAATGCCAGGTGATTGCCATAAAAATGAGTAAAAAAATCAAAGCCTTTTAGGCAAAGAATTGTTGGATATTGTATACGCGGATCAATTGGACAATTCAACAGTGACCACATCGCTCAACTTTCCGTGGGAGCTCGACGATCCCACCCAGTTTCCCGATGCACAGTGGTTTCTCTCTAGGTTTAGCGCTGTGATTGTAAGTGGTAAAGAGTATTGGTTTGCTGGGTTGATGCATAAGTCTTTTCGTTTTTTTCGTACTTCTGTTAAAAGTAACAAATTCACCAATTAATCTATAGTTTGCTCTATAAAAAAAGTGTTTTTTTTGTTCAATTTGCATCTTTTTAAATGAATTTCGGTTCACTTTCAAGCAAATTCGAGAGTGAAAAACGCCTTTTTCGTAAAAATCTATAAAAAACTCTACGGAAAAATTGGCTGAATGAATTTCTCTGAAATTTTGGCGAAATATCAAACTTTTTTTTCTCTATCTTTTATCTATTGACACGAAGATAGGTTTTCTTTAGCTAAGGTGTCTAAACCGCATCATCGAGTTAGCCCTTTTTGACTACCCGACTTCATACTCTCAAGAAAATCCAGGCATTAAATATTTTTAAACCCGTTTTAATGTTATTTTGCAGAAAAATAATTGGTTTTTCTAATGAAATCAACCGTAGTTTAATTGGTGCATTTGTTGGCTTGAAACGGCAGACGAAAAAAAATGAAAAAGACTTTTGCATCAACCTAATAAATGACCGCGGAAAGGCAACTTTTAAGCTTTGAAAGTCAACTTTTAAGCCGGCGTCCCCCTTTAAACCTCACCGTTTATCCATTTCGAAACACGAAACGATAGCGCATACTGTACATCGACGAATTCGGTGTGACCTTCTTTTGCCTCAACAATCACTGCTCGCTTTTGTTCGAGTCTCATTGAACACGGGTAAAGTTGTTTAATCAAATCGGATGTATAGGGCCTGTGATCAAATACGAAATTTGAAATCTTTATCAGAAAAATTAGCATACATCGGATTACCACAAAGCATCGTCGGCTCAATGCCATCGATGAGAAATGGCCACGAATCGAGGCAATAATCGGTGAAATTTCGAGCGATTTTTGATTTGTACTGAAATTTTTCAACGATTCTTTGAGTGTCTGTGAATCTTCTATAAATTCATTCACATTTTCAAACCCAACACTTATTTGAACATCATCCGGCTCATTCTGGCAATCTCTTTGAGTAAAATCCATGAGAAAATCGCATTCATCACAGCCGATTATTGTGATTTTCTAGAAAAAATTTGCTTTCTTTCTTTGAGCATTAAAAAATTTGTTTAACAAAAAGCTATAAGGATAAATAAAAAGTTTATAATTATTACTTTTACAACTTTAAGTTTTATTAATCTTAAACACTTCAAATTCCACTTAAAATGCTCACTTTTGAACGTGCCAATGTGGCCCCGTGAATTGCGAACGATGGATTTTTTGGATTCAATTCGAAAATCGTTTTCTCTGCGCCACAAAACTTTTCGCAGAAGAAGAAAATTAACAATAAACAAATAGACAAATATTTATAGGTCATTTGACATAAACCATCAAATCTTCTTTAAAAATTGATTAGCTTCGTGTGCTCGAAAACTCTTCCAAAGTGTCGATAATCTCCATATCAGTTGTCAGCTTTGCGAATTTTGAATTTCCGGACAAATAAGAGGAAAACCTTTTAGGTTTCGTTCAGGGTTACGTCATTTTTTTTACGAAATCATATCTTTTTTGAGAAAAGAATGCAAAAAAAGCTTATTTGGGATTAAATTTTTTTTAGACGTTTTCAGCTGGTTAGTAGTCCTGGTATCGAAAAGTCTTGGTTAAAATAACCAATTTGTTTTTTGTTCTTTTTCTTTGTTGTTGCTTTGCTTTTTAAGCTTGAAAACTTCATAAGTCATAAGGAAAATGATGGAGATTATATTGTTGATTGGTTAAATTAATATTAAAATTTTTAGATGGTTTTTGGTCGGAAAAAGTCCTGACTAAGCTGCGAAAAATTCAATTTTTATGCACTTTAATAACAAAAATAACAATAATTATTCCTCAAAGTATAGCCCATTATTATCTAAGACTTTCTGCAATCGATCTGCAAGCTTTCGCATCTGGTCAAAGTACCACTCCTTCGGTTTCGAAACAAACAACTCTTGGAAAGCTTCTTCAACTTCTTCAAATCAACTTCAAAATTCAAATTTTCAGCAATAGCGGATCAAAACTCGAAGCTCTTTTTCTTTTAAACACATCTGGAATATAAAGATCAAGATTCGTACAACACTATAAGCGCGACAAACCAGCAAAAATGCATAAAAATCGAATTTTTCGCAGCTGAGTCAGAACTTTTTCCTCAACCTAATTAAATTACTTTATTTCATACTCCCACTATAAAATATCAAAAAATGAAAGAAATCTATGGTGAAATGAAGATTTACGGACATGAAAAAGTGTCGGATATTTCATATATGACAACCTAATAACTAAAATTTCAAAAATTCCTTCATGAGCGACGATGTACGCTTCAAGACGTGGTTGGAAGGCGTCAACTGTGACACGCAAGTAGGCAACATCGAGCTCGTCCCATGCTTTAAGGAGCGCTTTCTTTAACGAGTCAATTGTTCGATGTGGTTTAGCACACGCTTTAGCTTCTAGGCTCAGAAATTCCCATTTGGCGTGAGATGATCGTTCCGGGTTACGACGCAACCTCGCTCGCACTTTTTTGATATTGGATTGAATCACTACAGAACGCCGTTTCCTCGGCCATCTCTATCAGCATTTGTTCCAAATTCCTTGAAGCGTTCATCTTGTTCAGGAGCTACGTAGAAACTCCCAAATTTTAAGAAATTGTCAAAAGCCCCGTCGATGCAACGCTATGATCGAGTTCCGATGAATATTCAGCTTGGCCATCTCTAAAAAACACTATATAATCTCAGAAATTATATGAAATAACAAGGATAAACATGAAAAAAAGCAAAAGATATAAAATAAGAACATAAAGGTGGCACCAAATGGTCACAGATAAAGCTGACATCCCAGGTCTATAGTTATTGCATACCCAGTATTTCTTGAAATAACCCTCTTTTTGGGGTGGTCAAAAGTTTGGAAACACTTACGAAACAACAACATTTATCAACATTTATTTAAAAATAACAAGTCTGAATGTTGACTGAATAATATTTTGTCATATTTTGACTGAAAAGTTGGCTTTCAAACACAAAAATAATCAACTGATTTCATCAAAATTCAGACAAAGAATTCAAAAATACATTTCATTTTATAAAAATGAATTTCCTTTTATCTCGTCTCTTTTTTATCGTTCTCTTCATCGGGAGCATCTTGATTGGATTGAATGAAGTGAGCAAATTTGATGTCAAACAAAATAAGTAACATAAATGTTGAATGAGATTATTGGATTCAAGTGATTTGAGTTTACATTCAATAGTTCATTAGGCTGATAGATTCATAAAATTATTCTTGATACTAGAACAATTTCTCCGTTCTCACTATCAAAAGAAATCCAGTACACAGAATTGCCGTGGAACGAATCTTTAAAACAATTTTTGCCCTTCTATAACCAAAAATCTTTTGTTGAGCATCAAAACCAACAAATCCTTTATCTTTAACTGAAGCCATTCACTAGATAATTTTGATTAATAGTGTAAGATAGAAAATGATTAGTAGTAAAGCAAATTCTTTATCATATTACAAGATATTCAGACATTAATCTACTCTAATCCATTTTTATATTCTGCACTATTAATCAGGTGGAACTAGCTCTAAAACCGATAAACTTTTGCTCCCAGTAACTTGTCTAGCCCACGAAACTTTTAAATTGATTAAGTTGACCAAATTTTAACCTATCATTTGATCTTAATGTCTAAGCAATTCAGGGATGCATTTGGGTAAAGAGAGATAATACTTGTGGATTGATGACTAAATGGAAATGCTTGAAAGCTGACGAAAGCTGTTTTCCGGAATGGAGTTTTTTCTGGTTTAAAGGGAATTGTTGGGTATGCGTTCCATAAATTGATTTCTTTTGTTTTGGTTAAATAAATTTGAATTTAAGAAATGTGAAAATGAGCTTGTTTTTTTGGAAATTCGCAATATAGCAAACATTTGTATCACTTTAAATTTGAAATTTGGCGAAATGAAGCTTTCCCTAGAAAATTATTTATTTGAGTAGCATTTTATTCAACTTGTCAGCTCCGAGCCAAACTGATATTTTAGTTACTATTGTTATTATTGAATGATTTGTCTATTCTTATGCAAATGTGTTCTCCCCTGTGCTTGTCCCTTTTATTGCCGAGAAGGGGCGGTCCCTGGGATTGCCTAGGAGGACAAGTGAGACTCTGATTTGGAGTCCCCCCTTCCCCTTACACTCATTTGTAATCTATTCGTCTTATTGTACTACTGTAAATAAAGATACATATCTTCCGGGTCTATGCAACTGCAGTACAGGTCGGTCATTTCACAGGGACTCCCCTCTAATACGTTGGAGGAGTTGAGTTGGGTTGTCGGGGTGTTAGAGATGGCGGGATATCAAAAGGGATCCACTCTCTTTAACTTAACCCAAATTCTAGTCCATCTTCGTTTATACCTAGGAACGAATAAACTAAAGAACTTTCACATTGCTCTATGGAATCCAAATCTTCAGATTACCGCCACTTTTTGGCAACCTAGAGGTTTCAGTCACTTAGTAGCCAGTACTACATTATAATAGACTTGTTGAGTGTTCTGAACCAGGATTTTCTGTTTGTTTTTAAGTTGAAAGCTTCTAGAAGCCTCTTTGAGCCTTTTTTACTAACAGAACTTTTTATATTGTCCAACTTTTTCCCAAAAATTATTAAAAAATAATCATTCCTTCAGTTGGCAGCTTCAATTTGCACTTTTTGGACTTTTTATAAAGATTATTAGATTGTTAAAAGTTAAAAGATACACATTTTTGTAAGCATATTGATTTTTAGACTTTAATTGGCTTCAAAATCAAATTCTAAAGCCATTCTTTAGATCACTGATGGATCGATTAAGTGCTTAATTCTTGAATTCTTAAAATTTTCATTTATTCCTAAACCAACCTTATTGGTGTGAAAGCTGTTTTTTGGCGTCAAAGGTTTTGAAGTTTTTTTGAAGATTTTCTTGATTACATGACCTTCATAAATGAAAAATTCCTTACCACCACAACAACAAATTTCAATTTTGTTTTGCTGTTCATTTAAAGTTCATTTTTTTACAAGAACTTTAGATTTTTTAAGTATGGATTTTATTGATCCATCATAATTGATCTATCATCATCATATCCATCATCATCAAAAAAAACAGCGTTCACACCTTTCCCCTTCCTGGATTCAGTTTCTTCAAGGGATAGTGCTTCGTCAAAGTCCGCATTGGTTTTCTTGATGACTCTGCGTGAGATGGTGAGATCAGTTTACTCTAAATGTCTTCACAAAGTGTTTGAAAACTCCGCTGTCAGACAGATTTGAATCTATTTTATAAAATCATTTATTGCAATATTCATTTTTCCATGAAGGTTCTCGCACGATTGAAAAGATCAGTCATTCATTGCTCGAATTATAACAAGAGACTGGTTGACAGCTGAACAAGAATGAGATCGAGAATCTTTTTGCATAAGTTTTATGTTAATGTGACAAACTTTGGGCCAGTGTCTCGGCAATTTCTGTTCGGATTGTTGAGTTCTGTTTGTTCATCAAAGTATAAGCTGTGGTCTGGACTTCTAAATAAGATTGTTTTATAAAGATTTGTGAAAAAGACTAACAGATTTGAGTAGCTAATAGCTGATCTTTTACCTTGATTTTTGCAACATCTGGTGCTCGGTTTTTGTGGAAAATCGAGGGATTGATCCTGAAAAATTGTGATCTTCTGTTTTCAGAGGTTTTTTTAATTTTATCAAATGATATCTAAATAAAGAACAAGCTTACCTTTGAGCCAACTGGGTAAACGATCGGAAAAATGACAAACAATTCGCTGATATCAATCATTTTTGAAAAGTTTTTCTGAATTTGCCCCAACTATCCGATTTTAAAGCTTTTATAGAGGGAATTCGGGAAGTTTATTTCATTTTATTTCCTTTTTTTCAGATTCAACATTCAATTTTCCATGACTTTCCATGAAAACGAGGATATGAAAGGAAAAATCTGTGTTTTGACAAGTTCTGGGAATCAAATTTAGAATGCTATGATGGCTTTTTTTGCCAAATCATGAAATGGATTTGAAAAAGTTTCATTCAGCCATAATGCAAAAATATTTAGAAGATTATTCCAAGCCGAACCTAATTTCGCATTCGTTTTTTAGCCGTCATTCGCTGATGGTTCTGAAATTCAGTCTATATGTCGTAGCCGCTTACGAAATTCAGCCGCTAACGAATGAGGGTATTTCCGAGCATCCAATCAAAAAGTCACCCAGATAAAAAATGTTCATAATACATATATTTTATAATAAATTTTTGAAATTAGCTCATTTGGTTCAGTAGAAAATTTTTTTTGAGCCCCCAAAGTTTAGGTTCAAAAATGCCCTAAAATGGCTATAAAAAATTTTCTACTCAGCCAAAAAACTTGCCTAATAGCTCATTTTGTAGCCAATTTTATGTAGTTTCTTAAAGTAAAGCCATCTAAAACAATTTTTCGTTGAAAATAGGAGAAAGAGGGCGAGGAACAAATTCAGGGCAATCCTCAAATGTGAAAACAGCGACCGAGTTCAACTGAAGTCGTTCCTCGCCCTCTTTCTCCTAGCTTTGAAAAACAAATGTTCAATGTAGCTTTACTTTAAGAAACTACATCAAATTGGCTACAAAATGAGCTATTAGGCAAGTTTTTTGGCTGAGTAGAAAATTTTAGGGCATTTTTGGACTTTGGGGGCTCAAAAAAAATTTTCTACTGAACCAAATGAGCTAATTTCAAAAATTTATTATAAAATATATGTATTATGAACATTTTTTATGTGGGTGACTTTTTGATTGGATGCCCGGAAATACCCTCATTCGTTAGCGGCTGAATTTCGTAAGCGGCTACGACATATAAACTGATAATGTCTAACTGTAGACAAAATTTCAGAATCATCGATCAAGAAACAGCCAAAAAAACGAAGGTGGAATTAGGTTCAGCTTAGAATTTTCCTATCACAAACTGTTTTTAACCTATCAAGCCTATCACAGGTCTATTACAAGCTGTTTTTAATGTCAGCTTCTTGAAAAAGTTATATCTGCAGAATTTCTGCATGGTTTTATGATTTCTAATATCTGGTGAACTATCCATTGCGTACTTTCCAACAAAAAATTATTTTTATTAGCTTGCTTTGTGATGAAGAGAAGCCATATAGAGTCGTTTATAGTGGTCATATAAAAGCGACTAGTTGCTGTTATCAGTGAAAATTTTTAGAATCAGCTCATTAACTTTGAGAAGAAAAAGCTTCCAATCTTTGAAAAAAACGAGCTAGCATTTCTTTTCTAATGAATCGATTCATATTTTTGTTCTTTCTGACAGTAACCAGTTCATTGGCTGTTCAATGTTACTCTGATGTAAATGTTGGAGGTCTTTCTCATACAGGACAGGTAAATTTTTGAGTGGGAAAGCTTAAATTGGATTGAAATTTTTTATTTAAAGTGCCAATCTAGGTTTGAAATTGAATTGATCCATTCATCCAATTCAAACAACTCTAACAAAGTGATCAAAAAGATCTATCTATGGCTAGTTTTGTAGGGCTTGATGAGATCAAATTTTTCTCTTGCCAACTACTTTTAAGACATGAGTTGATTGTCCTAAACTTCTTACATCAACACCAACAGACCTTTTGATAAATTTCTGATATGGATTCGGTTCATCCAACTCTACAAAACTAGTTATATTGGGTTGGTGAATTGAAAGCTGCGGGCTATTGTCATATGTGACCGTTTGAGCACTTTCTTCAAAAGAAACCCATTTTGGTGTCAATGGAAAAGTTGTAGAGAATCGAAAATCAAGCTTATATCCAAATTTTCAGAACGATTCAAAAACTGGTTTTCAAGAAATGCGAAATTTACGAATTTTCACAAAACTTGCATTTTAAGCGAAACTACTGAGTGTATCTTTTTGGAAATTTGGCTATAAGCCTAATTTTTGATTCTCTACAACTTTTCTATTGACACCAAAATGGGTTTCTTTTGAAGAAAGTGCTCGAACTGGGACATCTCCGGTCCTCCATTTTTGAGTCTCACACTTGTCTCACACACAAACCAAAATCCTACTACGAAAGAGGAATCCGCAAATTGCCTGTAAAATGGGCAGAAGTCGCCAATAATAATGGAAATTATTTGGAATGAATTCATGGTTTTATGTTGAATAAATTTTAGTTCAAAGTCCCGCAGTTTTCAATTCACCAACCCAATATTTTGCAGCTAAAGCCTCAAAGCTCCTGAAGAAGAATGGGCCCTCCAAGTCAAAGATCGTTCTCCTCCACGATAACGCGCGCCCTCATGTTGCAAAATTGACTAGCTCTAAAATAAATAGCCTTGTTTGGGAACTTTTGGCGCATTCCCATACAGTCCGGACCTTGCCCCTTTTTATTACTATTTATTCCGGATCATAGTAATGAGCTTGCGGGAGAACACTTCGATTCTGAAGAAGCAGTCAAAAATTGGCTTTGAAAGTTTTTCGATTCAAAACCACAATCCTACTACGAAAGAGGAATCCGCAAATTGCCTGTAAAATGGGCAGAAGTCGTCAACAATAATGGAAATTATTTGGAATGAATTGATGGTTTTATGTTGAATAAATTTTAGTTCAAAGTCCGACAGTTTTCAATTCACCAACCTAATAGATTGACCACTTTGAGTTTGAAGTTTGAAAGGATTGATCCAAGGACATTTCCTGGGCTGGCCACTTTTCCTGATTCAAGTCATTTTAAAGATTAAAGATATTCAGCTTAGATCTTCATCACAATATCATTTTTAGCAAAAAAAGATCGATTGTGGATCGAGCTGCAAATACTGTCTGACAACCATGGCTTTCACCACGGATCCTCAGTGAGACTCTGCATTTAAAATAAAAATTTAAACCTTTATTCACTTTCAGAGGCTCAGCAAATCAAACATTTTGGGATTGTGGATGCTCGGATCCGAAAAATATCGTTTGTACAGTTAGTTTCAGAAGATTTTTTGAATTAGAAGATTAGAATTAGAATAGAATTTTAGTAAAACCATTTACTCTTTGTTATTTAATTCGCAAAGTTTAATTTTCAACAACTTTTATGGTTGAACACAAGATGCAAACCTTTTGGAAAGCCTAAAACTGAAAGCAATTTCAAACTTAAGCTCTCAACATTGCATAATTTGTAGGAAATTGTTTTTTTGATCAACCAGATTCTTACTTTAACGTTTTCTTTAGGTTCTTTTGATGAATTGGGCTTAGTTTTCATACTTCTCTGCAAAATTTCAACAACTTGTTTAGTTAAAAATTATATAAAGTCGAATTTCGATATAAAAAACAAATACCAACATGAGTTGCAATCTAAATAATATTTAAAACTAGGATACTTGTCGGCTATACATCCACATAGAATCCACAGACTCAACTCGGTTAAGCAAGAAGCTGACAACTTGTGAGAGGTGATTATGTTCAGTGAAGTAGAGTGCTCGTCTGAAGTGATCAGTCGATCAGTCGAACGAAAATCGATAGCCGAGAAGACTCGCATGGGGATGCTTAACCGAGATGAGTCTTTGTGGATGTATAGCTGACAAGTACCAAAGCTAGTTTGTAGTTTGTAGTTTGTAGAGGCTGATGTCAGTCTAGAACTGAGACTTCTATGATTGACTTTACAATACTTAAAATTAATATTCAATTTCAGGATGCAGGCCGAACATCTAATGAAGGCTATGGTCCAGGAGGAATTTATTACAAAGAAGAGAATATTTGCTGCAGGGGAGAACTTTGCAACGGAAATCAACAAAAAACACTGGGATTCGTGGTTGGATTGATGATTTTTTCAATCATCAAAAATATTTTATAAATTCTCATTATTTTACACTTCAATCTGATCAGTTGAATGTTTTTCTCTGTCTTTAGTCGAATAAATTTGAAATGTTTGTTATCAGCAAAATTTTTTGAGCAGCTTATTTAGATTGAGACGAAGAGATTTACAGCTTTTCAGCTGAAATCCTGTTAGTGTTTTTTCGTGTTTTTCCTGACTTTCGCCAGTTCTTTTGCAATTCAATGGTCCTCTGATTATCGTAGTTGGACTTGGCCAAGATGATGACCAGGAAAAGATGGCCAGTCCAAGCTCTGGGTCCAATTTTGAAAAGAATTTTATCTTCAAACCTTTATTTTTAAATACCGTATTTTCTCTAATAGTAGTGCACCCTGGCGAGCCGAGTTGATGACTATTTTACGGTTTCCAAGCTTTTGCAGAAGCTCAACACTCAAATCCCCCACTAGATCTCATCGTCAGCTACATTTTCCGACCCCACATCGATAGGTTCTGATAAGCGGTTCTCGAGATTTCGAGGAATTTAGGCGACGCTCAGGGTGCACTACTATTAGAGAGAATCCGTATTCTTCGTATTCATTATGGGAAGTGTTATCGGTAACAGAGAGATATAGGTGTTAGATCAAAAAAATGATCACTAGATTGTCCGAAAAAGCCAGAAAAATCGGCTCTAGCCTAATAGATTAGTTTTTTCAAAATAACCATCTTGATACATGTTAGAATAGCTAAATTATTTCAAAATATCGTGATCATTTCGCTAATACATAGCTACTTAATGAAGCCCAATCCAGTAAGCGATAAGAAATTTGCGTTTTAGATTACGGCACTGACTTGATTGGGCACAAAATTTGCAAACAAAATTTCTGTCTTCGTACTGTAGCAACATTTCAGCCATCGTATTCGTATCACCCCAGCGAGCCGAGTTGATGACTATTTTACGGTTTCCAAGCTTTTGCAGAAGCTCAACACTCTAATCCCCAACTAGATCTCATCGTCAGCTACATTTTCCGACCCCACATCGATAGGTTCTGATAAGCGGTTCTCGAGATTTCGAGGAATTTAGGCGATGCTCAGGGTGCACTACTATTAGAGAAAATACGCTTATTACACTTATTATACTTATTACGAGATTTGTTCAACTTTTTACCTAGCCAGTGGTCAATGAGAAAAAATTGTTTAAAATAAAGCACTTCATCGAAAAGGTACAAGATATTGACCCAAAAGAAGAAATTAATGAAAATGCTGATCAAATAGGAGAAAATCCTGTTGGTTAGAGTGA
Source organism: Mesorhabditis belari (assembly GCA_958450365.1). NCBI lineage: Eukaryota > Metazoa > Nematoda > Chromadorea > Rhabditida > Rhabditidae > Mesorhabditis > Mesorhabditis belari. The sequence continues at coordinate 4,046,731 of CAUEEP010000736.1, forward strand.
AGAGAGAACTGGTAAGCAACTGGAAAATGTCTAATTATTATTTTAAATGGAAATCTTTATCTTTAACATTAGCAAAGCGTCTGCTCGAGACTTTTCCACATCGTTTTAGCTAAAATGAACTGTTGAGGCAAAGAACGTCATAGAAACATTTGATTTTTTTAAATGATTGGAATTTGAGTGATGTTTTCAACATAGTTAACTTTTCGACGTCTTGAAAAACCTATTATTAGCTTTTTTTCCTCAAGACAAACTTTATCCTTGCCGTCTTTCCACTGATTTCCCCGTTCACTTTCGGTTTCCTCAAAAATGCAATAGCTAGCAGGCTAAATTGAATCTTTTGTGTTGCAAATGAACAAGGTTTTACAAAAATCGACTCACCTGCTAATAAATGCATAGATTTGTGTTAAAGTCTTATATAAAAGTACAAAAATGGCAGCAATAGTTTTGTCTCTTGTGATAAAACCAACAGCAATTTCGACAATTAGCATAATGGTATTGCTGAATAAAACCATCAATGAGTTAACAAGCATCTAGAGTGAAATTAGATCGATCAAATAAAATCTTCTCACTTGGATCATCAGCAATTGTTCGGCTTGTGAAACTTTTCCTTTGGTTTTTAACTGAAAATTCTAATAGATTGTTACAATATTAGTTTCGCATAAATAAAAAGTAAAAAAAGAGTAATTTAAAAAGTATAAAAGGCTCGTCAATCATCATTTCTTTATATCCCTATCTTTTTCAGTCTAGAGATCATTTGTTGGATGGCTTTAGTTTAACACAGTTTAGCAATACATTGTATTGGGTTGATGACTGAAAACCGCGGGACTTTGAACTAAAATTTATTCAACATAAAACCATCAATTCATTCCAAATAATTTCCATTATTATTGACGACTTCTGCCCATTTTACAGGTAATTTGCGGATTCCTCTTCCGTAGTAGGATTTTGGTTTGTGTGTGAGACAAGTGTGAGACTCAAAAATGGAGGACTGGAGATGTCCTGGAGATGATCAGATGAGCACTTTCTTCAAAAGAAACCCATTTTGGTGTCAATAGAAAAGTTGTAGAGAATCAAAAATTAGGCTTATAGCCAAATTTCCAAAAAGATACACTCAGTAGTTTCGCTTAAAATGCAAGTTTTGTGAAAATTCGTAAATTTCGCATTTCTTGAAAACCAGTTTTTGAATCGTTCTGAAAATTTGGATATAAGCTTGATTTTCGATTCTCTACAACTTTTCCATTGACGCCAAAATGGGTTTCTTTTGAAGAAAGTGCTCAAACGGTCACATATGACAATAGCCCGCAGCTTTCAATTCACCAACCCAATAGTTTCGCATAAATAAAAGGGAAAAGAGTAACTTAAAAAGTATAAAAGGTTTGTCTATCATCATTTCTTTTTATCCCTATCTTTTTCAATCTAGATATCATTTGTTGGAAGGCTTTAGCTTAACACAGTTTAGCAATACATTGTATTTTTTCTATTTTTCGTTTATATGAGAGCAAAACCTGTGGTTTTCTAGGGTGGGGATTCTAGATCGAGTATCAGTTTTTCATAAAAAGTGCTTTAGTTTGAAATTGGTCCCTATCGTCTAATAGATCAGACAAAGAAACAAAAAAACAACAACGAAAGATAGACAAGTTTCGTTTTGAATGTGTTTAACGAATGAGTAATCGAGAATTGAATGGCCAACTACTAAGAAAATACCCAAACAATTACCCAAACAAACCCCAACTCACCTTTTTCAACTTTCTATATGTGAAAAAGTCCAATGCGCACATTGCAATCGGTAGTACACCGAGAAATTCTCCAATTCGGTAGATAATTGAATTATTTATGAAATAATTAATCAAAAAACAAGATATTGCAGTGATGAGATAGGGGAGAGACAAATGAAGAATCGGCCATTTCTTGATTTTATAGAAATAAAGACCATCAAATGAAAGAGCAAAGTAACGGCTGAAAAGAGGAACTTCTGATATTTTATTGAACATATCCAAAAGCCAAACCTTATTGATATGAATAGTTGACAGAAAAGGGTCACATTAATTATGTTGATTGTCTGGTGTTCAAAGAAGAGTAGCCAATAGACAAGAGAAGAAGGGCAACTAAAAAAATTGGCTAAAATGAAACAACTCAGAGAAGAGATGGAAAAGCCGAGAAACATTTTAGGATACTTATTGTAAATCTTCTAAACTCTGTTGGCTTGTTTTGTCCGTTTTATTTGGACAAGAAAGCTTAAACCTAAGGTCTCACCCAAGAAAACTGGGATAGGGATCGAAGGATCTTAGGATAGGGATCGAACCATCAAGCTCTGGGCTAGAGTTTAGTGTTCTGTCGCTTAACTACAGGGTGCGCCATAATTGTCGCAACAAGATAAAGGTCTGATTTTAAGGCAAAGCAAAAAAAGAAAAATTTTTAACTGATAACATTCATTGTACATTAACAATTATAAATGAACTATCAAATTCGAATTGGCCACCATTAGCATTTGAGCAGGCTCGCAGACGTTTTGGGAAGGCGGCAACGGTGGCGACAAAATAGGCTGGATCGAGCTCTTCCCACGCTTTCAACAGTGATTTCTTCGAGCTTTCGATGTTTTGTGGGGCTTTGAACAAGCTTTGGCTTCTAGAATCGAACAAACTGAGAAATCCATTGGGAGAGCTAGGTGGCCACTCAGAAAAAGAAATCAGGTCCGGGAAGTTATTTTGGCAGAACTCTGCATCTGATCTCAATTTTCGATTGTTTTTAGCGGCATTCGAAAGAAGTTGAGCCTTGTTTTTCATGTAAGCAGTAAGTTTGAGCTTATTTTTGACGATCCGAGGTAGTGAAGTTCTTGAAATCGTCATCTTCTTTGTCGTTTGCCTTATCGACTGGTTTGGCTTCTTCCAAATTGGGTCCCTCACTTGCTTGATGTTTGTCTTTGCCTTTGTCTTTGCGTCTACCGCTTCTTGGTGCATCAGCAATTGTTCCCGTAGCTTCGTAGCCTTGAATACTGCGGAAAATGACACTTCTGTTGACTTTAAGACGCTTATGAATCTCCGGTGCCGACTCCTCGCTTGTGCAATTCGATTGTCGATGGGGATTTTCCAAAGTTTTTAAAAAACAACACATTTTATATGAAAAAAGTTTTGATTATATTCCAAATAAAAGAAAACCAGAAATGAAGCTTAAATCAACGAGTTATTGTTCATGAACGCGCGTGGCGACAATTATTGTTGCACCCTGTAAAGTTGCAAAGCGTTAGGAACGTTGAGGAGGCCTTTAGTGCTCGCCTTTAGGACGGAATGCTCCTTTAGTGTGCCCAACTGAAAGTCAAGTTGACTTAAACAAGTTAAACACATCAAGTTACTGATTTGGAAGAAGATAATAGCAAATGCAGGCACCAGCTTCAAAGAAAGACATTATAAGTCGGTTGATGCTCTCGGCTGTGGCAAGTAATCTAAAGTTGAAGTGTAGTTTTTCCGATCAATTGGTCATATTTCAAATGAAATTGGTTAGCTTTTATATTGTGATTCTTGGTTAGATTTCTTATTGTGAGCTTCTTTTGATTAATTTTGTGAAATCGAAAAGGATTACGGTAGAAATTGACTAAATATCTTGAAAAAGGATGGACTTGTTTACTCGTAGGCCGTTTTCTATCAAGTACTATCAAACGGAAAAGCTTATTTCTATTTCTCAATCTCACCGAATCGGCCATGTCAATTGATCATTCATTATTGAGAAATAGGCACCGAATGGACTCAAAATAAATATCAAAATGCAAATCTAAATTTTTTTTCAACTTAACAAGATTTCAATGATTTATGACATTTATTTATCAATAATTTCTTAATCTATCTGTCCGGATTTGAGAAATAACCGAAAGTTTTCAACAGGTGTCAGTCAAAGCTCACAAAGTGACCCAAAACAATGTTTGTTTCAAAAAAATTTCGGGTCTATTGACCCTGTTCTATTCTATCTCGGTAGATGTGTAAGGGATGACTTTGGTATGAGATATCCCATGCTGTTTCCATCGTATTCACCCATTCTCCAAGATCCTCAGCTAAGGAAGCAGAACTTCAGTTGAGCTCACACTCGTGCAAGCATGTTAACGGACCGTGGCGGACCGAGCCGGCTCGTTGGATGCTATGAAATTTGAGATGGTTAAATTTATGGATATTCATTAGCTCTATCCATTGAACCAAGTTCACAGAATCCAACGACCCAGCCCACCATGGTCCTTTTTTGGTGGACTAGTCCGCTAACATGCCTGCATAATATACATGAGCCACTACAAATTACAAAATGACGAACTGTGAAAATACAAACGGTCATAACATTTTTCTCGTTGAGTATTTTCCAAAATTTTAAAAAAAATTAGAGAAACTCGAGAGCTTTTGAATGGTACCAAGTTTATGCAGAAATAGAAATAAATAGTTCAAGTTTGCAGCTGTTTTGTGTAGAGTACGAAACACGACTCGTTTAGGATATTGGAGATTTAAAAAAAGGATATTGAAGGATGGGTGAATACAATGGAACAGAATGGGATCTCTAATACCAAAGTCATCCCCACGGTCCATTTTTAGCCGACCGATCGTTAGCATGCCTGCACTCGTACAAGGGCCACTCATGCCTTATATCTTGCCCTTATCTCATCCAAAGAAGTTCAGTCTCTATCTAGTTTTAACCCGATCTATTGGGTTGGGGAGAATGAGTCGGCACCGAAATTTAAAGAAACTTTTTGCACCCATAAAACCTTCTTTAAATACACGTTTTGTTTCATCAAAATGGTCCACTATTTCTTTACAAAATGGCTTTTGAGAGATTCCACAAAGCTTTTCTTTCGTGGAGTTTATCAACTTCCAAACGCAGCTGGTTAAAATGGCAAAGAGTCCGACTCATCATTTGAACAGTTTCTTTCACATAAACCTTCTTTGGTGTTTATATAAAAAAAGATAGAGCACACTCAATTACATAAGTTACCAAATTTTCAGGAAGATCCCTCCAACCGTTTACTCTAGATGACAGTTTATCGATTTTGTGAAAAAAATGATCCTTTGTTGAGTTGAGGCGCTGTTTGAGTTCTCTTTTAAATATTATTTTGTAGAGAATTAGTTACCCTTCTACGGATATCAAACGCATATCATTTGACAAAGTCTGCTATAAGTTTTAGAAATTTCTTTCATTTTCGGCGCCGACTCATTCTCCCCAACCCAATAGTTCAACCTCAATCAAATCCCTCATTTCTCCGAACCCTCCAACCTCCTATCTCCACTCACCACCATTCCAATCAGATCTTTAACCTCCTGAAATTTATTCAAAAATCCATATTATACGGAGTGTCACCAAATGGAATCGAATTGAAAATAAAAAGCAAAATATAGCTGAGTGCTAAAATTTTGTAAATAACAACTTTTTGAAGAGATCTTCAAACCTATAAGAATCGTTGTCATCATTGGGATTTCAAGGATTTCAAGGACTTTTCCCATTTTTCAGAGGCTAAGAAGAAATGGAATGAAATTTGGAAAAGATTTGACTTTTTTGAATATTCTCCAATTTCAGGACGAAAATTGAGTTTATATTGCTAAGCGCTAAAATTGACAAAAAAAACTAGAATGATTAATCTTGAAAGACTCAAGATCAATTCTTATTCTGAAATCTCTTACGTTTCTTTTGCGATTTGATTACGAAATAATTTGATTTGGAGATTTTTGGCGGGGAAAATTGAAGCTGTTTCTTGAGAAATTTGTACTCAAAAAGTTAACTCTTTGCGTAAATCTGGGATTTCGAATGAATGAGGCGTCTAAAAAGAACGTCGAGTCAACAGCTTGATTCTGAGTAATGAATGTTTAGATTTAGTTCTCTTATCGATCTTTCATTCAATCAGAATAAAATTTATATGACCATAGGCAGAATTTCATTAAGATCTAAAAAGCAAAATAACCAGCAAAAACATGAAATTTGAAGGAAGTTATTCATGTAATCCTGCAAATTTGAGGGTTAACTAAAGAGACTTTGAGAATTTGACCCGAAGCTTGCGATTCTTTTGCAGAGATCAGTGTCTTATGAGCAGAACGTCGACCGTCGACCGTCAAAAATCCAAATCCGCGTAAACGACGTTGTACTGTCTTTGAACTAATTTCCTTTTTGCCTTTGTCAGGCAAATCGGCGTAAATCTCGACCGATGACTTCTTTGGGTCAGCCTTTGAAGAGTTTTCATTTGCAAACCATCTCGTTTTGTCGTCTTTCTGTGTCTTCTATGCTTATGAGCATTTGCTGTTCCAGTTCGAGCGTATCTTTTTAAAATTTTTGATACAGTACTCTTTGAAAGGCCAAGAGATCGAGCGATAAATGTCTGCTTCTGCCTATTTTGGTGCATCCATACAACATCTTCGCGTTTCTCTGTTGAAGTCTCTTTCTTGCTGTCCATCTATAAAAAAAGTTAAAATAATTAGTAGAGGCTTAAAAAGATACAAATAGAACAAAAAAGTAATATACTTGAGACTTTGATGAATTTCCAAATTTATGTCCTCTGGGTTTATAGATAAATGCATTAAAAATAATAGTTTTCAAAAAGTTCAGCAGTTCTGTCTATGGATTATTACGTGTTTTTTAGGTCTACATATTTTCGCATACATAAACATACCGAATCAGATTTTACTAAGAAAATTTTTTTTAGAAAAAAACAATAGTTTCCAAAATTATGTCCGCTACTGTATATAATGATCAACATTTTCTATCAACACATTTGAATTGTAGTTTATAAGGTCCAATTTGCACTTAAATATAGATATTTTCACCTTCATTGATCTAAAAATTTGAAAGTATACCTGCAAACAAAATTATAACAAAGACAAGCAAGCTTTTTGGTAACATTGCCAGAAAATATTGGGTTGGGGAGAATGAGTCGGCGCCGAAAATCAAAAAAAATGTCTAAAACTTCTATTCGACTTCGTCAAATAATATGCGTTTGATATGAGTAGAATGGTTAACTAATTCTCTACAAAATGACATTTAAAAGAAAATTCAAACAGCGCCTCCGCTCAAGAAAAAGCCATTTTTTCACAAAAACTACAAACTGTCATCTAGAAAAAACCATTGGTGGGATCTTCCTGCAAATTTGGCAACTTAAGTAATTGAATGTGCTCTATCTTTTTTATATAAACACCAAAGAAGGTTTATGTGAAAGAAACTGTTCAAATGATGAGTCGGACTCTTTGCCATTTTAACCAGCTGCGTTTGGAAGTTCATAAACTCCACGAAAGAAAAGCTTTGTGGAATCTCTCAAAAGTCATTTTATAGAGAAATAGTGGATCCTTTTGATGAAACCAAACGTATGTTTAAAGAAGGCTTTATGTGTGCAAAAAGTCCCTTTAAAGTTTCGCGCCGACTCATTCTCCCCAACCCAATAGTATAATGTTTAAAAAATTCAAGCAATTTTTATGCAACCTTAATGAATCATTTACAAACAAAGACATTTTGCAACAAAATGCTTTCTTTATTCAACAAAGATCAGCTTTAGTCAGAGTCCGAGAGGAGGAAGTCAGAGTCAGATTTCACTCTGTGAGTGTACAACAAAGATCTGTGCTGATCTTTGTTGAATGTTCACTCACAGAGTGAACTCTGACTCTGACTTCCTCCTCTCTAACCCTGACTGATAAAAATCGTTGTATAAAAATCGCTTGAATTTTTTAAACATTATACTATTTTCTGGCAATGTTACCAAAAAGCTTGCTTGGCTTTGTTATAATTTTGTTTGCAGGTATACTTTCAAAATTTTCAGATCAATGAAGGTGAAAATATCTATATTGAAGTGCAAATTGAACCTTATAAACTACAATTCAAATGTGTTGATAGAAAATGTTGATCATTATATAAGTTGAATATGATATGATATAGATATTGATATTGAATATGATATAGATCCTGAAGCTGGACTAAATAAATATCAAATCAAAGCTTTTTTAGATAAAGTTCTCCTGTAACACATTGTTTTTTTTCCCTTTTCAGTCCCACTCACCTCTTCTCGAAGACACGAACTTGTGCCAGACTGTACGCCAGAATGTGGAAACATCAACGTTTGCTGCAAATCGAAAGGTTTTGATGCACCTGGGTATTGTCATCAAGGCAATGCGGTGTGTACAAATTATGGAAAAGGTTGGTAAAAATGTTGTAAGAAAAGAGAATCTTTGGCTCTTGGGTGAAAGGCGGGTATAAGTTTTAAGTTGTTGAGCTTTGAAGACTCGTAACTTCTCATAGAGTTCACATTTTGTCTTACTAATTTTATATTCTTGTAGATGACAGTTCAGGCTTCAATTTGATATCTAATAGAGGTTGATAGAGATTTTCAGTCAAGAGTAAGCAAAGGTGTCAAGGCCGATTTCTTGTTTTGACACGTTTGCTCAACTCCCCTTTTGTTTTCTCAGAAGTGAAGTGTCCAATCTAACTCTAATAGGACTCTAAAAATGTTTTCAATCAATTCAGCTTAAAATTTAATCCTAGAGAACCCATTTCATTTGAGTAAAACATTTAGAAAAGGGCGTAACTGAGGTCAAACCAAAAGTGTTCCAACTTTACCCTCACCTTTATATTTCAAGGATTTTTTTCTTCTGCATTGACTTTGAAGATTTCCCAGATTCTCAACATTTTTAGATAAAGCCCGATTCAAGGCGTTTCGCAATCAAAAATGCGATGGTCGATGCAGTACAATTGTTGAATGTTGTGAAGATCAGAAAGGCTACAAGAATGGAGGATTTTGTGTCGAGAATCAAGCATTTTGTCTCAAAGAAGTGAAGAAGGGAGGCTGGTTTATTCCACCAATTACCCTTATCGGCGCCTCATTTGGGTAACTAAATGAAATAATGATGAAATCTATTTTTATTTCATTTAATTCTATGTATTTTTAAAAGATAACCCTAAAGTTTTGTCCAATTTTCAACAAACTTTTTCGTTTTTCCTTTCTTGGCTTCAATAAAATGCATTTTATCAATGAGATATCTTTATCAAGCAACTTAAAATAAAATAAATATAAATAAAAATCTTTCTGAAATTTTTTTCCAGCCTAAAGTTCGATCTAATTGTTCATTCCAAAAAAGCCGAAAAATGGATAAGAGCCACTTTCCTTGCGTTTTCGAGTTTCTTTTGAATGGAGTGGCGAGCTTTGAAGGTAAATAATTTCTTTCAGAGTTAATATTTCCTCTTTCAATTCATATAATCTTAGAGAACAATTCAAGCTTCAAAATGATACATAATAGTCGGTGATTGGCCAGTTTAGCCGAAGAAAACCCCATGGTGACAACTGGTTTTGTCGCTTTCACGTACCCTGACCTTTGTTTTCTCAGAACTTGATTGTCCAATCAAGCTTTATTATGTATCATTATGGAGCCGGATCTTTCCTTTACAAGACTTTATAAATAGCTAAGGAAACTACCGTAAATACTCTAATAGAGTAAATAATAAAGAAGCGCATGCGCTTCTAATGGTTCCCTATCCTTTTTCGGCCTCCACAAAACATTACATAAGGGGGCCATATACAATTTTTCAAAAAAATCGTTTAAAATCACTCTAGTTCGATTGGAAATGCTTGAAAACAAGCGAAAAACATGTTTAAAACAAGAAAATTTTTTTCATAAGTCGATAGGTCATTTTTGACTTCAGCCTCCGCTTTGTGTTTCCCTTTTTAACTCATTTCATTCTAAACACTGGGTAAACATTCAGGTTGGGCAGACTAAAGTTTCTTTCCTCAAAAAAACAGCCTTTAAATAAGTTCTCGAAAGGAAATTCTTGATTTTTGTGTTAATTTTTCAGTTTTTTTTTGTTAGATTTACTGTCATTTGGAAATAGCAAAATGAGAAAATGGCAAGATTAAGCTTTCCAAAACAAGAAATATCATCAAGTCCAATTGATAAAAAAATTTTTTAACAAGACTGAATATCTTGAAATTCAATAGAAACAATTCAAAGATACTCTAACTGAGAAATTGAATATCCTTTGTTTGGCAAGAATGCAGAATACTTTATCAGGACTTTACAGGATCTTTAAAGAAAACAGAATAAGGGAAATGCTGAAAGTAATGGCGAAATGCAAATTCGTTTGAGTTTGTGTAATTATGGAAGTTGGTTGAGGATGATGCTTTGAAATGAAGTGGATACGAAGGAATGTACCATCTAATTCACGAGTTTTTGATCTCGATTTCCATAGCACCTGAATTGGTTGAATTTTGATGGCAAGAGGGGAAATCTGGTTCATCCAAGACTCAAGGCTTCATCCGAATCCAGATATGTAAAATAAAAGACGACAAAATGTAACTGATATCTGTTCAAGTACGTTGGTTTATTAAGAATGGATGAATATTGGGTGAATGGAATACCGTATTTTCTCTAATAGTAGTGCACCCTGAGCGTCGCCTAAATTCCTCGAAATCTCGAGAGCCGCTTATCAGAACCTATCGATGTGGGGTCGGAAAATGTAGCTGACGATGAGATCTAGTTGGAGATTAGAGTGTTGAGCTTCTGCAAAAGCTTGGAAACCGTAAAATAGTCACCAACTCGGCTCGCCAGGGTGCACTACTATTAGAGAAAATACGGTATTCAAGAAGGAATTTTCTACATGTAGAATTTAGAAAAGTACATGTAGAATACTTGGGTTGTACAACAGACATGGTCTCAGTCGGTTTTTTCTCGGACAGAGCCGAGAGTCCGGTTCGATTTGTCTCCGAAAAACCAAAAGCTTTGGTTTAGTCCGGGGCCCAAAACCAAAAAAACCTAGACTAAAACAAGATTTAGTTTTTGTCTACAGAAAATCAAACATGTGCCAGAGCCAACAAATTCGGTGTGATTCTATGAAAAACTGAAAAAGGTCGCTGAAAAGTTCTGTCCGCATTCTTAGATTTGTCTCTATAAGAAAACGTGTAAAAGGCTAAAGTGCTTCAAATTTTAATGATTACGCATTTTTTTTACTCTACGCCAACCATATGATTGATTGAGATATGATTTGAAAAACTTTTTTAGTATTAATTCCTATGAGTCAATACCGTTTTTCAGTTTGATCGCGTGTCAAATTTCTACAATTCGTTCTCTAAATCAGTTTTGGTTTCCATAAAAGCAAATTTTGATAACCTATCTGAAAGAAGAGTCATTTTTCTTTAAAACTATACTTTACATAGTCAGATTGTTTTTGAAATTATCAATTTTTAGAGTTTCAACCATTGTTAGTCGAGTTCGCATCGAAAAATCGCGGAATTTCAATGGAGCTGCGTAAGAGTTGATTGAAAAAACATTAAAAATGCAATTCAAAAGACAATCTCTACGGTGTTTTATGATAAAGACACGTCTATTAATGCGAACAGAACTTTTCAGCCACCCTGTACTCACATTTAACTGATAGACATCTCTCTGCATCAACTTGATCGGCATCTTCGTCTCTGGACCAAGAATTACACTATTTTATGATAAATTTAGTGTCAAATGATTGGAAAAACCCAGTAAATCTTGTGGCTTTATCATTTCTTGTTGTGTTGATAAATTCTAGCCGTAAATCCGCATTTCCAATCGATTCCACCTCAACAATCACATCAACCATTGAGCATTCTACATGAGATTTTTTCAATTTGTGTAAAATAAATACCTGATATAATTTGATGACTAAAAGCTATTGAATAAACATTATAATTTGGATGAATTTGAAATGGATTCTGATATCCCAAAGAGTTTAGTATGATCGTTCCATTACAAAGTGATTGATTGCTGAGAGGCAAAGATTCTGGATGAGAGGCTGAAATGATTTATCTAATGATTTATCTATTATATTATAGTTTTGTCAACTTTTAGCTAATCATTGCTTAGTAATTTGAGCTGGGATTTATGTAACTGAAGACAATGGAAGGTGAGGAACAAAAAATATTTTATCATAACCATACTGAAAAACTGAAATCAGAAATCAGATCAGTTTTTCAGATCAGCCAAGGGCTTGTTTTAGAATTTCAAAATCGTTATATCAAGAGTGATTAAACTCTTATGATGATTCATATCGAAAACTATGATAGCAAAGAAAGTTAAACCTACGAGAAAATGATGAAATCGAAATACTTGGTGCACATCCTGGTGGAATCAAAATGCTGTAAAGACTCGATTTCATCGGTTGGCTCACAAATTTCTCGTCATCGCTGAAAATAAGCTCACGAACAAAGATAAAGGTTTAAAATTCGACCACAATCGTGCAAAACTTTTTGCCTATTTTGTCTACCTGAAAGTTGTCAAATATCTTCGGGCGAGTTGCGTTTCACGAGGCGGAAAACTTGAGTAAACATTGTAGGAACAGATAACTGATGAGTGATCCTGTCAAATAAAGATATTATTTACATATTTACAAGTGATTTTGCAGAGATTTTGCAGAGATTTTTTGAATTTAAAAGCTTGAACCATTTTGAATTTCTCCAAATAATTATCGAATCGATAGAAGAACCCAATCGATACCCAAGTCGGCCTTTCGGAAGCCTCGAAATGAAATCCGAACGATTCTTTTTGTCTATTTTGATAGTAATTTGGAATCAGAACATAGTCAACTGTTTCTAAATGAATTTTAGAAAAGTTTTATCCAAAAGAAAACACATACTATCGATGTATTTGATGAAACGAACAGCAATCACACTGGCCAATGCTTGCTCGAAATGACTTGTGCTGATTGCCAAAAAATCGTCACTTTTATACTTGCAATTTTTCAAGATCAGATCATTCATCAAGATTTTGCTAGAATTATTGATTTTTATTGAAATCTTATAAAAACTAGCCTTTCCGTGCAATTATCGAGAGGTGGAATGGATAAATCGAGGAGAAATGGAGTGCTTTGAAGGCACTCAGACTGGAAATTTTCATGGAAATCAAGTCCATTTTTTGAAAAATCATCACAGATCAAAAGCATACCTCAGCAGCATGGCAAATGAATGCAAATTCGATCTCAAGATCGCCCATCTTTTCTTTTGTGGAATTCACTTGAACACAAATTGGACTTTGGCTAATTCGACCTGGAAAATGGTCATGAATTCATGATTCTTAGATATTTAATACATTTTTTCCTTTTAAATTAAGCGGAAAACTTGTAATGGCTTTTGGGAATGGGGAATATGAATCCGAAATTAGTTTTAAGTTTTTTTGCAATCCTGGAAAGATACTCAAAGACTTGCCGTAAATACTGTAATAGTACCCCACCCCCCTCGTACAGTCGCGTAGTCGCAAAAGTCTTTTAGTATCTCATTTTTTCAAAGCGCTCGTACTTTCAAAAAATGTGTCTTTGGTATGAAAAAATAGCCCTGAATTTCAGCTATTTTTTGATAATTATTGGGTTGGGGAGAATGAGTCGGCGCCAAACTTTAAAGGGACTTTTTGCACACATAAAGCCTTCTTGAAACATACGTTTGGTTTCATCAAAAGGATCCACTATTTCTCTACAAAATGACTTTTGAGAGATTCCACAAAGCTTTTCTTTCGTGGAGTTTATGAACTTCGAAACGCAGCTGGTTAAAATGGCAAAGAGTCCGACTCATCATTTGAACAGTTTCTTTCACATAAACCTTCTTTGGTGTTTATATAAAAAGATAGAGCACATTCAATTACTTAAGTTGCCAAATTTGCAGGAAGATCCCACCAATGGTTTTTTCTAGATCACAGTTTGTAGTTTTTGTGAAAAAATGGCTTTTTCTTGAGCGGAGGCGCTGTTTGAATTTTCTTTTAAATGTCATTTTGTAGAGAATTAGTTAACCATTCTACTCATATCAAACGCATATTATTTGACGAAGTCGAATAGAAGTTTTAGACATTTTTTTGATTTTCGGCGCCGACTCATTCTCCCCAACCCAATAGATGCGCATTGTAGCATAAACCAGTCTCGAGAAAAACGTGTCCAAAGCTAGACTACGCAACACTCCGCACCGTCATTATGGGGGTGGGATACTATTACAGTATTTACGGTAGGTAATTAAAACAAAATGGAACGAAGGAAATGAGAGTTTTTAATCTTTCCCGCTTATCTATTGGGTTGGACGAAAAGTTCGTGCGGTTTTTTTTGGGAAACGATCTAAAACTCAATCAATTTGAACGTGTAATAGCTCGTTCGAAAGCTGATTATCAACCGGATTCAATGAAAAAAAAAGCCGCTTATTGATTGATGCTTTGAAAAGCAAAATTGAAAGTTTTTACAGAAGTTTTAGTAGAGATGGTCAGACCCTAAAAAGTGCAAAAATAGTGTTTCTTCAGTTTTTCGCTTAAAAAGCGATAGGCGATCGGAGATAGGTCGAATCTTTGAAATTTTCAAAGCACAAAACGAATTGTCCATCAATTTCTTTCAAAAACAAACGCCTGGATTTAATAGAACATCCAAAATTACATATTCTGGTAAAATTTCAAGAGTTTTGGTCAAAGAATTAGTGAAAAACGGTGAAGAACGGCTATCCAACCATCGCGTATTTGTTAAATTTGATTCTGTCATGACTCTTTTTTTCAGTAATTCTTTGAGAAAATTCTTTAGAAATTTATAGAAGTTCACGTAGTCATCCTTATCAAATTTCGGTCGGTTCTCATCCCCATCATCTTTCCCTTTATCATTCTTTTGCGAACCGTATTAGTAGGGTTTGGAATAAGCTCCCGTCTGGTATCTTCTCGTCTGTAGGAAAATTCAAAGTATCTGTGAACGAATTAGATCTTATTGCCATGTCAAATCTGCCCTATATTTAATTTTTTTGTATCTGTGTTTCCTAACTGTACTCTTACTGGACTATCTTTAGTTTTCTCTCTTTTTTCGGTGAGAGTATTGTAGCAATATGTTATATGCAGTTATAATTATCTGATTCGCTTCTATTCGCCCCATGAATAAAGCATATATATAAAAGCTCTAGCAAAGTCTAGGAAAGAAGCTTTAAAAGCTCAACAACTCGAAACTAATACCCGGATTTTTCTCCATAAAATTATCTCAATAGAATCTACTATAGTACGTTTTTTTATCTCATGTAATCCCAAAGCTTGAAGCTTAATATCTTGCGATAAAGATGCTGATATGGTACGGTCCGGTCAGTCAAACCGAAAACAAAAAAAGCTTCAGCTCTGTCTTTATTTCGTCATTTAATAATCCTGGCCTAAAGCTATCAATCGAAAATACGAAAAGCCAAAAAGCCAAAAACCAAAATTCTAATCGGCATTGGGAGTTGTAATTTTAATTCGTTTCGTTCTCATTCAAAAGCTAATAAACCTTTTGCAAGCATCATCCCATGAAAGATTATCTGTGAATTCTCCTCATTCAACTCAAACATTTCAGAGCAATCCACATCGCTCGGTGCATTAACAGGCCCGGAACTTGTCCAAAGCTTGAAGCCAGATCTTTCCTTTTTCGTGCACCACTCCAACTAAGTCATAAATTTTATAATGGGCTTTAAATTGTCAAATTACCAACATGCACTTTGTTCTGATTGTTGAGATCTGAGTGGACGATGAGTTGAAGCTGAAAATTTGACTTTGAAATAGGTTTCAGAAACCTTTTAGACTATAAAGGTTACAGATAACTTATATTTTTGAAAAGTTTTTCAAAAGATTTATATTTCTTAGCATTTTTGCTTACTTTATTGTATAATTGAACGAGTTTTGATCACATTCAGCGTCTGAGTACACATCGAATTTCAGATTCCCGCCGTTCAGCGCATCAATTTGAATGAGAAGATTGTTTTTATAGGAATCCTGTGAATATTCTTTTAATATTAATATTCTTAAAAACTACTGAAACTACTGAAAATTACTTGAAGAAGGATTTTGTTAAGAAAACAGCCAACGTATTGAGCTGGATCATCAAAAGTCCACGGGAAATAGTAAGAAGTGAGAATGATCGGTAGAGATCTCACTCGGATCGAGTTTGGTAACACTAAACATTCAATTTTGAAGTTCTATATCTAGAAAACCTAGAACAGGTAGCTGATAAGCTATACAGAATGAGCAATTGTTTTGACTGAAGATTGTGGTGGATGAGGAACGGGAACGGACTGAAGTGCCGGATCTGGAGATGAAAGTTTACTTCTGGTAGATTTAGAAAAACGAGTTTCGCAAAATCTTATTGCTGACTAAAATTTCCTATTCCTCTAATTTTAGTTTTTAAGTAGTGTATATGCTATGTCGATCTAGAAATCCGTCCAATCTAGAAATCTGTCCGATCTAGAAATCCATTCGATCTAGAAATTCGTTCGATCTAGAAATCTGTCCGATTTAGAAATCCGTCTGATCTAGAAATCTTTCCGATCCAGAAATCCGTCCGATCTAGAAATCCGTCTATCTAGAAATCCGTCCGATCTAGAAATCTGTCCGATCTAGAAATCTGTCCGATCTAGAAATCCGTCCGATTTACAGGGTGTCCCAGAATTACGGTAACCGGCTCTGCCCCGCTGCTTTGCCCGTTTTTGAGTTTTGAGTTGCCTGTGATTTAGCTTTTTTTGGTTTATTCTCTTTTTTTGAATGTTTTGTTAATGTTTACATCAAAATCTGATTTTAAATTTAGAATGACGAAGCCTTCTGCTCATCGTAACTCGATCATTCAACTTCACAAAGGCGGGACCCGAGCGATTGATATTTCAAAGCGATTGAAAGTCTCAAAGAAGCTGGTTTCGACGACTATTGCAAGATTCAAGGAACTGGGCACCAATTTCGATCGGAAAGGACGAGGTAACAAACGATCTGTTATCAACAAAGCCATCATCAAGAAGGTGCGACGCAACGGCAAGACGCCGTTGTTTTTTGTTCCGCAGGGCATTAAAGTGAATGCGCAGAATTATCTGGATATTTTGAAAAATGAGCTTCTTCCTTGGAGCAAAAAACACTTTGGGAACAGGATTTGGTGCTTCCAACAAGACGGGGCGCCGGCGCATAAAGCAAAATTGGCTCAGGATTGGTGTGCTAACAACTTCCCAGACTTCATCAGTTTCAACCAATGGCCACCTTCGTCCCCGGATCTCAATCCAATGGATTTCTCTGTATGGAGTGTTTTGGAGTCCCAGGCTTGCGCAAAATCACATAAAACAGTGGAATCGTTGAAGAAAGCGCTTCAAAAAGCGTGGGAGGCGATCGATCCACAATACCTTCTCGCCACCGTCGACGCTTTTCCAAAACGTTTACAGGCTTGCATCGACGCTAAGGGATCTCACTTTGAAAAAAATTGAATTATTCTGTTGAATAGTGTTAAAAGAATAAATTTGTTCGTTTACTTTTCGTTCTTGGTCAATTTTGGCTTTCTAGTCCCGCTCCTTACAGGTTACCGTAATTCTGGGACACCCTGTAGAGTGAAGTGAGGTCAAACGTCCGATCTAGAATCAAGCCGATCACTCTAAATCAGACGTCCGATCGAGACTTAGATTTAGAGTGATCAGCTTGATTCTAGATTTGACGTTTGATCGCACTTTACTCTAAATCGGACGTTCGATCAGTCAGTCTAGATCGGGTCTAACATATAAACTCTGATAAGTTGATTGTACCAAGCCTTAAAAAAAACCCTGAGAAATTATGCTATGAACTATTAAATCTTCAGACATTCATAAAATTTCTGAAAGAAAATTGAATTTCCCGGGCCTGATTGAGGTTAATTGCAGTAAAAAAAACAAACTTTACGTCTAAAATATGATACATCGAGTCCTTTTCCAATCCGGGATCTGATCCAAAAAACGTGGAATACGTTGCATCCATATGACAAGTGATATCAAACTGAATTTCATTTGAATTAAACAAGTTATTCAAGAACTTGTTTTATGGATTTTTGTAAGCAAATATATCATTTGAAATCAAAAGTATTTTATCGCTGGATTGTCAGTAATCTTTTCGCAAATTTCGGTTCGATTTTTGTTGTTGAAATTGTTTAAACCGCTAATGTAAAAATTACGATCGATTTTGACTCACTAACTGATATCTGGCCTAATTTCGATCCAACTTTAGAACTGATATATTCTCCTTTTAAATGGATTACAATGAAGATAGCTTAATGAGTTTTCTGAAAGCTTATTGGTTGGAATTCTTACAACTTTCGAATCGTTTTGGTTCGGTCTTCGGAAAATGAAAAATTTTCGGTTCCAAGTCGATTCGATTCGAATCAAAGCTAGTTCAAAGCTTTGAACTTCTCAGGGTTCTTTTGAAGCTTGGTACAATCAACTTATCAGAGTTTATATGTTAGACCCGATCTAGACTGACTGATCGAACGTCCGATTTAGAGTAAAATGTGGTCAAACGTCCAATCTAGAGTCAAGCTGATCACTCTAAATCTAAGTCTGGATCGGACGTCTGATTTAGAGTGATCGGTTTGACCTCACTTCACTCTAAATCGGACGGATTTCTAGATCGGACAGATTTCTAGGTCGGACGGATTTCTAGATCAGACGGATTTCTAGATCGGACGAATTTCTAGATCAACTGAATCTAGATCGGACAGATTTCTAGATCGGACGGATTTCTAGATCGACATATGCTATGTACACTACTTGTTCGGAAATTCTTCCGATAAAATCTATTTCTCTCGTAATCCTCCTATTTTGTCTTTGAAATCTTCCCACGATTTCCCTAGCCAAAACATAGACATTTCTAAAACATTTCCCCCTCAACTTTTCGATATATATACACCCTCCGGTGCTTTAATAAATATATTCTACCTTGAACCAAGGGATTTGGAGACAGCCTACACCCAACACTACTTAAAAACTAAAATTAGAGGAATTCTGGAAAAGCTGACTTCTGATCCAATTTTGATCCAACTTCAGAACTGATATATTCTCCTTTTAAATGCATTACAATGAAGATAGCTTAATGAGTTTTCTGAAAGCTTATTGGTTGGAATTCTTACAATTTTCGAATCGTATTGATTCGGTCTTCGGAAAATGAAAAATTTTCGGTTTCAAGTCGATTCGATTCGAATCAAAGCTAGTTCCTAAGCCTCTTTTAAAATCATGTTATTGAATTGAATAGGAAACTTTACAAATTGAAGCAAATATTGCTATTATAGTAGTCAGTCTTTGAAATGTCGACGATTTACGGTTTATTGTCAAAAGGTTTACCTGTAAGCCAGTGCAATAGTTGTATTTGAGAGCATCTTCTTGACTAACCGGCTTTATTTCGGTCTCATCAGCCAAACCAATTAAGTAACTTGAAAGAAAGATTAGTAAATTTGCAAAAATTTGAATGCATTTTGCTTATTTTCCATTCACCGATCGATGACCACCGTTGCTATAATTCCTTTTTCAACCAAAGCTATTCGTATCGGTTCCTTTTCGGGACTCAATGATTCAGGAATCACTAAGACTTTCATTCCTAAAAGCATAGATAGAATAGAATTTCAACAATCGAATTTCAACAATTCCAACCATCATCAACCCATTGTCGTACTCGAAAAGATAATCCGTATTCAATCTTCTGTTTTCCCAAAGTTTTTATCAACAATTCCCCAACTTCATTGAATTCATATCGACAAACGAAAAGATATTTCGTCAAATCGAAGACATAAGGCCTAAAATTTGCACAAAATTTTGCATTAAAAGTCTTTGAATTGTTTATTGATAGAAAATCTAATGCGATCTTAATTCATAGCAGGGAAATATCAATTTACGCTAGTTTTCAGCTTTTTGAACTAAAGATTAACTATTGGGTTGGTGAATTGAAAACTGCGGGACTTTGAACTAAAATTTATTCAACATAAAACCATAAATTCATTCCAAATAATTTCCATTATTATTGACGACTTCTGCCCATTTTACAGGCAATTTGCGGGTTCCTCTTTCGTAGTAGGATTTTGGTTTGTGTGTGAGACAAGTGTGAAACTCAAAAATGGAGGACTGGAGATGTTCCAGTTTGAGCACTTTCTTCAAAAGAGACCCATTTTGGTGTCAATAGAAAAGTTGTAGAGAATCAAAAATTAGGCTTATAGCCTAATTTCCAAAAAGACACACTTAGTAGTTTCGCTTAAAATGCAAGTTTTGTGAAAATTCGTAAATTTGGCATTTCTTGAAAACCAGTTTTTGAATTGTTCTGAAAATTTGGATATAAGCTTAATTTTTGATTCTCTACAACTTTTCCATTGACACCAAAATGGGTTTCTTTTGAAGAAAGTGCTCAAACTGTGACATATAACAATAGCCGGCAGTTTTCAATTCACTAACCCAATAGAATTGTTTCTTGAAATCATCAAAAACTAAACTAAAAAATAACTTTTTTCAAAAGAAAAGAAATTTAGACTAAACTAAGACCATAAAATGGATAAAATTAGCATTTCACTTGGCCTAAAGAGGTTTGACTAAATTAAAACTCTTTGAATTTTGAATTTGAAAAACCATTGTCTCTAGCTTTTTTTAAAAGTTAATCATTAAAAACAAATTTATGCCATTTCAATTTTCAAATAAGTTTCAATTTTTCAAATTTTCTGGACTATATTCATTTCATTTCCAAATTTCTTGCATTTTATTTTAATTTATTATTCAAAATGAACATGAAATTTACTTTTTCACTCACCAACTTTCCACACATTGCCCATTATCTAGCATTTCTTCATTGATTGTAATTGGAAGTGGATCAAAACAAAGAGTTTGTCGCCTCTTATTCAAATATTCCTGAAG
Source organism: Mesorhabditis belari (assembly GCA_958450365.1). Lineage (NCBI taxonomy): Eukaryota > Metazoa > Nematoda > Chromadorea > Rhabditida > Rhabditidae > Mesorhabditis > Mesorhabditis belari. The sequence continues at coordinate 4,067,321 of CAUEEP010000736.1, forward strand.
CGAAGAGTTTTAAATCAAGTTATCAGCTTTAACACATCCAAAAGAGAGAGTATTAATTAAAGAGTATTAATTTATTTATTAATTAAAGGCAAAAAAACTCGTCGAAATGTGCTAAAGATTTTGACGGTCGCATGACGATAAAAATCGCAACCAGATGACCATAAAAATTTTTTTTAAGGCAACCACCTGTTTTTATATTCTTATATTGCTATTTTTATTATAAAAAGAATAAAAATCATCCGGCTAGAGTGATTTGATGGGTTTACAAATTTTTGGAGATGTTGCAAGGCTCGCGAAGTTCATCTACAAGGTAAATGCCAAAGTAAAGCAAAAGTCACGCACTTGGAGTTGCAGTTGTTGAAAGTTGCGAGAAGCAAGATCGTCACTCACCAGGCACGAATTATTGCTGTCACGCACTATTTTTTCTTTTTCTTTTCTCTAGACTTCTAAACTATACTTTTGGTTTTTTTCTCATCATAAAAAGATTTTTAGGGTTTCTAAACAGGAGGAAGAAGAAGGAGGAGGAAGGAGGAGGAGGAAGAAGAAGGAGGAGGAAGAAGAGCTTATCGAAAAGCCAGCATTTGTTATTGTTGAAGTCGGAGAAAATATTACAAAGATGCCCAGATTGTGGAAAACTTCCGAGCGGTCAAAAAAGAGGACAAGAAAAACTGAATAGACAACAAATGGATCGAAAATGACAGCAATAATTCGTGCCTGATGAGTGACGATCTTGCTTTTCTCCAAGCCTTGCAACTTGCAACAACTGCAACTCCAAGTGTGTGACTTTTGCTTTACTCTCGCAATCACCTTGTAGATGAACTACGCGAGCCTTGCAACTTCTCCAAAAATTTGTAAACCCATCAAATCGCTCTAGCCGGATGATTTTTATTCTTTTTATAATAAAATTAGCAATAGAAAAATATAAAAGCAGGTGGTTGCCTTAAAAAAAATTTATGGTCATGCGGACCTCCCTTTAACACATTTCAACGAGTTTTTTTTGCCTCTCCATCTTTCATAAAAAAGTTTGCGACCAATAAACTTTGATTGATTTGAAAAGAAATGAAAATGTTCAAGGAAAATTTATTTACAAACCAATTGCAAAAATATTCATTCTGAAAAAAGTTACGAACCTTTTAAGGCAGGAAACTACGTGACTACTAGGTCACGCTATTATTTACATTCAAAGGTTCATAACTTTCTTCAAACTAAATCTTTTTTCGATCTGTTTATATTTAAATGTTCCGTGAACATTTTCCTTTCTTTTAAAATCAACTATAAGTTTATTGGTCGCTTGAACTTTTTATGAAAGATGGAAAGGCAAAAAAAGCTAGTCGGAAATGTGTTAAAAATCTACTAATCTACTAAAAATCTACTGCAATTGTATGGCTGAAGTTCTCCCAATCAAAAGATTCATTTCCCTAATTTCTATTCTCATCATTTCACAAACTTTTTGTGTCATCGGTTCATTCAAACAATTCCTCTGTGTGTAATCGACCAAAATATCACATCGTTTACAGGCAATGATCGAAATATTCCCCAATCGATTTAGTTTCCCACTGTGAATTGCAAAAGATGGACTCTTTTTGTCTAGTTTGATGACATTTTCTAGAGTTAATACAGATGATATTAAAAGAAGAATTAGCATTTCAAGAATTCGATCAATTTCAATTTTGTTATCAGCTTTTGAGGTTTAGCTTTTCCAGGTTGTTTTTTCTCTCAAAAAGACTTGAAATTTTTAATCCAACTTTAGAACTGATATATTCTCCTTTTGGAAGAAGCCGCTCAACAGGGATTGTCATTGGCTCAAGCTCGATCTCTTCAAAAACAATTCTTCATCCTAGTAATTTTGTTTTAATATTTAGATTGTTTCTCAAAAATTTTCTCAATCGGTTGTTGTATGAATAAATTTATTGTAGAAGATTTTTGTACCTGAAACCACAAATTGAAGCAGAGAATACCAATGATTTGCTAAAATTTAAACTTTTGTTCCTTTAAAAGTCAAAATTAGTCTCGATCAAGTGTTACTTTTAGAAGAGTTCCTTTGTCTTTTGAACCCTGGAATTTGTTAGACCTATTCAAGGATGCCATAAAATGGATGCAACATTACTTTATGCAAAAGTTACAGACAATTTAAAGGCCACTTAAATAAATGATGTTCCAACCGGTTTCTAGAGTTTATAAACCAGATCAGGTTCGGATCTGTATTCGAAATCTACCGGAGACTTCTTGAGAAAAACTCAAGTAAGGAAGTCTAAAACTTGTAACCCAGATACCTCACATTACAGGCCTCTAGGGCAAAAACTCAAAACGGATTCGAAATCAGCGTAGTCGATTCTAAAAGATGAATTTGGTTTCGTATTAAAAGATCACGGACACCTGGACTTTCCTTGGTTAGACCACTCTAACAGTTTTGTTAGACCGGCTACCCAGATAGAGCATTTTTCTTCGGCTCGCGCTCAGTTTTTTGAGTTTTAAAATTCAAAAACTTAATGTTTAAAAGCTAATATTATATTTATAATCTAGAGGCTCTGAGCTTTCTTTTGAGCCAAAAAAAGTTTTCTTCATGTAACTCTGGACTGAGAAAAATCACCAAAAAAGTAACTTTTTACACTTTTATGAAAAACAGCTGAAGGCATCAAAAAATAGCAAATAAAACAAATAAAAAGTTAGATATGCTGTCAAATTTTCAGCTCGATCGGGCTAATCCTTGTTGAGAAACGACCCGGACAGACGGAGGGATATACACAGAGTCGCACTATTTGTCTCTTATAGAGGAGCAAGGATTATAAAATGAAACTATAAGAAAAAAAGCACATTATCGAAATCAAACTCAGAATCTGGAGAAAAGAACCTTTAGAAAAGACATAAATAACTCTTGCTATTGTCGATAGGGTTCGATGAGGAAAGTAATTAAAGTCGATGAGGTGGAGACTGAAAAGGAACATCGCGAGTCGCGAACATGGCCTGAAACAGGAGTTGATGAAATCGATTGAAATGAGAAAAAGGATTCGAATCAGATCACGGAAAACTCGATGTGAATGCCGCGAAAGAACGCTTAAACCTTTTAAAACCAACGTTTTAGAGAGTTTTTCTACCCCACCTGATAGGAGATCTGTTTGCTATCGACAACATGATCGGCTAATTAAATGTAATGTAATTAAATGTAAATCAATCATCAATCCTGGTACCATTTTACTGTTTAAAAATTTCAAGCTCAAGAGTTTTTGAACTTGAAAATGCAAAAAATGGCTCGGTGTTCCCTGTGCGCGAGCACAATCGCGCTCGATCTGGCATTTCATGTTTGCTCATATAGTCCCCTTTTCAATGTTGAAATCGGAAGCGTCCATTTTGGGTCATCCGGTAACCAATCCGTTGTCTGCCCCATGTGGTCACCGCTTCCCAAAACTAACCTCGGCTGTAGAACTGGTCAACCCAGTTCCGGCTCATTTTGACCATTATGGCAGGTTCTCTGCCGGTCAAAATGGGATCCCAAGTGCCTGTAAAAGGGTGCTGAAGGGAACCGCTGTGAATTTTTGGATTCATCCCAAGGATTTCGGTCCGTAGGGGCAGCAAAACCTCATGAAACAAAACTACGCATGGACCCAAGTATTGGAAAATAACGGAGATTTTGTTGGATAAACAAATATAAATTATAAATCATGCAAAAAACGATACATCAAAACTCAAAAGGCTGTGTTCTCTATAATCTTGGCTCTGTACGAGTTATTTCTGCACATTAGCGAAGTCGAGATCTTCTTGTTGCTGATTGCAGTGAAAGTGCACAAATTTCTCTACACAATTCTTCCAATAGGAGTTCGAGAATGTTTGATAGAGCGATTTTTGGAACTTCTCATTTCGAAACCTATAAGATGGCAGTTGTTTTGTTGGGTTTGATGATCCTGGCCACTGCTCGATGTTTTCTTTTTCGATACACCCACTCTTACCCAAACATCATACTAGATTGTTAAAAAAATTCCGCAGTCACTTGCAGAAAAGTTCAAATTATCTAATTATTTTGATAATGAATTGTTATGGTTTTTGGCTCATTTGAAAGCCTGTTTTCTTGCGAGCATTTTGTTATATAACTTACAGGGTGTCCCATAATTATCGTGACGCGCATCTTAATACGTTTACCTGCTTTCTGTCTTTTTTTCTTCTTATAAATTCGATGATTTGATTGTTTAGGTATGAAGTCTAAGAAAGAGCTGCGTCCAGCTATTATTACTCTTCATTAAGGAAAAACACTCGCAGAGATATCTCGAATCTTGCAGGAAGAGAGACAGAATGTTTTTCGTGCTCTGAAGCGTTTCAAAGAAACGGGCTTCAATGAAGATCGTAAAGGACGAGATTCACCAAAGACTGCCAACAATTCAACAAAAGATTTTTGATTGGCTCAAAAGAAACCCCAACTCCTCGAAGAATTCAGTTCGAAAAATGGTCAAGTCAAGAAAAATCAAGCTTCATTGAAGATCGTAAAGGATAAGCTCCACCAAAGACTGCCAACAATTCAACAAATCGTCGAAAGGTTTTGATTGACTTAAAAGGAACCCCAATTCCTCAAAGAATTCTGTTCGAAAAATGGTCAAGTCTGTTGGTGTTGGAAAAACTTTGGTTCCCCAATTCCTCAAAACAGCCGGAATGAAAACCCGAAAAGGAATAAAAAGACATTTTCAACAAGACGGTGCTCCATTTCACCAGGCTGTTGATACACAAGATTGGATCTCCAATAACTTCCCAAATTTCATCACCGTGGACATCAGTCAACAACGCCCAGGCGAATGGCCATCAAACTCGCTCGATCTCAATCCCTTAGATTACTCAATATCGTCGATTCTTGAAAGCAAGGCATTTGCTAAAGCCCACAATTCAATTGACTCCTTGGAACGAGATTTAATCAAGGCATAGAACGAAATCTCTATCAGCACCATTGAAAAAGCCATTGATGATTTCCCAAAGCGCTTAAGAAAACGTATTAATGCTAATGTTGGCCATTTTGACTTCTAAATATTTTTTAAATCTTTTTACAATTGTTTTAAATCAAAAAAAGGTTGTTATTACTATTTGTTTTGACAAAATAAGATCGATAAGCTTTTGTTGATATTTTGTCACCATAATTGTGGAAAACCCTGTAGAGTTACAAGTTTGCAAGTAAGCCAAGTGCATCGTATTTGTTTCAAATGCTTTTACAGATCGTCTAGTTGTTATGCATTTTTGGCCATGTTTAGTGCAATTCTTAAAAGTTTTATTTGTTTATTTTAAGTTTAAGAATTTATAAACTTTAAAAACATTTAAAGAATCATGTGAAGATAGAAAAGAAATCGTATTTTATGACTAGCAATATGACGAGAAATGAGTCTTGAATCGAAAAATACAAAGTTAAATTCTTACACGCAAAGTTGAATCAGAAAGACTGAATAAGTTGCTTTTTACAGATTTTTTACTCAAGCAGTTCCGACGGTACACTTCTCTTTGCGTATATGTTCAACAAAGTCGGTCAACAGCACTGGCCAGGCTGCTTCATCATCGTAGTTTGACAGATTTGCGTCAACTTGTTCGAAAAATTCTAACACCAGATTCCAGATATCGCTCTTGATTGCGTCAATCTGTTGAACACGCAAGAATGATATCCAAACATCGAGCAAAGCATAGCGATCTTCAAATAGAATCTTCCAATAAACGATCGCCGTCTCGCAATCCATTTTCCGATGATGTTCGGGTTTTCCAAAAGTGTAAGTGAATCGATAAAGTGCCTTCAGTTTAGAGGTATCTTTCTCCAAAATCCTTTCTTCTTTTTCAAGAACCATACGGAGATCATCAATTGACACCACCCGCAGAGCTACCAGGCCATCATTCCATTCATCGGCCGTAAATTCGCATTGAATCTTTGCTTTCAAAAGCCAGGCAAGGATCAACACTTTACGATCGGTTGGCGCAAGTCCGAGATCCTCCAGTAATGCAAAGACCCCATGTGGTCCAATCCTGTCTGGTCCAAGGTTATCAGCTGGTTTGTTTGCATATCGCTCGAAGAGTTGGTGAACTGCGACAGTCACTGTCTTCGCATCATCCATGACATTTGACTCATCAGTAGTGGATTGTTGAGCATTTTTTGACTTCTCTGCACGCCTATAACTTGAAGATATCTTTGTTTACGAGGACCAATATCAGTATCAAAGCTTTGTGTCAATATAAGTGTAAAAGCTCACAGGCCGCGATTAGTTTTAGTTTTATTTTATTAGGTTGTAAACTAAGTCTTGACCTTTTCTTAGCTGGCTAATATCTCAGCGTAGGATCAGAATATTTGAATGTAATTTTGAACGGATTATTCTCAAAATCTTACAAGCTTAATGCCAAAATCATAAAGATATTCAGCGATTGGTGATCAAGTTATAGCAAAAAGACTGGGCGAGAGCAATCTGTTACCTCTAATGTTAAATTCAAAAATACGAACACGTAAAGAAACAATCCAAATTCTGTTCTACTACATTTAAAACCAGAATAATGTAGACAATTTCTAAAAAAGTTTCAAAACACTTAGCAAAGTTTATTTTATTTTTTAAGAAGGCTAAACTTTATCTAGCTGTCCGTTCCAATCGCTGAAAATTTAATTTTTCTATTTGACCAAAGCCTTAAGTTTTTACCAAATGAATTACACGACTCGAAACATTGATTTAAAAGGAATTGACCTGAATTTCTAACTAAACTTTCTAACTTACGTGAACTTATTTTGTATGGAAAAAGGCCAAAAAGGGGTAGTAGCACCATGTTTTTTCTTATAACTTGATCACTAATCGCTGAATAACTTTATAATTTTAGCATTAAGCTTGAAAGCTTTTGAGAATAATCTGTTTAAAGTTCCATTTAAACATATTGATCCTATGCTGAGATATTAGCAATTTAAGAAAAGGTCAAGACTTAGTTTACAACCAATAACTACGAATTGTTGAAATGTTACCTTTTTCTATGTCGAGCTCCCATGTTTTCTGCAAATCGAGTGAAGAATTGAGAAGTGTTCGATTTTCTGCTGAAATAAGTTTTTATATATATAAATAGTTTATTTAGAAAGAAATAAAGTGCGAAAACGACATGAAAAACGTACCAGATAAAAGATCAAAAAGTCACTTAAAATGCAACGAAATAGCCCTTTTAAAATCAGACACAGTGGAGATCAAACGCAACTTGTCGGGAAGGGCCTTCCAAACTTTAATCACACGATTTACGAAAAAAGCTCTAGAGAATTTAGAGAAAGCAGATTCGGGATGCAAGATAAAAGAGCCACGCCTAGTCGCCAAAAGCCTAGAGTTTAGTCGAAAAAATTTTTTAAAAAGAGGGTTTTGATGTTTTCCTTTTATAATTTTAAAGCACTCAACCAAATCTATGATAAGACGGCGTTGTTCTAAGGTTTCAAGTGAGAAAAGTTTCAATCTATGTTTATATCTGACGGATGAGTAGTTAGCAAAATCAATTTTGAATAGTGCTATTCGAGTAAAGTTTTTCTGAACGTTTTCAATTTGATCGCTTAGGGATTTAGAAATAGGTGACCAAATTAAAGAAGCATACTCGAGGATCGGGCGAACGTTGATAATAAAGCATTTCCTATATATATTAATATCTGGTATGCAAATAGATCTAAGAATTTTGCCCGCACAAAAGGACGCCTTCTTACATATTTTTTCTATGTGTGTAGAGAAATTTAGAGGAGGTGATATGTATACTCCTAAATCGCGAAGAGATTCATTGTTAGCTATGGACTTTATTGCGGCATCACCAATTTTAAGGGGGACTTTTATTTTACCTGTCCTAAAATGAATAGATTTTGAGTGAGAAATTTTTAAACCCCAAATATTGGACCAAATTTCAACTGTGCTCAGATCTAGAAAGGAGCTACCCAAGTTTTTATTTATATCATTTAATGGAGTCTCAAAAATTAGCTTAGTATCGTCGGCATAGAGCCATATCTTGGAGAAATGTGAGGCTAGATTTAGATTAGGTAAATCATTGATGTAAATCGTAAAAAGTAGAGGTCCTAAAATGCTTCCTTGGGGCACTCCGCTAGTACAGGCATAGGAATCAGACATGCAATTATTTACCGAGACTTTAAAAGAGCTATTTGTGAGCCAGGAGGTGATACATTTTATAACATTCGGACAAATTTTATACTTCTTAAGCTTATGAATCAGAAAGGAGTGAGGGACAGTATCAAAGGCTTTAGCATAGTCGAGAAAAATAGCATCAAGTTGCATTTTGTGGTTATTCTCTATAGCCCGGACAAAATCTCTAAGATAAAAGCAATTGGTCAACTGTGGATTTGTTTTCCAAAAAGCCGAATTGTTGTTCGGATAAAAGATTGTTCATGTTTAGATGACTGATTATTTTATTATGAAGGATAATTTCAAAAAGTTTGGATAGGGGTGAGGTCAAGCTAATGGGTCGGTAGTTTGAGAAATGATTTTTAGGGGAAGATTTTGATAATGGTATAACGAAAGATTCTTTCCATTTGAGAGGGATTTCTCCATCGATCAAAATTCTGTTAAACATTTTGCAAATGTGATAACCTAGAATTCTGGAAAGACCCTTAACGAAAAATGGGGATATACCATCGGGGCTAACACTCCTTTTAGGTTTTAGTTTCATAAAGGCGTTTTCAATGTCTAAGAGTGTTATGAGGAAGCTTGGTTGGTCTGGGAAACTTTTAGTAATAACTAGATTTGGTGGGTTTATGGCCAATGGAACATTTAAAGGTTGAAAGGTTGAATGAAAGAATTGAGCAAAAAAATCACAAATTTCCTTTGGTTCAGTTATAAGTTCATTTAGTTTATTTGGGTTTACAAAAGCTTTGGGCAAGTTTTTATGTTCTTTAGACTTGGAATTTATATAACTGAAAAAATGCTTAGAATTTTGTGATCTAATGGCGCGTCTTTCAAGATTTTGCTCGAATTTCTTGCAAAAACGGGATAGTTTTACTTGGGCATTTCTTATTGAAGGGTCATCTAAAGGATTCCCAGAAGAAGATGAGTTTAGGAAACAGTTTAGCCTAAGTTTAGCCCTAGCAATGTGTGAAGGACATCTATTGAAATTATGAGGACAACTTTGCTCAATGGATTTTAAGAAGAGACTTGTGAAAATGTCATAATCCGTGTTTAGATCATTATTGGTGTCATAAAAAGATGTAGAATTTAGTATTGGATAAAAAGCTAACGCCGCCTTATCGAGATTTGCACAAAAATGAAAACACCTGGACTTCTTGTTGATAGGGGCGGGCTGGTTGATCAAAATTTTGAGGCTGATGGCGTTATGATCGGCTCCAGGAAGAGGCGCAAGTTTCTTGACATCCCGAATTCGTCTCCCATCATTTGCTATCACGACATCTAAAGTAAAGAGTGAGCGCAAGAAAGTAGGAAAACGATTGAAAATATGTAAACCGTTAAGAATCATAAAATCTTTAAGCATCAATGAAGGCCTGTGATACAAAGCGTATACGGGATCGAATTTCTCCACGTGATTTCACAATTTAAATCGCCCAAGAGAATGTTGCAATCATATTCGTGAAAATGAAGAGCTAATAGGTTAAAAATAGACGCTGTGGCTGAAAATGAAATATCCGGGGGTCTATAAATTAAGAACAGGCGGAAAGAATAGGGATACACGAGTTTGAGAATAATAGTGTTGAACAGAAAAATGGACTTTATTTGATTAATGGAAGAAAAATGGACTTTAAACCTTCGTGATTTTCAAAAATGGGGGGTGGGACAAATGCGACCTTTTTTTTGCGCACCTGGACATTTGCGCACCTTTTTTTTGCTGGAAAAGGTAGTAGAGCTTCGAAAATATATTCATATAAGGGAATCGTCTGCGTAGATTCCGAATTTCGACAAATCAGACCTCACTGACACGTCAAATTTGGGCTAAAATGCAAAAACTACGCAACTTAACGCTTTTCCGCAGTTTTTGCCTTTTAGCCCAAATTTGACGTGTCAGCGAGGTCTGATTTGTCGAAATTCGGAATCTACGCAGACGATTCCCTTATATGGAAATATTTTCGAAGCTCTACGACCTTTTCCAGCAAAAAAAAAGGTGCGCAAATGTCCAGGTGCGCAAAAAAAAGGTCGCATTTGTCCCACCCCCCAAAAATGATAAAAACCGAGCAGATTTGTGCAATAATTTCCAAAATCCTAATATTTACCAGTTTTTAGGCTATTTAGGCTTTCAACACACCACCAGCATTTACAAGCCATTTAATTGACAATATACATATTTTCCTCTTCATTAGTTATAATCTTCTCTTTTTATGGGAGAAGCAGCTCCTCTATTTGAAAATACAATTTCATCAAATGCATCCTCAAATAAGATTATTTATAATAAGAAGTAGGAATTTCTAGAGTTTCATAACATTCTTTAATATTACTTACATAACATTCTTTAATATTTAATATTACTCACAAAAAATAGCCTTTTTAAAAATTTTCTGTAAAAACAAACGATCCTGTTCTATGGAAAAAAATACAAAAAATACAAAAAACAAAACGTTCTATGGAAACAATATAACTAAAACACAAAAATGCAAAGAGAATCAGACTTTGAAAGACTGAAAAAACAGATGCCCAATTTAGCACTGATTTTTCTTCGGCTGGAGTACCCGTTTCAAATCAACAAAGTGCTCGTTCAAGGCTCAAAATCAGGATTTTTTTCGCCGGATATGGTCTACTAGGAAGCTTCAGTCGAGACGATTTCTTTTCTTGAACTTCCACTGAGGAATTGAGAAATTTCGATGAGATTTCGATGATATTTACTTGATCACCCGGGAAATCGACGTCTTGAGAGGTAGTTTGTTAACCCATTCGAAACCGCAGCGTTTTTTCTTTTTTTTCGTCTGCGGACCAAGCCCTTTTTTGACATTTTTTCGCTGCAGCGGTCCGTTCCCGCGGTTTTTTTTGCTGACGTTTTTTTTAATATTATTTCTGATAATTTCTATATATCTAAGTTATTCTTCTTTTAAATAGCGTTATGGATGACGAATTGAACGACTCTTTCAATAATTTATTTATTGACAGTGATTTGGAGTCTATTGGTGGATCAGATGATCGACTAATTCAACCAGAAGTATTTTCATCAAGTTCAAGCGAATCCGAGGAAGAGGATGACGATGCGTCCGAAACAGTTTATCGAGATGGTTGGAAAGATTTACGAGAGTCTTCTACACCATTTATTTTTGATGAAGAACGAGTTGGATTTGATTTCAGTACTTTTCAAGATCCTATCGATTATTATTCTTATTTTATCGACGACAATATTTTAGTAGGCGAATCTAATGAACATGGAAAAAGGAAAACAAACTGGCAGGATTTCGATGCAAAATCCTTCAAGCTCTTCTTGGCTCTGTATCTTCAAATGGGAATCGTCAAATTACCGAGGATTCGTGACTACTGGAGTAGAAGGCCTGGATCAGGAGGATTTTCCCACATTTCCCACATTATGTCAAGAGCAAAATTTGAATCTATTCTTCAAAACCTGCATTTTTGTGATACTGAACTGGATCCTGCAGGAGATCGGCTTTATAAGATTAGAGCTGTTATGGAACATTTCAATGCCAAATCAGAGGCTGCATTGATTCCGGGTAAACATGACACGTCTTTTTTGCCCACGTAATTTGTAGATCTGTTACAATTAGAATATACATGTAATGCTGAAAAACAGCAAAAAAAACCAATTAATTGAATGAAAATAGCTTTAATTAGCGCTGCAGCGAATAATCGCTGCAGCGGTCCGTTCCTGAGTTTTTGCTGCAGCGATTATTCGCTGCAGAAGTTTCGAATGGGTTAAAAAGCTTTTTCTAAAAACTTAAATCCTATTTTTTAGAAAAAGCTAAAAACAAAGAAAAAAAGCTAAAAGAATTGGTTGATTTGTGGGCAATTCTTGAGAGTTGAAAACTATTGAAACAATGAGAGGTTCTGCCGAGAGGTTGTCGCCTCTAAACTTTGAAGTGCTATAAAAAGTCTAACACTGTGTTTCTGAACTAAAACTTGACCATGACCGCAGAAATTAACTTGGAATTTCATATAAATATGAAATTAGGGGAATTGAATAATTGGGCGACGAGTTACAGTCGAAAAACCGAGTTGCTATAATTGTGCCTAACTCTGTACGGTGTTTAGATTTGATCAAAGAAGAAGGCTCATTTCGCTCATCGACCCAAATTTGCGTCTGTACCAAATAGAGATCAAATGATCTGCCAAACGGACATTAATCTTCAAATTTTTTTGCAGAGCTTGTCACCAACAAATGTTTTGTGTTGAACAAGGAAAAGAATGGCTAAGAATGATTTCTCAACCTCTATCAATCCCGAATCTCCAATTTTTCCTTCCATTTACACTAATTAGCAATTGTTTATTGAAGAAAATCTTAAAAAGCAAGAGCGTGGAATGGTATTGTCTAAACAAACCTAATGTTTTTGCAATAATAATTGCAATAGCACTCGGATCTCCTCACTAAGCAGATGTTTATCTTGAAGGTCAACTGGAGATAGATAGCCTGATCATAAAAGTATAGCTAAAGAATGAAACTTTCAACTTTCAATTCCCTTGTCACTCTTTCTTTTCTACTCTTTTCGACATCATGTCAAGTCCTTGGAGAAAATCTCACTCTAATCGAGAGAGGCCGTTTCGCGCAATTTCATGAGCTTCATCTAATCATTGTTTATGGAACAATGAACATAAAAGCAGAGATTCGAGTTAGTTTTAACATTTTCTTGTTTCCGATTAAACTACACCTCAGCTGCTTCATCCAATCAGTTCAAAAACAAAACTCTTTCACTCATTAGGATGATCTCTGGGCTTTCGAACGTTACTCTCACATTTCCCGCATTCAATCGATTGGTCAGAAATTTGGAAAAGGATCAATTTTTGATATTCACCAAGTTTGCGAATCAAGATTTCAAGAACAAGATCTTATCGATTCGACATTTGTCATACACATGATGCCAAATAGTAGAAAGATTGGAATCTTCGGAACACTGCTCTATTCAAAGAATGGTATCTTGACATTGGCTCAAGATTATCATGGAGATATAGAAGTACTTTTTGAGTTTAGTTTTCAGCTTCAAAGTTTTTTTAGCGTAATCTGTGTATTGCCCCATTTTCTTATGATCACCGCGATGAGATACGATTCGGATGTCAAGTTCAGAGTCCAGAAAGGTAGCTAATGAAAAAATTTACAATAACTTTTTCAGTAAGATTTAACTTCTAGATAAAACAGTACTTAATGTTTTTCTTCCTTTAGCTCACTTCGTGGAAAATATTCAATCTACGCTTTTCCGAGGGTTCCCTATGACAATGAACAGATTATGGGATTTCAGGTTAAATTTCCTTATTATTTAAATGATTTGTCATTATCTCATTCGTGAATTTAGTACGGTGACATGACTGTACTTATCCGTCAAAGAGGAAACACTTGTAGTTGGGTAAGTGCTGACAGCTGTAGCTGACAAAATGGAGTCACTCACTGACACTAAAGTTAGAAATGTTTTTGATGTTTTGTGTCATTTTAGCTTTGTTTTCTAATCAAGAAGCTATGTTCACAAAATTTTACATAAAGATACATAAAGATTCAGAAATGCAAGCGTGATACCTATTTTGTGGATGTTCCATCAGCTGTTGACTTGCCGAGATTGGACATTGGTATTTGTCGATTTGAAGATGACGAAAAGGTTGGACAATTTATTTCACTGTTACCATATTTTCTCTAATAGTAGTGCACCCCGCCGAGTCGAGTTGGTAACTATTTTACGGTTTCCAAGCTTTTTGCAGAAGCTCAACACTCTAATCCCTCGAAAGATCTCATCGTCAGCTACATTTTCCGACCCCACATCGATAGGTTTTGATAAGCGGTTCTCGAGATTTCGAGGAATTTAGGCGACGCTCAGAGTGCACTACTATTAGAGAAAGTACGGTATTTATGACTATACGTTTGTCACTTGATTAGCAACAGCACAGTTGGACACGCCAGTTCTTTTATGGGTTGTGGCTGGGAATACAAAACATCGTCGGCGCCGGGGTTCGAACCCGCGACCTCTCGCTTACCGGGCGAACACTCTACCAAAGAACTTCACCAACTTCACCGACACGTGTCCTTTGCCGCCAGAATAGGGCCTTATGCTTTATTTTTAGACAATACCTGAGAATGCTCGATGTATGGATACGAGTACTTCTGATGCAGAGATCGTGTTTCGATTAGGAGTTGAAACGAGACGGGTAGAATCCTCAAATTAACTAATTACTATGAAAAGCTTTAGCTCATTCTTCGAAGGGTGATCATTGAAAAGTGTGAGTGCAGAATATTTTAATATATGTCGCTTTCTGAGTGTCAACATCTGTAAAACGAAAGTACAATCTTTGGCTAAAACAAATAAAGTTTAAAATTACAAACAAATTTACAAATCGCTTGAAATTGATTTGACAATTGATTTGGCTGCTCTGTGATTCTTTCTTGAGGTATCTTTTTTTCTTTTTGGGTGTGTTTTGAGTGGTGTCCTGGGTGATTATTGTGATCTTGTTTTGTCGCTATTCAACTGAATAAAGCATATACAGTCATGCACAAAAGTCTTGTAACATCCAGTTTAGCAAATTTCAAAGTGTAATAACTTTTTTGCAAAGAGGCGAATTCCCAAACAGTTTTTGGTTTTCAGTTGTCAAAAACTTCTATTTTTATATGCAAGAAAAACTTTAGTGAAACGATTAACAAAAATTAAGAAAAACAAATAAAAACAAAAAACGGGCGTATTTTTGATGCTCAAAAGTCTTGTAAAAAACAAAAAAAACATAGAAATTACCAAATTTTTAATACTTCGTTGGTCCACCTTTGGCTTTGATGACTTCCTGGATTCGCTTTGGCATTGAATCAACTAAATCGCGTATCTCTTCCCAGAAATGCACACCGATTGTTGGCAAATTAGAGCTGGTAGAATGAGAGAATTTTTCCGTTGCTGATTTCATGAGTTTATACTAAATACAGTAAAATTACATGAGTAAAAGTGCTTAAAAGTGCTTTCTGTTAGCTTATTTTGAACCATAATTTGAACTATAAAGTTGTTGTTTTTTGAAACTCTGTAACTTTATTACCAATTTTTTTCATTTCTTTCATTTTCCATTGTTGTTCATCAATCCAAAACATTCTCAATTGCTAAAAATCAGCTTATTCTGGATTTTGTTCTCTTTTTTTATGTATATGTTGTGTCCGATTTAGATTTCCGTCCGATTTAGATTACAGTCTATATCGGACGTTCGATTTAGATTCAATCTAAATCTTATATAGATTGAACAATAATACGTCTTATTTAGATTGAACAATAATATAAACATGCTTAATATATGTTCTTAAGCGTTTTCTGTAGTTTTCTGCATTTTTCAAAGGTCTTTTATTGATTACAGTCTATATCGGACGTCCGATACAGATCGAACAATAATAAACGTGCTTAATATATGTTCTTAAGCGTTTTTTTGCAATTTTCTGCGCTTTTCAAAGAAATTTTATTGTCTTTTTTTGAGAATTTTTTGTTTTCTTGTTTTCCTATTAAATGCTGCTTTTTTACAGATGGAGGACCTTTTTGACCTTTTTTTTTATAGTTGGGTTTTCTTTTCAGAAAAAGACAGTAACAGACCTTTGAAAAATGCAGAAAACTACAGAAAACGCTTAAGAACATATATTAAGCATGTTTATATTATTGTTCAATCTATATAAGATTTAGATTGAATCTAAATCGGACGGAAATCTAAATCGGACACAACATATATATAAATCATTTGGATTTTTTTTTTAAATTAACGCACTTTCTAAAACATTTAAGGCTTTGACATGTAACAAAGTTACTCACTAAAGTAGAATTGCGTCAAAGAGTTTACGAAAACATAAAGAGTAGAATCTAGTGGAAAATGCATACAAATTTTAAGCTGAAAATGACTTCCAGCCTTTTTAAAACCTCAACACGTCTATTTTTAGTCATTCGGAAGACTAAAAATAGCCACACAAAACTCTTTTCTACGTATAAACATTGCTAACTTGACTCAATTTTCAGAAAATTTTGTAAAAATTGACGTATCAGATACTTTTTGAGTGATTCACAAAAGGAATTCATGCAAAGGAGTGATAAGAGTTGCGGTAAATCGCGGTAAATGCTTGATCAGCGTCACAACCTGCAATCTTTTAGAGTATATAAAGGGTGATATTTTCAAGAATTCATATCACTTTCTTTTGTTAATTTATCAGTGACTAACATTTCAAATTTTTCATTTTCTAATATCAACTTAAACCTTTAACAACTAATACATTTCAGAATCAGGGAAAATCGTCAAAATGTGTTTTGTTCAAAAAGAGAAACGAGTCTCATTCAACCGAGCTATCACCGAAATCAACTATCAAATCGGTCAGTAATTATGAATTTTTTTGTTACTAAGTTTAGCAATGATTCTTTTTATTTAAAAACTACTGAAAATTACTAATTAAAACAACTAAAGAATACAAAGATAGCCTTACAAGAATACAAACTAACCAAGCTTAAAACCTTTGTGCAGAAAAGTAGCTCTTTTCTATGAAATCTTATTTGATGCTTTGATTTTAAATATCTCTGATTCTCTTGTCCTTCCTCTAAAGATCGTTTGTGTGATAAAAGGGGACGAAGCCCACTTTGTATTGCTTTTCTTTGGTTTTGACACACTGAACCAACGATTGATTCTATTTATTGTATTTTCTCACTAGATTAGTGATTGTGCTATATTCGGGATACATATCCAAATAATTATTGCCGCATCGGTACCCTCTCACGCACTGCACAACCTTCAACTTCAACTGAACAAGTTCAACTGAATTTAAAGACATTTCATATTACGTAATACTGTACTTAGGATTTTAAATTGCCAAAATATTAACTAGTTTTAAAGTTTAAACAATTTAAATACAAAAAAATAAGAATTTAAGTACATCAAGATTTCAGTTGAACAACCCTATCAAACGCTTATCGACGACCAAATGAAAGAAGAAAGTCAGAAAGTCATATTGGCTTTGAAAAAGTTCTATGTGCAACTTGGCTTGCAAATGTTCATTCAACAATTGCCACAAAAAAAAGATTCTCTTTGTTTGTAAAGAATAAAGAACCTTCTCCTATTTATCAATATTCTTTACACTTTATCTGACTTTTTGAAAACTTTTGAAAGTCAATTCAAAATCAAAATCTTAACATTGACAGTTACAATTCTAAGTTTATTCAGAAATGAACTCAACGTACCGTAAATATTCTAATAGAACATCATAATAGTCACTTACAGTGTAGTCTAACGTCGTTGAACGTCCCGCTCTCTACGTACAATCGCGTAGTCTAACGTCGTTGAACGTTCTGTTCTCTACGTACAGCCGCGTAGTCTAACGTCGTTGAACGTCCCGTTCTCTACGTACAGTCGCGTAGTCTAACGTCGTTGAACGTCCCGTTCTCTACGTACAGTCGCGTAGTCTAACGTCGTTGAACGTCCCGTTCTCTACGTACAGTCGCGTAGTCTAACGTCGTTGAACGTCCCGTTCTCTACGTACAGCCGCGTAGTCTAACTTTGAACGTTCCGTTCTCTCCACTGCTTTATGATACAATTTGCGTTTTAATGTCAAATTATAGCTCTTGAAATCTAGTATTTTTTGGTATTAAAAGTGTAGTCGAAAATATCTAGGGGCTGAGAAAAAAACGATTTTCTAAAAAGAATTTAGACTGTACGAGAAGGTGGCTTTCTATTAGAGGATTTACGATAAACTCAAATTTTATAAGCCTTATTATCTAGCATTTTTTTGTCTCAGCTCAATGTCAAAGAAAAATTTCTAGTATGGTCGATAGAAATAGTGTAGTGAGACGATAGAAATAGTGAGGATCCGCCCCCATTTCTCTAAGCATTTTTCAGTTCTCCTCAATCCAGAGACATCAACAAAAGAATTCACGGAAATGCCAAAGTTTAAATGTTTACTACATTTACTTCTTTTTATTCAATCGGTTTATTGTATTGAAGTATTGGTGTTACCATTATCTGGCTGTTATTCACATGATGTAATGATGAGAGAAGTCGGAGAAACGTTTCCCTTGGGAACAAATGTCACTTGGATGCAAACTAAAGTACGATTTTACATTAAAATCCCAAACTTTCCTTCTGTTTTACGGTTTAACTAGTTTAAATGTTTGATTTGATTTAATATTATCTTTCAAATTAAACCTGAAGTTCAAATCAAATCTCTAGGTGTTCCCAGTTGGTAGAAAAAGAGTTTCAACTGCCGGATGAATGGAGGAAAATCATTTTGACAAGTAATGATACAGAAGGTAAGATAAAAATTTCACTTATCAAAGATTTTATAGCTTTAAATTATACTTTTACATCTAAAAATCAACAAACAAATGGTTTATAAGCGAAATTTTTTTAGGAGATGTTATCGCTGAATACTCACAAACTTTTCTCTGGGAATCCTACCATCCTTTTGGTGAGAATTGCCTAAATTTGCATCCAAACATTCTCAAAATTCTCTTCTTTAGATGGAAATTCTCCTTTCGAAATCCGTGGCCTAATCGCTTATCAAGATTTCGATGCAAGAACCGCAAAATTCTGCAATATTTTGTCTAAAAGCGACGATTTTCAAGACTATCTCTCTACTGTAAAACCAGACATTATTGTTGTGGATTTCCATGTGAATGTGAGCTTAGAACTCGACCAAAAACTTCTCTTTTAGGATTGCATGTCAGCACTGTCTTCCCTTTTCAACACCACTGTCATTCATTTCTCGAATTGGCCCATCTTTGATGTGTACTTGAGGAGTTTCGGAGTCGTTGGCACAAGTCCCGCAGCTTATCCGGAAACAAGTTAAACATTTTTTAATCAAAAAAAACACAACTTTAATTCTTTAGCTTTACCATATTCTGGGCTTGGAATGAGCTTTTTCCAGAGGATAACCAATCTCTGGATTCGACTTATAAAGTATCTCTTTCGAGGTATCGGCGAATGGCGCTCGAGCAAGACAGTGCCTGGAGTGAGTGCAAAAAATTCTTCCAGCTCGCAATATTTTGCTTTAAAGTTTTACATAGCCTACTTATCCTTTTATCTTCACAATATATTTCAAATCCATAAAGCCAAAAAGATCTTTAACAACTGTCAGACACAGTTCAACCCTTCGATAGCTGACTGACAAGATCCAGACCGACTGGCAAGACAAGACAAGATCGTTTTTCCATAGAATAAAAGCTGTAAATCAGCTTTATTTTAAGCTCTGACAAGGCTTGAAGACTTTGTACAAAGTTTTATGTACGTTAAACTCCAATTCCCTTTCTCTGATCCTGCTAGATAACCCTTCAATCTTTTCCTTTTTTTTCCTTGACAAGGTTGATTCCTTCAATGCTTGATCGATGCAATACGCTTCACTAAAAAACTTATTGTCGTTTAAGAGAAGTTTCAGTTCACTTTTGCTTTTGCCGCTTTTCCCTTCTTCTTCTTCTTCTTCTTCTTCATCTTTTCCCCATTTCTCTGCCTTTCGTAATGACACAGATTGCAAGTGTAGATCTCTCTCATTCATGGTTATCGACCGATCCTCGCGAGAAGAAAATATACAGCCTCGAGGCAAATAGAGCTAGCAATTTTTTCATCTATTGCCAGAGAAAAACGACTAAGTTCTGCATTTTCTGCCATGAAAAACTTGATTTTTTTGAAGAAAATGGGGATAATGCTTGAATGAAAAAAAAATTCACTTCCGTAGATCATGCAATCAAAGGCAAAACTGGTGCGAAAGAAAGGGGAAATTGACGCACAAAAATAAAGAGAGATAAACTGGAATATTGAAAAAATCGCTGATGAAGCGCAGTTGAGCATTTTGGCACAAGGAATAGGAATCATAGATGCTTAGCAAGTTCAATCAGATATCATCACTTTGGTATTAGATTTGATAGACTGGATTTGTTTGTCGAAAGTAGAGGATTAGAGGATGACAATATCACTAAAATTTTGATCAAAATAGATCACAATAAAATAATCATGTCTCATTTTGTCTGATTTTGAGTATCAGATTTTGAGAATCAGCTACTAGCTCCATGGAATGAGCCTCACCTCCATGGAATGAGCCTCACCTCCATGGAATGAGCCTCACCTCCATGGAATGAGCCTCACCTCCATGGAATGAGCCTCACCTCCATGGAATGAGCCTCACCACAATTTAAAAACCTAAGTACAGCAGCCTCTAGTGGACAGCTTGGTGATCGTTTCAACCCACTTATGAGTTACTCCTCAAAAAGTAGAGGATCTAATAGTAAAGTTGAGCTTGGTTTCTGGGATTTGGGATGAATTTTTGGGATGTCTAGAGTAAACTACGCTTGAATGACAATCGTGGGTGTAGACAACCTCAAGCACTTTCCGACACAACAAAGCTCATAGCTCAAACTCACCAATTCAGAAAAAACTATGCACAAATCAAGAAAGATTTTAGAAAGCCTTTACGATCCTTTCATTCACAATACGTTCGCAAAACATTTATCCAAATCCCAAAGGTACCAAAGATTAAGAAATTATCAAAAGATATGAAAAAGTAACGAGATTTATGCAAATATAAAGAAATAAAGAAATCCATAAAGCAGTAAATTAAGGAAAAGAATCTTCAGAAAAGCTCAACTGATCTAATTTCTTGGGGTAGGCTAATTTCCGCAATTTTTTTTGGCGCAACAGGGTCATTTGCGCAACTGGGTCGTTTGCGCAACTCGCTATAACTTTCTTCTAATTCGATCAATCTTTATGATTTTGGTTTCATTTTGTAGATCTCAATAAGTGCAACAAAATGAAACCAAAATCATAAAGATTGGTCGAACGATTGTAAAGTTTGTGAAGTCGAAATTGAAGGGGAAACTATTCGGATCAAAAGTGGAGCTTTGGTACTTCATCCGTCGAGTCTGGACAACTATTGGACCCCGAATTCTACGTGATCTGGTTGACAGCATGCCAAGGAGAATTCATGCAGTAATTGCGGCTCGCGGAGGACCTACTAAGTATTGATTTCACAAACTTTACAATCGTTCGGCCAATCTTTATGATTTTGATTTCATTTTGTTGCACTTATTGAGATCTACAAAATGAAACAAAAATCATAAAGATTGACCGACTTAGAAAAAAGTTATGGTGAGTTGCGCGAATGACCCAGTTGCGTAAAGAAATTTGCGGAAACTAGCCTACCCCAATAGCCTACAAAATGACACCAAAATCATAAAGCTTGGCCGAACGATTGTAAAGTTTGTGAAATCAATACTTAGTAGGTCCTCCGCGAGCCGCAATTACTGCATGAATTCTCCTTGGCATGCTGTCAACCAGATCACGTAGAATTTGGGAAACTAGCCTACCCCTATTTCTTTGGTGAGAAAGTAAAACTTTTAGCACCGTTTAGAAAACAGATAAAACAAGTGCAAAATAGAATTGACGTAAATAAATGAAAGTACTTCTTACTATTAGGCATTGCATTGCTTTTTCTTCTTTAATCTCTTGTCTTTTGATGTTTTCAAAGTTTCTCCAAATGATCAGCTGCTATACCAACCTTTACTTGATCATAAAAAGTTGTTTTTCATTTTTCATTCAATCCTCCATTTTCAGCTCTCTCTTCGACGCATTGAATCAAAGAGATTACTCTATGCGAGTCGATATCAAATGTTGGCTGAACCAGTTAGACCGATCTCTCAACGAATACGATATTTTGGGTACAATCCCATACTTAACAGGTATCACGTAGCATCTCTTCAATCCATCTTTCAATCCAATTTTCATCCTTCTCCGATCACAATCAAATTTTATGGAACCCTCAATTTTATGATTTTTCTGAGAAAACCCTAACAATAACAATTTCTCTCAAGAAGTTGAGAAAGTTCAAAAAAAAATCTTTGTAAAGAGAATCGTTTTTTTGCTTAACTTTTTGAGAAACCAGTTCCAACTTTAAGAGAATTCTTTATAGATGAAATTTTATAGATGCAAACGTTTTAACTTTTTTTCACTTTCACTTGTAAGAGTTTATTTTGATGAAAAAGATGAGAATGATCTTTAAATCCAACAACAAAGCAAAGAATTCACCTTAAAACTATAGCTATTAAAAATGCAAACCATTGATTTGAGTGGAAATTCCTTTTCACTAGCTCTGTTTTCACTCAAAATCCTCGCAATCATTCACATTTATGACAGCCTTGAGCTCGTTTTGGTTAGCCAAGGAATCAAAAAAAAAGATTTCAGCCAAAAGCAGACTTTCCTATAATTTGAGCAGTTGTTTATTCCAAAAGAAAACCTGATTCTGAAAATAAATCCAAAAAGAAACTAACAACAGGTAAACCGTATTAGTCCTCAAAAATCAAATCAGTCTCTTATTAATTTTAGATTTAGAGCAAAAGATAAACATACCGTATTTTCTCTAATAGTAGTGCACCAAGGCGAGCCGAGTTGGTGACTATTTTACGGTTTCCAAGCTTTTGCAGAAGCTCAACACTCAAATCCCCAACTAGATCTCATCGTCAGTTACATTTTCCGACCCCACATCGATAGGTTCTGATAAGCGGTTCTCGAGATTTCGAGGCTTAGGCTCAGGCTTAGATTCAGGCTTAGGTTCAGGCTTAGGCTCAGGCTCAGGCTTAAGCTCAGGTCCAGGCTCAGGCTCAGAACCATCGATAGGTTCTGATAAGCGGTTCTCGAGATTTCGAGCAATTTAGGCGACGCTCAGGGTGCACTACTATTAGAGAAAATACGGTATTTAAGTCTCAAGATTACAAGCTTTTAATAACAGTTGTTAATAAAACTCTAATTATTAATAACAGACCAGTTTTTCAAGATTCTTTCAATGATTTTATTGTTTTTCTAAACTTTAGCGTGATTCTTTCAATTGTTTTTCTCAATATAAGTAGAAAGATCCGTAGCATTTGATAAAAGACCAATTGGGGTCATGCATTTCACTGAAAAAAAGAAAAGAGAACCTAATTCTTTGACCTTTTCACTTTCAGACCATCAAGAACAGTGGAGAAAGCGATCAGTGAAGAATTTTTGGGAGAAATTGAACCTTCTCTTCCATCACCAAAAAACTGGACTCTCAAAAACGGGAAAAGTGATGGAATGTTGAATTATCAGAATGAAGTAAGAGCTAGAAATAAATTTAACAAAAAAAATTCTAGAGTTGCACTGATTTTTGTCAACGTCCAACAAGAAATTATTTGAAATTTATTTCAAATGAAGAATTGGAAACATTGTTGATGGAAAAATTTGTTCTAATCACTTTTGGGAGTCTGGCAAAGGTGAAAAAAAGCTTTGCGATTCAATTTCAATTACTTTATTTAGATATCTTTGATGAATAAAGCACAGTTCACTAATATGGTGACTGGCTTTGGAGTGCTGCCATTTCCCGTTATCTGGCAAGCCGATCAAAGGTCTGAGGAGAAATTCGATGGGATTTCTATTCCAAAGAATGTTTATTTTGCTGACTGGTTACCGGTGAAGAGGATTTTAAGTAAGTGTTGAGAAGTGAAGATATTAGCTATTAAATGACCAAAATTCAAATACAAGATGTTTCTCAGGCTTGGACACATTGCAGTTCATCGTTTCGCATGGAGGAGTGAACACGCTGAATGAAATGCTTCAAATGGGAGCCACTGGGATTTTGATGCCATTGCAGGTCACTTACAGTCTTAATAAAAGTACTTACCGTATTTTCTGTAATAGTAGTGCGCACTACTATTTTTTCAACCCCCCTCCAGCCTGCACTACTATTACAGACTGCACTACTATTACAGACTGCACTACTATTACAGAAAATACGGTATCTGACTGCAAATTTACATAGCCTTTACTGAATTTACATAGAGAAACGGTCACAGCACTGTACATTACCAAACAGCTATGTTAACTCCGCTCATTTTTCGCTGCCGTTGGCAATCTACGTATTTTGCTCGTAACTTGATCGGGTTTTTTGAAAAACGTGAAATTTTCTATCGAATAAAAGTAAATTCAACGTTTTTTAAATAAACCCGGTCAAGGTACGAGCAAAATTTGTAGATTGCCAACGGCAAATGGACAATTGGAGTTACATGGCTCATTACCGATATCTGATTGCGTGGATAAGAGTTACAAAAACTAATCAAGCTCTTGTCATTCTTATCTAGTTTCGATTTCGATAAAATATATGTAAATTTATGCAGTGGACAGCCAATAAATGCAAGTTTTAGGGTGATCAATGCAGCAATGCTAGACGACTTCATGATCTGGGAGTCGTCGAGTTCGTGACGCCTCATCGACTCGAGATGGAAGCATGGAAGAAGGAATTGAGAGGATTTGTGGGGAAATTGGATAAGTGAGTTGAATCCAAAGAAAAGAATAGAATAAACTGTTTAGATTCCAAGCCCGAGCTGCTCATTTCTCGAAGATGCTCGTCGAACACGCGCAACTCAATGAAGTCCCGCAAAAGTACTGGCTCGAGTGGGCATTGAGGTAAATAGAGGTTCTAAACTCTAAAAAACTGAATGCTTAGATTCTAAGTAATACTAGATTACAAAATAAAGTTATTTCAGGTTTTGTCTGAGCCTTTGGATAACTTTATTTCTAGCTAGCTATAGCTTGACCCTGGTCTGACCTACAAAATATCAAACTATTAAACAAGATTCAATTGATCATGTATCTTCTCCAATAAACTCGCGTTTTCTTAGTGTCCCAGAAAGCCTACCTTTGTTATAACAAAGGTAGGCTTTCTTTACAACTTTTACTTACTAATCGAAACTTTCATCTTTCAGACACGGCAAGAAATCCTCAGTGAAACGTCTGATGGGAGTCGGCGTACTCCAAGATTGGAACTTTGAAATGACAATTTCAGCCGCTTTTTCTTTCCTTATTTTCCTTTATACAATCTAAACTCAATTTCCTTTTTTCAAATCCTTTAATTTATGCCTTTTTTTGCTTTCTATCTAGTCATCTATTTCTCAATCCGAAGCCAAGACCAGCCACTTTCTGCCATTGCCTTTTCGTCTACATTTCTCTGATCTCGATCTCGGTGTAAAGCCCGGATTTTCGATTTACGTGTACAATTTTTTGTGTTTTGAAATAAAGATTCTTAAACGCTTTCAAAATCGATACATTTTATGAGTGAAAATCGAATACTCCAGAAAAATGATGCAACTGTCAAAAATTTGCACAAAAAACTTATCAGTTTAGCAGTTTTTAGAGCCGATTCATTGAGCCATCGCAATAATTTTATCGCAATATTTCATTGGATTTTTGATTTTGAATTTTGAATTCGAATTATCTGATAGCCTTTTGAAATTTTCAATGCCTCCAAAACGTAAATCGAAAAAGGTAATATTAAAACGATTTCTATTTCAATTTGAATTGTAAATCAAAGCCTGGATTTATTGGGTTAGTGGAAAAGTCCTTTCGGATTTTTGGGAGAGTACCTTAAATTTGTCGAATTTTGACGTTTTATAGCTCATCCTAAAGCTGAATTCAAGACGGATCGATTGGTAAAAACCGTTTTGAGATATCTCTTTTCTAAAAGTTTTTACCGCTATTTTAGTAAAGGGCGGCAGAGCCAAAAAATGGCTGTTTTCACCTTCGTTAGTTTTCCGTGCAGAAACCTAGGCTAAAAGCATGTGTTTCGTGATCAGCGTCAAAAATAACCCCTAGACACATCTTAGCAAACGAGAAAAACGAAGGAAAATCGCGAAAAGCGGCGGAAAGGCTATTGATCTGAGGGTCGCTGGTTCGACTTCCACCGATGACAATATTTTTCAAAAAATTTTTGCTAAGATTCTGAAAATGCGTGTCTAGGGGTTATTTTTGACGCTGATCACGAAACACATGCTTTTAGCCTAGGTTTCTGCACGGAAAACTAACGAAACGTGAAAACAGTCATTTTTTGGCTCTGCCGCCCTTTACTAAAATAGCGGTAAAAACTTTTAGAAAAGAGATATCTCAAAACGGTTTTTACCAATCGATCCGTCTTGAATTCAGCTTTAGGATGAGCTATAAAACGTCAAAATTCGACAAATTTAAGGTACTCTCCCAAAAAATCCGAAAGGACTTTTCCACCAACCCAATATAAGGGTAGAACAATAACCAAAGTCTAATACTTTTTCCATTTATAAAGGCACATCTTGGCCTCAGTATTTTTGATTTTTGACTGAAAATGAAAAAGGAATCATTGAAAACAACTTTCTAAACGATTTTTGAAAAATTTTTGTAGTTTTTTATGGCCTAGTGAGGCTTGAACTTGGCCTGACTTGGCCTGACTTGGCTAACCTTGACTTTTCCTTTTTTAAAAGCTTTGAGCTCATTGACCCAATCCGTATTCTTTCCATATAAGGTAAATAATTGAATAAATGGATAAAAGGTTAAGCATTCTCTGGATATCAACAGTATTTGTCTCTCTTGGGGTCTAAGGATTTACTTTGCAAGAGAATCAAAAGAGAAATAGGATCAATGGTGATGAAGAGGGAGAACCCACCTGTCAATTCAATGTTTACCCAACTTACGGTAGGAAGGAGACCCTAGAAATTGCAAAATTCTTGATTATCCTTTAAAAGGCTTTAATTATTACTATGTATTCAACTCCGATAATCGATACTTTACAGGTGCGCTTGAGTTTTTAAACTTTACTTGTAATTTGTAATTTGTAAGTTACTTTGTAAGTCATTTTCTTTACTTGTACTTAAAGTTTACTAATTTTGTAGTTTACTTCACGTTTCTTTACTTGGAATGCAACTTTTAGTGGGCTTGGAAGTTAAAAATGCAACTTTTAGTGTGCTTGGAAGATAAAAATGCAACTTTTAGTGTGCTTGGAAGATAAAAATGAAACTTTTAGTGTGCTTGGAAGTTAGAAATCCAACTTTTAATGTGCTTGGAAGTTAAAAAAACCAACTTTTAGTGGGCTTGGAAGTTAAAAATGCAACTGGTGTACTTGTGCTCAAAACTAAAACTTTACTAACTTTGTAGTTTACTTCACGTTTCTTTACTTGGACTTAAACTTTACTAGCTTTATAATTTGGGTGTATTTCTGCTCAAAAATGCAACTTTTAATGTGCTTAGACTTTATTTAATAACTAGATTTGCACTTCCTGGTGTACTTGTGCTCAAAACTGAAACAATCGATAGATTTGTACTTTGCACCCAAATCCGGAAACTCAATTCAAAAGTCTTCGAATAAAATTCGAATTCGGAAACTCTGGAAGACTGAGTCAAAGTAAAATCAAAAACTGTTCCAGAAAGAACACAAAATACAATCAAATCTGATTATTTTTAACTTTTGCCCAATTATTAGGTTGATGCAAAAGTCTTTTTCATTTTTTTCGTACTTCTTTTGAAAAATAACAAAGTCATCAATTAACCTATGGTTTGCTCTAAATGAAAAGTGTTTATTGTTCAATTTCCCATCTTTTTAAGTCAATTTGGGTTCACTTTCAAGCAAATTCGAGAGTGAAAACGGGTTTTTCATAAAAATCTATAAAAACCTCTATAAAGAAATTGGCTGAATCAATTTCTCTGAAAATCTGAAAAAATATCTAACTTTTTGTGCTCTATCTTTTATTTATTAACATCAAGATTGGTTTCCTTAGCTAAAGCGTCTAAAATGCATCATCGAGCCGTCGCCTTTTTTGACTACCCGACTTCAGGCTCTCAAAAAAATCTAAACATAAGACATTTTAAACTCGTTTTAATGTCATTTTGCAGAAAAATAATTGGCCTTTCGAATGCAATAAACCGTTGTTCAATTGGTGCATTTGTTACTTTTTTAACGGAAGTACGGAAAAAATGAAAAAGACTTTTTGCATCAACCTAATAATTCTAGTTTTAACTTTCTATATGCATCAATTTTCTTACTCTCAGCTTATAGCCATGCACAACCGGCCCACCAAATTCATTGCTTTTCCTCGATAATTCAATGGACCCATTCATGTCCCAATTGAGCCAAATGTCAACAATCACACCAAATGAAATCGCTCCACCACCATTGTTGGTTTAATTTTAAGGCTTTTTTTATTTACATCTCATTTACATCCGATTTACATCCAAATTTAGTGACATTTTGCTATCGAATCACTTCTTCCGTCCGATGTTTGATGTGCTTTGTGATCGAGAGAATGAGAATGGTTTTCTAGCTTTTCACACTCGTAAACTAGACATGGGAAAATTCCAACCCGAACCTAATTCCATCTTCATTTTCTCAACCATCTCTTGACCGATTGCTCTGAAATTTTGTCTACTAGCAGAGAATGTCAATCTCTATTTGTAAACAAAATTTCAGAACAATCGCCAAAGAGAAGGCTGAGAAAACGAAGATGGAATTAGGTTCGGGTTGAATTCCCCATAAACACGTAAATTTAGCTCTTCAACCCCAGGAATTCACACATTTTGTTGAAGAGATCGATAAAGTCGATATGATGCTGGTAAAATGATTTCAAGAAACAATTTGAAGGAAATTTAGGAGAAGTATTTTCATCTTGCTGAACAAGGTGGACCGTGCGATGCAGAGGGATGGGTAAGACAAAAAGAAAAGACAAAAAAGATAAAAAGGACAGTTTAAAAGACAAAACTAGTTACCGTAAATACTGTAATAGTACCCTACCCCCTCGTCCAGTCACGTAGTCGCAAAAGTTTTTAGTATTTCATTTTTTTCAAAGCGCCCGTACTTTCAAAAATGTGTCTTTGGTATCAAAAATAGCTGAAATTCAGGGCTATTTTTTGATACCTAAGCGCGCATTGTAGCATAAACCAGTGTCAAGAAAAACTCGTTCAAAGCTAGACTACGCAACACTCCGCACCGTCATTATGGGGGTTGGGTACTATTACAGTATTTACGGTTGGCTATTTAGTCTGTTTGGCTAGTCCTGAGCCAAGGCTGATACTAGACTAATGTTGTCAGCATAAATATCACAAGTACTAGACTTATACAAAGTTAGACAAATGTCTAATCTTCAAGTTGATTAACAAAAACAGATACAACAATTTTAAAGACGAGAAACCATGGAAAAGAAGATGCTTCCAATAAATGCAAAAAAAAGTTTAAAAGACAAAAACTAGTTACCGCAAAAACTGTAATAGTACCCCACCCCCCTCGTACAGTCGCGTAGTCGCAAAAGTTTTTTAGTATTTCATTTTTTTCAAAGCGCCCGTACTTTCAAAAAATGCGCCTTTGGTATCAAAAAATAGCTGAAATTCAGGGCTATTTTTTGATACCTAAGCGCGCATTGTAGCATAAATCAGTGTCGAGAAAAATTCGTTCAAAGCTAGACTACGCAACACTTCGCACCGTCATTATGGGAGTGGGATACTATTACAGTATTTACGGTAGTTTTCTTATGTTAATTTGTCTTTTTTCAGAGCATCACATTCTGATATTGAAGAGGACTACAAAATGCAAATGAATCAATTGAGATCAGCTTTTGAGGAGACGAGAGCTGATATGAAAAAGGTAAAACATTACAAAGCTAACAAAATTTCATTAGATCATAAGTTAAACTGAAATCTATTCAAACAAAAGATTAGCTTACGATTAAAAACGTTAAAACGATTGCTATTAGTTAAATAAACTGTAGTTGTGTTGTCCGTTGATGTCTGTCATTCTGTCAAAGATTTCTGCTAAAGAAAGTCAAACAAATAGCCATTTTCTATAGGATGTTTTCACTGTTTTGCCTATTTTTTTCAATAAACAGTGCTAAAAATCGATTCAGACACTGGTTGGTGGCTAGAGATCTCTCTCTGTCCACTACGGTATTCATCAAGTGTCCAAGCAAACAATCTCTCTTGTGTAATCTCGATGTTCCTAAATATCTCTGTATTTATATTAAAATTTTCTTAGCGCTTAAATATCTTTAATTCAATTTAGTCAATTTAGGATTGTGAAGCGATGAAACAGAAAGTTTGCGAGGTGCTTGAAGTCCAGAAGTCGTTTAGGCCAATATCCGATGAGGTAGAAGCTAAATTTTAGCTAAAGAACCGACCAAATTGTAGCTAATTTACTTTTTAAAAGATTGTATTGTAAAAATTGCAACGATTTCAGGATAAGCACAAATCGATGGACCTGGTGGAGAGACGATTCCAGAAAGCTGAATACCAAATGAAGCAAGTCGTTTGCAATCAAGCGCTCGTTCTCAGCAATTCTTGTCTTGATGCCAGGTGATAATTCAATCAACAATTTCTATTTTTTTCTAGAAGAAAACGGCGAAATTTCTCAAAAGAGGCGACTGCTGTTCTCCAAGAATTCTTCAACACACACGCCGATCATCCCTATCCAACAGATGAAGAAAAAGCGGAATTGGCTAAGAAATGCAATATCACAGTGCAACAGGTTTCTTATGTTTTTATTAATTCAACAAGTTTTAACAACAAAAAAACTGTCAGCAAGATTATATTTAATTTCCTGAAATGTTTTTGGTGATTTTAAACACTTAAATCCTAGATTTATTATCAGATTTTCAAGGTTTAAGATTTGTTAGCTAGTCGAGCTCAAATACTTATCTAATTCTTCTCATTTAGGTCTCGAATTGGTTTGGCAATCGAAGAATTCGGCAAAAGAAACTCCCTCAATTCAGACAATATGTAACAATGCTTCCCGCTCATCAATATTTATCAGGTTAGCAAAAAAAAAATGGCATTAAGACAGTAAAGTTTTGAACTTTCTTACATCTTAAAAATCTTAAAAGACTTTTTAGATGTCCCCACTACAAGTTCATTGCATCCATTGAGTGGAGGAATTGAAATTGATTCACATCTGATGCCAACGACTCATTTACCCTCTCTAAATGATCAGGTACTGGATTTTTACGTATTTACCGTATTTTCCCTAATAGTAGTGCACCCTGAGCGTCACCTAAATTGCTCGAAATCTCGAGAACCGCTTATCCAAACCTATCGATGTTGGGTCGGAAAATGTAGCTGACGATGAGATCTAGTGGGGGATTAGAGTGTTGAGCTTCTGCAAAAGCTTGGAAACCGTAAAATAGTCACCAACTCGGCTCGCCGGGGTGCACTACGATTAGAGAAAATACGATATATCGATCTTGATCACTTCTACCTCTTCAATCTACCAGCTTTAGACTTATCCATCATATCTCTTCGACAACGTTTCCGATCCAACGAATAGTCAGGTATTGCAAACAATAATAAGATTTGTACGTACGTGTACTCATTGATTTTATACTGTGCTTGACTCATTCATTCCTTTTTTAGCTCTCTGGTGTCTATGGTTCTTCGATGGCTAACTTGTACCATCAATAATTCAATACCATTTTTGATTCATTATTTTAATAAAAACTTCAAAGCATTCTATTATCAGAAAGCTATCTGAATCGGCAGTTCGACTAAGTCCCGTGCTTAGAATTTGTGTCAATTCATACCAGGCCTCTCGACTTTCACAATAGATTCTTTTTCTTATCTTATGTGAAATGTCACAAGCTCTTTGATGCCGCATATCTTGTGCTACAATCAGCAGACTGTAAAGGAATTTTATTGCGAATACTTGTTTAAGCTAATAGCGCAAGGCGTTCTGAAAGCGGAGAAGGCGCAAGTCGTTCTGAAAACGCGTACGCGAAGGCGCAAGGCGTTCTGAGAACGCGTACACTTTGGGCCCTGTATCCGGGCAACGATTGGTAAGTGATTGCTAAATTTGCGCATCCATTAGCTTCTTTTTTGTCTAGAGAGGGATCAATCAAGAGGATATCCTTTGCAAATGTTCTTTCATATAACCCTCCTTCCCTCTTCTTTTTACCCTAGCAAAATTTATATCACCATTGATTCTTTGACAAGTTGTTACTCGAGCATTTTGTTAACTTTAATGGTTTTATCTATTATCTTTCATACACATTTGGGCGCTAGAGTAGTTAGGGTGGCAGTGAACAAACAAAAACAAAAAAGCTTGACCCAAAATCAAAATTTTTTCACGATAATCTGCACAAAGGGGTTTTTGACTATGCTGAATTGATTAGTAATACTTTTATTCGATTTTGTTAAAGTAAAACATAAAATTGATAAAAAACTTATAAAAGT
Source organism: Mesorhabditis belari (assembly GCA_958450365.1). Classification (NCBI taxonomy): domain Eukaryota; kingdom Metazoa; phylum Nematoda; class Chromadorea; order Rhabditida; family Rhabditidae; genus Mesorhabditis; species Mesorhabditis belari. The sequence continues at coordinate 4,099,351 of CAUEEP010000736.1, forward strand.
ATTATTAAAATGTTATGTAAAGGTAGGTTAGGACCTGTTTTTCGGCAAATTCATTCGAGTTTTTACCAAAAATGCTATTAAGTAATAAAATTAATTTCAAAAGTTATAAAAGTGCTACTAATCGACTCAGCATAGTCAAAAACCCCTGTGTGCAAGTTCTCGTGGAAAAATATTGATTTTTGAGGTCAAGTTCCAGTCTGCCCCCAACTGCCCTAGTCCCCACATTTGTTTTCAGATGTTCCTCTGGAACATTGCAGTGAACAACCTCTGGAACAACCTTTTTCTTGATCACAGTCGAAACTCCCCACCAAGAAACACTCCAAGACCGGCAATCAGGTTTCTAAACAATTTGTGTTACTTATAAAAGCTTAATGAATTCAAAAGTGGATCTTTAAAGATTTTGACCAACATTGGACAAACTAAAAAGTATAATGGAAATGTTTTTTTTCAAGAACCACTGTCAAGAC